>OX457026.1:20181299-20576299 GCA_949752745.1 Protula sp. h YS-2021
TTATTCGTGTCGTATTCGTGTTTGTAAATATTTTTATTATATTATATTGGCTATAAGAGGGATCCCCCAGAACCATCCACGAAGCGTTACAGCAATACCGCAAAGGATTAAATATACACTTAATCAGAATAGATTAATAAAACTTGTTTTTTTTCCAAGTGTGATTAATACACACCCAATCAGGAAACTGCTGTGTGTGGATATTACACTTCAATTGCAATTAAATAAAAGGGTCGATTTATTGATTCATTGTATGATGTGATACACGTTATCTGAATGAGAAACAAAGTATTATATTAAGGTATGAATTCGTGGCAATGACCGTTATTTTCTTCACTTTGAACAACGATGTATAGCTGTGTAACTTCGAGTGTATTTTAGACTTCTTAAAGCTATGATAGATTAAATTTTTGTCATTTCACATTTCATTGACATATCATTAAATATAATCCTTTGCTGAATAAATATGTCGCATTTGCGTCTCTGTAACTGTCTCTCACACTCCCCTCCCTCCCCAACGCCGTCTCTCTGGCTCTCACTCCCCCTCCCTCCCCAACGCCCTCTCTCTGTCTCTCACTCCCCCTCCCTCCCCAACGCCCTCTCTCTGGCTCTCACTCCCCCTCCCTCCCCAACGCCCTCTCTCTGTCTCTCACTCCCCCTCCCTCCCCAACGCCCTCTCTCTGTCTCTCACTCCCCCTCCCTACCCAACGCCCTCTCTCTGTCTCTCACTCCCCCTCCCTCCCCAACGCCCTCTCTCTGTCTCTCACTCTCCCCTCCCTCCCCAACGCCCTCTCTCTGTCTCTCACTCCCCCTCCCTCCCCAACGCCCTCTCTCTGTCTCTCACTCCCCCTCCCTCCCCAACGCCCTCTCTCTGTCTCTCACTCACCCCTCCCTCCCCAACGCCCTCTCTCTGTCTCTCACTCCCCCTCCCTCCCCAACGCCCTCTCTCTGTCTCTCACTCCCCCTCCCCCCTCGCTCTCTCTCTCTCTCTCTCTCTCTCTCTCTCTCTCACTCACTCTCTCCCTCTCCCGCCCTCTGTCTCTCACTCCTCCCTCTCCAACGCCCTCTCTCTGTCTCTCACTCTCCCCTCCCTCTCCAACGCCCTCTCTGTCTCTGTCTCACTCCCCCTCAAACCCCAGCGCCCTCTCTGTCTCTGTCTCTCACTCCCCCTCAAACCCCAACGCCCTCTCTCTGTCTCTCACTCCCCCTCCCTCCCCAACGCCCTCTCTCTCTGTGTCTCTGTCTCACTCTCTCCCTCTCCCGCCCTCTCTCTGTCTCTCACTCCCCATCCCTCCCCAACGCTCTCTCTCTCTCTCTCTCTCTCTCTCACTCTCTCTCTCACTCTCTCCCTCTCCTGCCCTCTCGTTGTCTCTCACTGCTCCCTCCCTCCCCAACGCCCTCTCTCTATGTCTCTCTCTCTCTCTCTCTCTCTCTCTCTCTCTCTCTCTCTCTCTCTCTCTTACTCTCTCTCTCCTCCGGCCCTCTCTCTGGCTTTCACTCTCCCCTCCCTTCCCAAAGCCCCTCTCTCTCTCTCTCTCTCTGTCTCACTCTCTCCCTCTCCTGCGCTCTCTTTGTCTCTCACTTCTCCCTCCCCAACGCCCTCTCTCTCTCTCTCTCTCTCTCTCTCTCTCTCTCTCTCTCTCTCTCTCTCTCTCTCTCTCTCTCTCTCTCTCTCTCACTCTCTCCCTCTCCCGCCCTCTGTCTCTCACTCCTCCCTCCCTCCCCAACGCCCTCTCTCTCTCTCTCTCTCTGTCTCTCCCTCTCCCGCCCTCTCTCTGTCTCTCACTCCTCCCTCCCTCCCCAACGCCCTCTCTCTGTGTCTTTGTTTCACTCTCCCCCTCTCTGTCTGTCTGTCTGTCTCTCTTATCTTGTCTGGGCCTCTGTTATTCTGATAACGGCCATACCGTGCAGTCTTGCCCACGTCATTGTTCCAATATTCTAGCAGAAATTTTTCTTTTGAAGGCCTGTGGTAGTGGTTTATGCACTGAAGATTACGAGAAGTATAAACCTTCTTAAAATGAAGTGTGATTTTAGCTTTCTTAACATATTACATGATCTGTAGCTATCCAACGCGTTACTTCAAAATGGGTTGGTTTTAATAAACTACACTGTCGTGTAAAAATTCAATTGTTTCTTTTTTTTTTTTTTTTTTTTGTAAGGTCTGGGTCATTGCGTGAATTATTACTTCTCATAAAGCAAATAAACAAGGATTTTCGCCTCAAGAGAAATGCAACTTAATTCTTAGCTAGATGGTTTATAGTCAATACCCAGAATTTCGTTATATTTTATTCGTCAAAATCTACATCAAGAGGTCTACTCACGACTTTTTCTCCACCCTTCGTAAAGGAGCTGAGACACAATTCATTCTTCTTTAAATACTTCTTAACACTTTCAAGGTAAAAAAAGCTCTTATGTTCATTTATGTCTATATTCACACATGATAATTTTGGTAAAAAATATTCAAGTACACAGGTCTACATTAATTTACGTATCAAACAAATTGGAAACAGGACAACTCCCACCCGCAAACTCCCACCCGGACAACCCCCACCCGGACCACTGCCACCCAGACAACTGCCACCCTAGCAAACTCCCACCCGAACAACTCCCACCCGTGGCAACTCCCACCCATGCAAAGTCCTAAATTCAACATTTGTACCTGTTTTCGGTCAACTCTGCCTGGGTGCCAATGAAACCTGTTACATAACGGTAAATGATGTAATATGGATTGGTCGATACCTAAGGCAATATTTTCACTGCACTGAATAAAAATTATCCCTTTTTTAATGAAAATGGCACTCCGAGTGGACAGCGTCTGGCCTCAAAATGACCCCCCCCCCCCCCACCTTTATCCGCGTTCTTAACAGGCACAGTACCACATATGATACCAAGTGCTCTCCCATCCCCCACCCCTGAGGAAAAAATGTTATCCTTTTCTCAGCAACACTTTTTTTGTTTACATTTCGATTAATCTTTTTTAATTAATACAACGTTTAACACTATCCTACCTGATAATGCATGGTTTTGCGAATATCCGACACCTTTAAAATGTTTGCGTTTTGTTAAGAATTAAAAAAGATCTTTTACAAAAAAAAAAAAAAAAAAAAAACAAACAAACCAAAAAACAGGCTTTCTTCTGGTGTTTATTCTCTCAACATAAATGCAAATAACTGACATTGTACATTTTTATTACAAGACGTTTTTAAGTACAGTCCTCCCTCGCTATCTCAGACCAGTCCATTTACTTCGAGATAACCAATAACAGCATTTTTCGTTAGTCATGGTGAGGAAAGTTGGGAGGGGGAGAGGCAGCTTGGTCGATTATTTCAAGTTTATAAATGTTAGCGAATGTGTGAATGTAAATATTTAGTTTTACATTTAGGTTTTAAGTAATGACACAAGCAAATAAAGTTCTTCAATTTTATTAACCACCAGTTTCGTGTTGATTTTGTAAGCGAAACAACCATCCATTACTGCATGTAAAATTTTCGAAATCCTAGTTCTTTGCCTGCAAAATGGATCCACTGACTGGCATGTTACAGCTACGGGCGTTCAGAAACCATTTCTATAAAGCATTTTCCGCGTCTTCATGTTGATCAAAGCGTAATTTCTTACGCTGTGGTTCAAACGAGGAGCCCTCATACGCGGCAGAAATGCTTTGTTTATTCTTGATCCACGCTGACAAAGGGTTCGGTTTTACACCAAGTTCTTCAGCAAGTTTTGTTTTCGATTCTACGCCTCGTTCAGTTTCTGTAATTGCCCTGTAGCGAAACTCTACATATTTTATATCCAGTTTGCGTTTAGTTCCCTTGTTACTTTCCATCCTAGTCTCAGCTAGCAAATCGTGAGTGTCAATTTTGAGTGAAAAACGGGTGACATTTATACCAAAAATAAGATGTCCGGTGTTGAACACGTCGGCGCTCTCAACTGCAACGAATATCCCTTTCTGATTACACTTTGCCTCTCACAAAATCTGTTTCTTTAAAGTTCAAAGGTTCGAGATATCCGGGGAAGTGACTTCGAGATAACGGAGGATTTTATAAGACTTACATAAGGAAAAAAAGGTGGGACTTCGTAAAAGGTTCAAGATGACCGAGGTCGAGATGACGAGGGCGGATTGTAATCTTACCCGAACATGCTTACAGCAAGAGCAAGCCCATACGCTTCACACAAGACAGAAATATTTGTATATTTTAGACAATGCGAACAAATTACCATCAACAAAGCACCATGTCAAAAAAAAAAACAAAAAAAAACGTGACGTTTGAAACCACCCATATAACCCACCAAAGTACCACCAAGAATCTGCCTAAACGTTATATTTTTGGCGTCGATATACCAGTCAGTTTCTGTGTATAATATGGGGTTTTCTGTGTGCGTCGGTGCTCAGAATCGTTTCTAAAATAGGGACAGATACATTTTAACTTTTATACATGTTTTATGGAGATGTTTTCCATCCGCCAGTTGTTCACCACGGTCTGCACTAACAGGAGCAGAAAGTTCAATTTTCATTTATCAATTATATTATATTAATCTACAAGTCTCGTTACAATGACATCGCTGGGACCTAGAAAATATGGCGAAATATCAAAATTGTCATTACAAGCAGATGTTTAAACCGCAAAAAGCTTATATATGATGTCATAGTCATGTTGTACTAACCGCCATGCCGTCAGATTTGATGGCGTTATAACACCATTCTATTGTATTTCTCTCCAAACCATGCGATTCTGCTAATCTTTAAATACATTTCTTGGAATATACTTGCAAAATATATTTTTAAACATATGTTCAAGCGTATAAATTAAGTTTCTAAAATACACAATTTAGCACGTTTCATAACTAAAATTAAAAATTCATTTGAACAGCAATTAAGTGTGTAATAACGTAACATTGCTGTATTCATATGTATTATAGCACACTAACACGATCCCATCCAACCAACACCTCCCCACCAACCAACACCTACCATATTGCCACCACCACCACCTGCAATCCGGGTAAGTTCTACCATCCTCAACCTTTTCATGAATATACAATATTTCAACTTCGCCGTATCTTTCTGTAAGATCTGATCACAAAAAGTCTAAAATTCTACTTTCTTTTTAATGTTCACTTCTAGAATTCACTTCTAAAATGTTCACTTTAGACCAGTATATTGTGTTTCACTTCGGCCCCATGTTCAGCATATCACTTCACTACCGCTGTGCTATTCTACACTTTTATTGTCTACAGACATTAAATAAAATAACACGAGATTCTGCAGGGTCAGGGGCTATGATGCTTGACACATACTCTTCGCATTTATAACATTATCCGTTGTATCAATAACATTTTCACAGTTGAACAGATGAATATTGTGCTAATCACAAACACCTCCTCACCCAGCTTCACGTCACGCCAAACAAAACACTTTTTCTCTGCGCCACGCCCGTGAATTTGGAAAATGAAATAACTGAAAGATCAGTTTATTTTCAGTGAGGACTTATACGATTTTCAGTACTTGATCCGAGCACTTGTGGTAGACCTTCAAAGGCCTTCCCCGCATTCACAACACAAAGCAGCCAATCCATGATCAGTCTGAATATCAGTGCACTCAACACGTTTAGCTTCAAACACTGGAGCAGAATACTGTAATTCACTTTAATCCCATTACGCGTTATAATTTCGTGCTTAATCCACTTTTTAGTAAATATACAATGAACTTTTCAGTTTTCCGCCTCATTAGCATCTCATTAGCATATCACACGCACGTGCTTTCAGTGGCGTCATTGTCGTCAAAATAAATGAGCAGGCTGCTCTGTGATTGGCTGAGATCCTGACTCTGTAGCAGAGCCGTCTGCTCGCCTAGCGACTCGCCCGAGTCGCACTCAGTGACGTACGTCTGCTTGTGACGTGTCGGCGTGTCTCCCACATCCGGGCTGCTGCTTCTGGAGCGCTCTAAAACCGGAGCAGAAAATCTTATTATTATTATTATTATTATTATTATTATTATTATTATTATTATTATTATTATCTGGTGTCCATTGATTTTCTCCAAATAAACCACAAAAGGTACATTTTCAAATATTTCAATGTGAAAATATTGGACTTAGCAACCTTAAGTTTCAAGAACTAACCAACCAATGCAGATCCAGACAGTGGTTTAATCACAGGAGGGGACGGATCAAAAAGTGAACTAGGCCACGAAATTGTTTTAAAGGCTCGTTGATTATCACAAAAATAGATAATCACATCGCAAAGATCTGAATATCTCAAAGCCGAAAAAGAAACATTTTAAGGCTTTATAATGTAGTGTAACTGAGTGCTCACCGCGGTCCCTGCTGGGACTGGAGGAGGGACTACGTGACCTGTTCCTCGCGCCGTGGCGGGCGATCCTGCCCCGCGCCGTGCCCGCCGCCGCGTGCCCGGGTCCCGAGCTCTCCTCCGTAGACCGCGATTTGGTGATGTACCGTCCTCGCTTCCCCTGCTGCACCCCAAAGACTCTCATTTTATTTCTTTTCATTTATCATTTTCTCTTTTTTTAGTTTTTATTATTATTATTATTATTATTATTTTTTTTTTTTTTTTTTTTTTTATTGTTATTATTTTTTTTATTATTATCTACATATTTATTTATTCATTTATTAATTATATTATTAAAATTTCTTTCCTTTTTATTTTTATTTATTTATTTATTTATTTTTTTTTTTTTGAGGGGGGGGGGGAGGTTAGTAAACATTTTCTAAAACTTTTTTATTTATTTATTATTATTTTTGCGGTACGGGTGTGCTACATTTATAACTAGAGCAGTGTGCATATCCCACATATTTCCCACAGCCCCCCCCCCCCCCCCCCCCAGCCCAATAGGTTAAACACGGGCATCAATAGTCAATCAAGGGCTGAAATTTTCTACGTCCAGTTGGTGCATTTTCCTTGGACGACCCTCGCCAATTTACAATACCGATCCCTGTTAGTGCCCATAGAAGCTACACACCAAGTTTCATTAAAATCCTTGCAGTTGCTCTTGAGATACCGTGTTAACAATAGTCAATCAAGAGCTGAAATTTTCTAAGTCCAGCTGGTCCATTTTCCTTGGACGAACCTGGCCCATTTATACTACCGATCTGTGTTTGTTTCCACAGAAGCTACAAACCAAGTTTCATTAAAATCGTTGCAGCAGTTTTTAAGTTGTCGTATTAACAAGCTCTTGATGACAGACCGAGAGACCGACCGACCGACACACGGTCGATCGCATATATTCCACACAGGTTCTACCCGTGGGGAATAAATAAGCAAATCACACACGCGTGCTCTCCGCTCACCGCTAACGGTCCTTTCTCGTCCAGTGGCTTTTGAGAATCCTCCTTGCCGCCCAGCGAGTTTTGTGACGTCATTTCCGACATGGATTCGCGATTCATGACGTTTGCTAGCCTGGCATTGCCATTTACTTGCAGCGGTAGCGTCGAATCCGAATGCAGCTGTCTGCGGGGTGACCTCCGGGGCTCCACGTCTGCAAGCCACTCTAGTTTGTATTATTATTATTATTATTATTATTATTATTATTATTATTATTATAATCTTGCTTCTTTGACACTAATTTCAAAGCAGCGTTGTGGCAAGCCAAGTTTATGCAATATCGGGAGGGGGGCGGGGCGTTGGGGTCAATGGAGCGCAGGTACGTTTTTCAACGCAGCTATGTCTATTGCGGGTTTTCTATCCTTGGTCCTTTCACAGTGGCAGTTTTAATTTATATAAATAGTTTGTGTGAGAAGCGATACATATTATACATACAATACATCTTTTCTAGCTATTGCCAGAAAGACGTAACATATATGGGGCATAGGGGTTGTCCGTAAATACAATATAAAAGTCACAACGCTTTACCGTCTACATGATCTTTAAAGATGTCATCCCTCTCGGCGGTCTGGAGCGCTCCGCTGGAGTGGCTGAGATCCCCATGGTTGGAGAGGGCGCGGGGAGGGGTGGCGAATCCAGAGATGCCCTTGTACCGGCCCACACTTCCCTTCATCGTAGCGCTACGCAAAATGTTACCCTGAGCACACCAAAACAATTTTGTTCTTAATATCAGGGCTTAAGCAACTTATAAAATAATAAGAAAATATGAGATTTGCATATGAAAGTGCATAGACTTTAAGTGTGTTGTGGCCTTGGTTAGCTCTCGATAGGTTACGTGCCGAGACTCAGGCTCGCCCCCACCCCCTCCCCCACCCCCCCCCCCTCCCCCAGGCATGTAACACACTGCGATATCCGCATCGGACAGCACCGCATATATACAGTGAATCCTGACCTTCAGTCCTCTGGCACTACAGCAACGGTCACGGTTTTATCCACACACTACACCCCCCCACCTCCCTCTTCCCATTACTCACGCAATTAATTTAAAGTAGTTACTTTGACTGTGCTGCGGTGCCTTTTGATCTTGAATGTTTTTCGGCTTTTCGCATCTTGGCGCTGTAGCCTGTGAGGTCTCGTGTCAAGGTCAGCGCTGTTGGTGCCAGCAGAGACGCCGTCTGCCGTACCGGAAACACTCTCTTCTGTCGGCTCTTCTAAACGGTGAGAAATAATAAACACATGTAAGCAGCCAATCTATTTTCAACTAGTCTTGCTCTTATGTGTCATATATGTCTCACCATCGGGTGGGCTCGGCTTATACTTCCGATTCCACCCGATTCCACCCGATGCCACCCGATGTTTGCACAAGGAGAAAGTAACCTTTTAGTGGCGATACAGTTCAAACAGAGCCTCTCTGCTATTAAGGTAGAACAGATACCCCCACGATATATAAACAACGCTCTCTCAAAACGAGACATTTGTTAAATGGTAAAGGTTCAGAATTTTTAAGGACTTACGCTTGACTTCTCAACCTGAGCTACATCCAGTTACCGACAGATTAATTATTGCAAGCCAGAAATTAATGTTAGTAAAAAAATCGATTCCACATGGATGTTATTGTAAATTCTAATTTTGTGTCGCTTCAGTTTAAGTCACTGATCGCCACTAAATGTATATTTTTCACTGGTCTGAATATAAAAGTCGCATGTTTACCAGTCGGCACAAGAAAGAACTAAGCTATAAATAACGTTAACTTCAAGTACTTCTTTGCATTCGCCGATCTCATAAGTAGCGTCACACCTATACCGTATATTATGCAGTAAAACATCTACTTACACACACAACAAAAATAGTCACTAACCAAATACAAGAAAATAATTCAGTTATTTTTCTTTATCCCTTGCACTGGATTTATTCAGTTCAATTGAAAAATTTCTCAATACTGATTTAATTCAGTTCATTTTGGACAAGTTTTACTCAGAGGTCGGTGACACAAATTAGTTGATAAGGTGAAAACATTAACATATTTTTACAACATGCACAACTGACTACTGCGAGTGAAGTGTGTTATCTCTGAAGCATTATCTCAAGGCGTGGTCGTCTGTTAAAGAGCCATAACAAAGCTGTAAACTGCGTGTGACGTCAGAGCGAGGTCAGTCACGTAGCAACAAGAAGCGACTGTGCTCACGTCCATGTTCACAACACATGCATCGGCGTTTTGTTTTTAATTTTTTTAATAACAAATATCAGTGTATTAAACTGACAGAACAAACCAATGAGTATATTCTTTCCCTGAGGGAAGGGGGTGCACCTCACACCCTCCCCCCCTGGCCCAATTTCCACCCTCGGCATTCTTGTCATCCCTACGAGTTATCCGACATTTACGCCGCCACCAACCCTCTCACAACTTTTCTAAAAACAGGATACTATCCATTTCCGAGAAAGCAACAGCCCCTTCCCTCCATATACAGGTAGCGTACACTCAGCACAGAAGCCTGCAGCCACACACCGCGGTACACGATCAATGCAAGCACTTCAAGCTAGCACACCAGCACATTGGACAGTAAACGCATTGGGCGGGGATAATTCTGGCGCTCGCCATGTACGCCATGGTGCAGTGATTCTCCATAAGGCGCACAGATATTTGGCGCCATAAGGACGAATGGATTTCCCCGGAATCACATAAGATTTTGAGACAGTTTTAAAATGCATTTCCTTACTGTGTGGTTGTCTGCGTTTTATGTTTTATAATGATCTGTTTCACAACGCAAAATGGTGCAAATTTCACAATTTTTAAATTGGAGTCTTTATTCGTGTGTTCCAAAACATTACGGCCCACTGTAGACGGAAAGTGACACAGTTTTTTTATCAGGCGCCACTGGTCCATACTGCCCGACTGCCAGAATTATCCACATTTAGCATACCATTTACAAAGTTTATCACGGATTTATAGTGCCAAACTGTGGGAAATACGGCGAATTTCAATAAATGTTTGGTTAAAGCCTTTAGGCTGAACGGTGTGGGTTGCAATTGCCTGCTAGAATTTCTTCTAAAACACAGAACGATAGTCAAGAATATCCCGTGTCAAGCCACCCTGGGCTGCCGATGTCGTTTCTCCACCCCTACCCCCCCCCTTCTCCCCTCCCCCTCCCTACCCACCCTTTCTCCGTCTCAAGGGGGGGGGGGGGGGGAATAAGGTACACTGCACAGTCAATCAGCAGACAGTAAAACAGGTGTGTGGCAGTAAACGGGAAAAAAATGGTGCAAAAAAGGGGGATTTTTCGTTAGAAACTTTAATGCAGTATTACAGGGTATTCTGGTTGGTTTCTAGGTTTATATCAGCCGTAACTGAGGGTCATACAAGCTGGGTCGGGGTCGTTACTGGGATGGTTGCGAATGTCCCATTTTACCTCTACTCAATGAGCGGATAAATTTCAAGAACGCAAAAGGTTTCTTTCGCTTTCGTTTGCTCTGCCCCGGCGCTAGGATGCAGCCCTGGGTGTGGATGCTTTCCGCGAACTGTACGTGGTTGTGCCGGCGGAGTGTGCCGCGGTGAACCACCCGCTGGCTGCGCTGCAGGCTGGGGAAGCGGACGTTATCACCGCGCAGCACCACCGGCTGGTTACGCTGCAGGTTGGGGGAGCGCGCGATCGTCTCACAAGGCACTCTTATACAGCCAGCTATACAGCCATAAAACATAGCGTGCATCATGCATAACTGCCTCAACCATACCGTCATCCTCCACCCCCCCCCCCCCATCCCCACCTCGCCTACCCCAACCACCTTCTTCTACCACGGTCAGTAATACAGAATATTCACCGACGTCAAATTCGGGACTCGTCAAGCGTTGAATAGAAAATTCGCATTATGTTTCGTAAGTGTACGTAATCCCTGGCCCCGTTAGGACGCCCACATACAGCGGGGAAACAACGAGCGTTTTAACCGGACTTCTGGTCTAATCGAAAAAAAAAACCTTTTGCGAATTTCAAGAAAAGCAACTGTGGTAAGTCAATTTTCGTCAACAATATTTTAAATGAGAACTCTATTTGCACCACCGTCAATGTGAGATATTTTCACAAAAAATGATAATGAACATGACACTAAGTTCTGGTGATGCGAACAGCCGCTTCGTTTTTTTTTTTTTTTTTTTTTTTTTTCACTTTTCCACACAAACTTCCTACACCACTAAGGATTAGACTTTTTGATACTGAACTTCAATTTAAAAATAGACAAGTCTTCACAACACGTCCCACCACAAGACATAAAAATACATATGTACAAATCTGAAACCAGGAAAGCACACAGACATTTCATATATTAAAGTTAAGAAAACAGGACAACACACAGCTTTTTAGCGCTTTCCACAGTATTTAGCAATATTTAAAGCAGCTACATTCGGAGAGAAAGCAAATCGCTAGCTGAGAACTAGTTTGCAGATTCTCAACTGTCCCTTTGCACTCATTCCTCCGTTCCCATCCCAGTGATTGTCCCTCTGGTCGACACCCACCCCTCGGCTAAGTGGCTTTGTTCATTTGTAGATAAAGATGCCGTTATTCCAGAGACCTCTATTCGTGTTCAATAATTATCATTACCAAATTTGCCAGTCTGCCATTTCCGTTTCAAAGTCACCATAAACTTGCCACTTTCTTCTTATCAACGAATTCACACAACACTCAGAATAATAAGGCCTTACGTTATGGCACTTACACAGAGCAGCACTGCGGATAATAAGGCCTTACGATATGGCACTTACAGAGAGCAGCACTGCGGATAATAAGGCCTTACGTTTTGACACTTACAGAAAGGTGCATTGCAGATAACGAGGCCTGACGTCATGGCATTTACAGAGAGCAGCATTGGAGATAATAAAGATTTCGTTGTGGCGCTTACACAGAGCAGCACTGCGGGTAATAAGGCCTCACTCTAATGCATTTCCAGAGACCAGCATTGGGGATAATAAGGCCTTACATTATGGGACTTACAGAGAGCAGCTTTAAGGATAATAAGGCCTTACGTTATGGGACTTCAGAGAGCAGCATCGGGGATAATAAGACCATACGTTATGGGGCTTGCAGACTTGTGATATTTCTTCTTACAGCCAACTTGGAAAAAAGACCAAAACAAATGTATTTGGTTCAGTCGACTGTGTATTTTTGTATGTGACTCCCATTTCATCTTCGAACTTTGACTCTTGCCAATTATTAGACCTGTCGATCTCAGGCTAGTATCAGGTAGTACACTTCACATTTATAACAATAATACTTTACTACAGTAAATGACATCACACTCATATTTGTTTAAGCTTCAAACGCTGTAAGATAAGGCAGCGGGTTATATACATAAAGCTCCAGCCAAACCAAACTGAAATAGGACGTGTGGGGGTATATCACTATTCTAACAGCAGGTCTCTACATCGCGCATATGGTACACGTAGCTATGGTTATATATATCTACCTTGCACCTGCGAGTACTCTGGATACTCATAGAGTACTTCGTTACTAAGGGGACTAGTACATGTGGAGTGTTGCTTAATAAGGCTATGCGCGGCGCGCTGGTGTATGCTAGGTTGACGAATCAATCTACGCGGTGACATAGTCCGAAATACTGTCGAACGTTCTAGAAAATATTTACGACACAGTGTTATCAAAAAAAAACTGATGTCAAAAATAGCACAAGGAAAGACGTTATTACGGACACAGCAGTATTTAATTCAATCTGTTTACGTCACCCACACCCGTTAGCAATACTGACCTCTACCCTCTGAAACCCGAAGACCTTGACCTATATTTTTAATATCTGTATGTTGCAGTAAATCTGTCAAATCAGTGACTTTACACTGAAATTTTCTAGTGACTCTGTCAAATCTGTACATGATGTAGTAATCGTGCTGTTTGCAGTTTGTAAAATATATCAAAATTTAATCTGTGATAGTTGTAGCCTAATAATTTGGTAAATTTACGACCTCGTTTGTTTTTATTTAAAAAAATAAAGGTATTCTAAAGAAATGGCTATGCTGCCACATTAACTGAATAACTTACATGTGAGGCTGTTGCTTATTAAGCGTGTTGTAAAACGTGTATTTCTGGTTGAGTGACATATTTCACTTGACCGTTGAGAATTCCATTGTTTTGTTGTGTTTTTTATTATTATTATTACAAACACAACTTTCTGAAATGTGTACATTAAAATGTCTAATTTTTCTATCAGTTCTTCTGATTTGAAAGATTCAAAGAAAATCACAGTGACTTTGTAAAGTCGCTGAGTGGAAGTTACTGTAACAAAATACGTACTAAAAAATCGATTTTCTACTCCCACATTTATTAACAAAAAACAAGATACTGCTGGTTCCGTAAAGACGCCTTTCTAACAAAATACAAAACCGACAGAGTAGTATTTTTTATACGTTATGATGCATGAAGAACATTGTGACGAAACAGATAAAGAGATAATCAGCGGTGAATTGTGTGTGTGTTTTTTTTACGTTATGGCATATCATTTCAGCACTGACAACAATTACAATCTATTTAAAATGTAGCACTTTACATAATTAGTTTTGGAAGAATTTAACAAAGGCTTTTGCAAAAAAATAATTAATAATTGTATCAAGCTCATTAACTATCGATTTCTTCCAATACGAGCTATAATAATTTCATGTGCAACACAAACGGTCAACTCTAGACATAAAAGAAGAAGATATTTGCATACACACTTAATTTTTTTTTTAAAGAAAGGAACCTGTACACAGATGACTAAGGTTGAAAGAAGTACAATGTTAACCAAAGAATTCGCATTCAAAACAAAAAAATTTCGAATCCCCTGAAGAATGACAGGGTCATCCAGATATTCAAACGGGGCGAGGTGCGGGTTGGGGATGGGGCAGGGGGCGGGGGGGGTGTGTGCGGGGCGTACCATCCGGGACAGCCTCGTCATCGACAACACTGGCCTGCGCGAACTTTTCCAGGATGTGGTGTCCCTCCACGGCACTGATGCCGGGCGAGGTGCGGGTTGGGGGTGGGGGAGGGGGTGAGGCGGAGGGGGGGGATGTGTGGGGGCGTACCTTCCGGAACAGCCTCGTCATCGACAACACTGGCCTGTGTGAATTTCTCCAGGATGTGGTGTCCCTCCACGGCACTGATGCGGCGTGGGCCTGCACGGGGCTGCGCCTGTGGTGACGCCAGGCTCATACTGCTGGCGCTACACGTGCTAATACTCGACGCCAGCCCTGCCATGCACATGTCAAGAAAACACCAGTGCCTTCATTAGCTAAGTAAAGTGCAGGGGTTTAGCACTCAGGCTACCCAAGCTCCGCCCTCCCCACCTCTCTCAAGCTCCGCCCTCCCCACTTCTCTCCAGCCCCGCCCTCCCCACCTCTCTCAAAATATATTTGTGCTTGACTTACATTCTTACAGGTATTATAAAGTATTATAAAGCATAATTTTAATGTTGATCAATTAAAAGCAAATACAGATCTAATTTATATTTGTTATAGCTAAGCCTTAAATATGTTAATCTCGACGTTTGAAAGCGCTCTAAAAATGTTCTTTGATTGACAGCTGTCAGAGAAGGTGGTGGGAAGGAGGCGCACCTCTGGCGCCGCGATGCCTGGCGCTGCCGTAGTCTGGCGCCAGCGTATGGAGGCGCACGTGGCGCACCTGGTGCTCGAGCAGATCATGGACGCTGGAAGAGCGCGGGATCGAGACGGAGCCGCGCCCAGGGGACGCGTCAGAGCGCGTCGTCGTCATAGTGTTCGTACGCGGCCGCGTCTCACCTGACAACAACCACAACGTGACGTCATTACCCGATAATCGTCGCACGCGAAACACGCCAGAAAAAGCGTTCACGCCGCTTCAGTTCTGTACTAAATGCGCCAACAGACCGCACATCTGGCTACGGTCTTGATACAATGTATCCATTTGTATAAGACACAATGCATTTTGTGAGTTCAAGAAATGAAAAACAATTGAAAGGGTCCATGCATAAACCTGATAACTGCAGTTATCAGCAGTGGAGAAAAACGCTTTTAAAGTTTGAAATTTTAGTAACAAACATATGTTTTTCCTATCGCCTTTTCCTAAAAAAATGCCCACTTCTAATCGGTTTTGAGGTGTAAGACTTACATATGTGATAGAACAGAGGCCAAGAAATACCGTGGTGGTAATAGTGCATTTTCCTGATAAGTGGAGTTATCAAGTTTATGCATGGACCCCTTCAATTACAAAAGTAGAGATCGTCAAACAGCAATATTAACCCAAGCGCTGACTTTTTTTCACTGCTGTCACTATTTTCGAGTAACAACCAAACAACTTGTCATGCTTTTTTTCAATAGAAGAGAATACGTATAACCAAAATAGGAACGATTCCTTTTTCGGAAAGTGCTATTGTACACTGTTAAATCCAGTACAACAGCGTCAGAGATTTTAAGGGGATTCCTCAAAGACTCAATGGGCATTAATTCTGAATTCCGTGACAGATGATCTAAATCACTGCATTCGCTTAGCGAACGTCAAGTCCCCACTTAGCATCCCGAGCCGGATTCGAACCCGGGACCTTTGGATTTGCACACCAAAGCTCTACTGAACAGCGCTAACTGTCACCCCTCTATCAGAGAAGAAGCACTCACTCGGCATCGCGACGATTAGCTCCTCGGTAATCTGCGTCAGTTCGGCCACCAGGTCCACCAGAAGAGTCGACTTGCACTTGGGGTGAGTCAGGTTGTAGCCCTGTAGTTTCTGGTGCACCGTGTGTTGAAGGAAGTACTCCTGCTCTGTCTCGCACATAGCCTTCATCATCTAACCACAGTACAACACACAGTCTGTTAATTTCATTATTTAACACAGTTACTACGTCTACACTCTCCTTTCCCCAACATATCATTTAATATTAATTGTAATTATGGTTAAATATTTTTTCAAGCATTTTCGTTTTTACCATAATTACTTCTGTGTAGAGTGTACCGATTACGGCATTTACCCTGTACCGGCTGAAAGGCATTTTTTACCCTGAACAGTGTGTACGTCATCTACCTTATACTGAATAAACGGCAGCAGCATCATCAAAAGCGGGGTGGGGTGAGCGACAACGAAGTCCATAAACTGCCACAGTGGTACGCCACCTGGTGTACAGAAAGTCAACATCCTTGACCACTGAATCCGTTATTTTATATCCAGCGATATGTTAATATCTTTTAATAATATTTTAAAATTGTAAAAACTTAAAATCATTGTTAATACATTAAATATTTCAAATTTCAACGAAAAGTAGAATTTGTTTATAATTATTATTATTGTTATAAGTATTATTATAATAAGTATTATTATTATTATTATTATTCTGGCAGAATAAACTGGACATCAATGTACTGATTACAAAATGAGTATCTTTATTTGTAAAAATATCAGTCCATATAGTTTTCACTCAATTACAATAATGTCGATTTTGTTGTGAAAAAATAAGAGTACCCATAACTCGTGTTCCGAACTCTTTGATGCACTGCGCGATCCTATACCACTCTCCAGCTAGCTGCTTCTCAAAGCAAACCACCACGATCTTCAAACCTGTCATTCGGGCAATAAATCTGTCTGCTCAATACACTGAACATTAGCCACCACCTCACCTCACCCCTGTTATAATTCCTAACTCTATTTACTATTTCTATTTGCTACATGTTTTAAATTACTTGTCCTTACTCCTTCCGACAATCGTTATGGCAACAGATGACATGACATTATGATAGATTAACATACAGGTGCACGTAGTGAGCATAATTCTAAAATCGCTCACGGAGGGAAAGAGTACTTAATCAATATGCATTTAGAGACGGCAGCTGAAGCATAAAGGCAATCTTTCTCCCGAACCCAAGCAAGTTTCTCTTACTCCACACCACCCCCAAAACAGACAGTATCATACCAAGAAAGACCACTGTTTGCAGAATCTCTCTCGGTTGCTGAAAAGAACGCCTTTGGTGGGAAACAATGCTGGCATTTCTTGAAAACTCGCCCTGAAGCGCCACCTGGGGAATCTTTGTGGAGATGGCAGTGGCAGACGACGTGTGTTTGCTTGGCGGTAACAACGCGTGTAATATAACGGTGATGGCGAAACTAATGTCAGCTTGGCGCATTTTTGGAACATCTATGATAAAACAAACGTGCATTCGTCATCTGGTGAATGTGGTTTATCCTCGGGATACGAACAGAAGCGGACATATACAATCGCATTCTTATCCTGCGTTACACAGCTCAGTACAGCATGTTGACTGATGTCATAACCGAAATGTCGAGGGACACTGTACCCACGCACGCTAAAGATGGTGCTAAAGTTCCCGTGCATTGTACTCACCCCTCCTGCCGCAACGCATGCGCACACGAACCGAGAGTAGTCTTCTGCCCGCTGTGGGATGAGGGGGGGGGGGGGGGTTGTGAGTGTGGGTGTGGGGGGTGCGGGGTTACATTGTACTCACCCCTCCTGCCGCAGCCCATACGCACACACAGCGGCAGCACGAGGTTGATAAGCACGCTGATCGTCTTCTGCCCGCTGTGGGGTGCGGGGTGGGGGGGGGGGGGGGTGTCGCGAGTGTGGGGGTGGGGGCGTGTGGTGGTGCGGGGGGGGGGGGCGTGCTACTCACCCCTCCTGCCGCAGCCCATACGCACACAGAGCGGCAGCACGAGGTTGATAAGCATGCTGATCGTCTTCTGCCCGCTGTGGGGTGCGGGGGGGTCGCGAGTGCGGGGGTGGGGGTGTGTGGTGGTGCGGGGGGGGCGTGCTACTCACCCCTCCTGCCGCAGCCCATACGCACACAGAGCGGCAGCACGAGGTTGATAAGCATGCTGATCGTCTTCTGTCCGCTGTGGGGCGAGGGAGGCGGGGGGGGGGGGGGAGTCTCGAGTGTGCGGTGGGGGTGTGTGGTGGTGCGGGGGGCGTGCTACTCACCCCTCCTGCCGCAGCCCATAAGCACACAGAGCGGCAGCACGAGGTTGATAAGCATGCTGATCGTCTTCTGCCCGCTGTGGGATGGGGGGGGGGGGGGCTGTGAGTGTGGATGTGGGGGTGCGGGGGACACTGTACTCACCCCTCCTGCCGCAGCCCATACGCACACAGGGCGGCAGCACGAGGTTGTTAAGCATGCTGATCGTCTTCTGCCCGCTGTGGGATGGGGGGGGGGCTGTGAGTGTGGATGTGGGGGTGCGGGGGACACTGTACTCACCCCTCCTGCCGCAGCCCATACGCACACACAGCGGCAGCACGAGGTTGATAAGCATGCTGATCGTCTTCTGCCCGCTGTGGGGTGCGGGGGGGGGGGGGGGTCGCGAGTGTGGGGGTGGGGGTGTGTGGTGGTGCGGGGGGGGGCGTGCTACTCACCCCTCCTGCCGCAGCCCATACGCACACAGAGCGGCAGCACGAGGTTGATAAGCATGCTGATCGTCTTCTGCCCGCTGTGGGATGGGGGGGGGGCTGTGAGTGTGGATGTGGGGGTGCGGGGGACACTGTACTCACCCCTCCTGCCGCAGCCCATACGCACACACAGCGGCAGCACGAGGTTGATAAGCATGCTGATCGTCTTCTGCCCGCTGTGGAACACGCTCATGCCGCCACAGATCTGCTCCAGCGAGAACTGCTCGCCCAGCGCCTGCATCTGCATCGACGTCAGCTTGATCACCGCCGAGCTAAACACCTGCCAACCCAAAAACACCTGCCATCTCAAAAACACCTGCCATCCCAAAAACACCTGCCAACCCCAAAACACCTTCCAACCCAAAAACACCTGCCATCTCAAAAACACCTGCCAACCCAAAAACACCTGCCAACCCAAAAACACCTGCCATCCCAAAAACACCTGCCATCCCAGAAACACCTGCCATCCCAAAATCACCTGCCATCTCAAAAACACCTGCCATCCCAAAAACACCTGCCAACCCAAAAACACCTGCCATCCCAAAAACCCCTGCCAACCCAAAAACATCTGCCAACCCAAAAACACCTGCCATCCCCAAAACACCTGCCATCCCAAAAACACCTGCCATCCCCAAAAACACCCTTTTCCAAGGCAATCAAGAGCATTTTCGTCCGTTTTTTATTTCAGGTTTTGAAGTTGCAGAAATTACTAAATGTTTGGCATAAATGCGTGGTTCTGACACCACGGCGTAGGGATATCCGGGTATCCGAATGCTGCCTGCCACACACGAAGGTCAGAGCATTTTCAGGTAATTTTGTTGTGCGCATTTTTTTGTGCAAATTTTAAGACTGCTCTGTTCTACCAAAAACGGAATGATGAATTAAACACAATTCTGAGCTCAATTCAGACTGTTTACTTTGATGATAACTGATTCGGCTCTGGGATCTTGCACTCCCCCCTCCCTCTTCCCCTGTGGACACGTGGCGTACATAAGGCTGTATTCACCTGTGGACTGGGCACTTTCTGCTGGCTTGGGTCTGATATCCTGCACCCCCCTTCGCCAGTGGACACTCCCCCATCGTCAGCCAGGATAATGTTCAGGCATACATTGATGAGTGTCTGCGTACAAATACAATGGCATACACTGTTGAACTGTAAAACTTGAGGCAAAACTTTTTCAACAGTAAGTTTATTTTATTCGTAATAAATTTTTCTCTCCTTTTGCTTGAATTGGTTGAAGCGCATTTTCATCTGGTCGTAACAAGACCCATACAGTCTAATACAACACTACGTGAACATTGAACACAAATCACTCAGTGCTGACGTCATGATAAACAATGATGCATAATTCCGAACAACACACAGGTGGGTATTCCCAAAAGTTTTACTGCAACAGGAGTAGAGTACTGAAAGCTAACAAACAACTTCCCAAAGCTTAACATAACAGGAATCAAACACCTTACGTATTCCAAAAACATGGGACCATACAAAAATTCCGGATGGTCCGATATTAAGGACGATCCAGATGGACTGACCTTTAAATGCGGCAGGTGCGCCACAAAGAGGAATCTGGACAGAGCCGAGTAGACTCCCTTCAGCATGCTGGCGGCAGACTCCCAATCCACATGGCGCTGTAAACGAGGTGCGAAAACAATTCCTTTTCTCTGTCTTTCTGAACGATGTTTTAAAAGTTTACACACAAGACCGACTCTTGTAACCAATAAGAAACACGCCGGTGGTGGTGTGGAAGAAGGAGGGGGGGGGTGCTTGTGCAGGGTTAGCGGGAAGTGTGAATTCCCTCACACTGAGCGCCGGCTGGACAGGGAGGGAGGAGGGGCGGGGGTAGGGGCGAGGATGTGAGCGAGCCTCCTTACCCTGAGCGCCGGCTTCTTGTACAGCTTGCTGAAGAGTCTCTCGAGGCGCCGCAGCACGAGATTCAGCGCCGGCCTGACCGCCTCCTGCGTCCAGTCGGTGATGGGCAGGATGTCAAGCATGTAGCAGCGAAGGCCCGTACACGCCAACGTGGCGGGATCGTACGGGGCGATCTTAAGCAGGGCGTGTGTGATGTCCGCTAGCCTCTGTCACAATACATACGCATACGGTCACAACACACACGCATACGGTCACAACACACACGCATACGGTCACAACACACATACACTTGGTCTCGTACTTGTAAAGTACTGCCAGAGCCACTGATAAGCCACTGCCAAATCAAATAAACGGCTCAAGTTTTAAAATATTTCAAATGAGTAATAAGATGAGCAGAAACTTCAGCTTATTTCGTTTTTTTAATTTCAGTAACTTCATTTTTAAATATACATCACAACGCTTAGTTTTAATTATTTTTTTTGGGGGGGGGGAGGTGGAGGAGGAGAGGAGGAAAAGGAGAGAGAGAGAGAGAGAGAGAGAGAGAGAGAGAGAGAGAGAGAGAGAGAAAGACACAGAGAGAGAGAATGGGGAAGACCTTGAGTCGAGCAGTTCGGAAGGACGATGAGTCGATGAAGAGGGAGGGGAGAGGGGCACGATGTGGGACTTAGAGTCGAGTGGCTCTGATATCCGCAACGACAACATATGGGGGAGGGCCAGAGGGAAGAGGGAGGAGGGAAAGGGGTGGGGACACTACGACGTGGCACTCTAGCAGTTCCGGTATCTGCATGGGTGTAGGGTCTGTGTGAGGGGGGAGGGGACAGGAGCATGCACGGTATGGTCGAGCAGTTCGGGTATCCGCACGGATGACGTGTCGGGGGGGGGGGGGGGCACGTACGATGTGGGACTTGGAGTCGAGCAGCTCGGGTATCCGCACGGATGACGTGTCGGGGGGGGGGGGGGGTTAGGGGGACACGTACGATGTGGGACTTTGAGTCCAGCAGCTCGGGTATCCGCACGGATGACGTGTCGGGGGGGGGGGGGGGGTTGGGGGGACACGTACGATGTGGGACTTTGAGTCCAGCAGCTCGGGTATCCGCACGGATGACGTGTCGGCAATATTTCTTTTCAGTTCCTTGACGCGGTTGCTACAGTGACTGTAGAACTTTGCCACCACACTGCAACACACGGTTATAAACAATATCTAGCTTTGTTGTCCTTCATCAGGATGATCCATTCTTTCACATATATCATTACTCCATTAATATACAGGAACTTTTCAAAGGATTTTTAACGTCGAAATTATCGGTCCCCGCTGATTGCAAGAAAATGGTAAGATAAACACAGGTTATCCGAAATATCGTTAACAAACTGAGCAGAATTACTCGAGTTATTTCTTTCAGTCACCATAACAACCATTTTTCTCTCAATATTTTGATGTAGAACTAGACACTAGGGGGCGCCGTACGTGAGGATCGAGTTCCTGGGGCGTCTGAATTCCTTCAGGTTCAGTTCCGTGTCGTCATGGTCGTGCGCCTGTCTGTTCCTCCGACTCGACAAGCCCTCCTCCATATGGATGTACCTAACACACACAGCCAATTGTTATTATTATTTATTTTATTTATTTTTATTTATTTATTTATTATTTTTGTTAGGAGATGGAGGTGTATTGTACACCAGAGTGACTATCAAAGCTTGTTTTTTGTAAGGCACGGTACATACCTTTATTATTATTATTATTATTATTATTATTATTATTATTATTATTATTATTATTATGTACTTCAATATACTGTTTGTGTTTGATGATACTGTATTTCACTTATCTATAAAAAGAAACTTAAAGATTCATGAGAGTGTCGAGTCTTACCTTATATCAGACGGTTCGTCATAGAAGACACTGACCCCTGGTGGCGAGCAGTTGCCATGGTGATTCTGATTCACCTTGATCGTTGTGTTCACCGCCTCCAAATGCTTCTGTGGGCCACTGAAATTCCTGTAAAGGCAAACCCTCACACCTAGCACCTGTAGTCCACGTCACTCTTACAATCACTGCTGACCCGATCATTACAGAAGACAACATTCTATGCAAAGACGCTTAAACAAGAAATTGGAATGATATGATGTATTATTATAATTCCCGGTGGGGGGGGGGGGGTCAATTTGAAGCATTTCCTTCGCTCCGGGTACCTCAAATAATCCATTTCCGACTACACCTTTGTTACTAAAATTATTACGCTCACATGCATTATTACTGTTTTCTTCTTCTTCTTCTTCTTCTTCTTCTTCTTCTTATTATTATTATTATTATTATTATTATTATTATGGTCGGCTGCACGCACCTGCCGAGGGGTTCGGCGCCACTGAGCAGTGCCTTGACGGCCACCGCGATGTTGGCAATGGCCGTGAGCTCGGCGCGCACGCTGGCCGCGCAGTCATCACGCTCCGTCACCGTCTCCAGGTGTCGTAAATACTGCGGCAGTATCGCCTCCAGAATCGTCTGCCCAAGCAAAGCAAACAACTTATTCCCCGTGCTTATCTCTCACTCCATACGCAGGAAAAATAATTCTCATCTTATAAATAATATCTTCGTTAACGTAGCACAGAAGACATAGCGTTCCTTTTTAAAACTTAAATTATGTAGTCATTCACATATTATGTAGTTTCCATTGAGTTTTGCATATGCAGCCAGTTATATCATATAAACATTCAGATTCGCTAGTTATTAGGCAAGATCTTTACTTCATACTGTGTATATGTATATTATTTATTTATTTATCTGTTGTTATAATGAGTGGGCGGGAACTGACGAGCATCTGGGCGGCCCTGGCGTTGTCACAGTTGTAGGCGATGACGGTGACGCACATATTGACAGCGTCCATCAACGTGAAAACATCCGCCTCCTCCATGTAGCAAAAGTCCTGTCACAACAACGTCAACAACAACGTCAACGTCAGCAAATGACGTCACCATCTTTTATATCTCTTTACCACCACGTGTTTACACACAGATTGGGCGATATTTTGCTGTTATTACCAACAAATGGTAAGAATTTGCTTAGAAGTTTACCCTATAAAAATAAATTTTATATAATTTTATTATGTTGCCCTGTTATTTGGTCGTTATTTTATGTATTCTATTATTGGCCACTCATTCCCACTCTGAATCAGACAGCAAACTTCTTCCCCCGAACTCCACGCATAGGTAACCCTTACCAGCGCCATGAGCGGCTTGTCTCCGTACACGAGCTCCAGGATGTCAAGGTCATCGTCAAGGTCATGCTCGAGGGCCAGCAGCAGCTCGAACAGCGACGTGACGGAGACCTTGTCGGTGCGCGCTGTCCCCGGACAGGCGGACATGTCCAATTCAGACGCCACGCTGCCAAACGTCTGCAAACGTCCAACGTCACGCTCGTCAAATTGTGAAAGAGATGGTACTTATCTATACTGTGCTGACTTAACATGTTTAGTCATGGCATGTTGAAACTTGCTACAAGTGAGAAAGAGCCCATTGTGGCTGTCAGAAAAACGGCGTGGTGTAGCTACCACAAAGGGGAAAACAACATCAAAACACCCTCCCCTCCCCCCACCCCCCCCCCCCCCCCCCAACCAGAAAGTGTCGTAAGAGTGCATCACCTGCAGCACAAACGGGTTCCGGTGTAGTAGGAAGAACTGCTTGCACGTGAACTCGACAGCGCGGCGTAGCAGCGGGTTGGCCTGGTTGTGGCTGTACACACGCAGCAGCGTGGGCATGATCATAAGGAACCTGCAACACAACAGTCAACACACAGCCTTGTCATCAGGCTTCTCAACAGTCAACAACTAGCCTTGCCATCAGACTTATCAACAGTCAACAACTAGCCCTGTCATCAGGCTTGTCAACAGTCAACAACTAGCCCTGTCATCAGGCTTGTCAACAGTCAATTCCTAGCCCTGTCAACAGTCAACACCTACCTTTGTCATTAGTCTGATCAACAGTCAACACTTAGCCTTGTCATCATGCCGAATATTTTCCAGTTTTAAGAATCTACTTTATTCCTGCGAATACTGGCTTCTACAAATGTGAAAACGTTAGCACTTCAAAAATCCCTAAAATTCTATTTTAAAGTAGGGACTTCAAGGTTTGACAGTACATTCTCCTGCCACTATTTGGGAGACCTGCTTTGCTTTCAGATCATCTGCAGGTGGGGGGAGGGGGGGGGGGCAATGCCAGATTTCACCGACCCTCACAATACGACTACACTGTATTCCAATAACAAAATGTTGCTCTTAAGGCGAGCCACACGCACCGATTACTCACGGGGTCAGTGATACCCAAATGTTGTGTGTAAAATGCGCCAGATACTCACCCGTTGGTTGCAAAGACTTGTTTGAAGTGCCTGGCGGCGTTGATTAACGTGGCGATGCATATCCTCAAAATAGCAGTATCACCAGCGTGTAGTACCAGTACACCGTTGATGACGTTGAGGAACAGAAGTAGGTCCCCCTCTGACGTAGTCGTGCTCGACAGTCCACGGAACATCTCCCGTACCAGCTACAACACGGCGCAGGCAGTCTCATTCGCAGCATCCCCTTTTTTATTATTTCTTTTTTCGAGAGTTGGAGTGGAGGGGATGATGGCGATGAAACTTTCACGTGACCAAACGGCGCGGTATTTGTTGCTAAGGATGTTATTTTAGCAGTTACCGTGGCATCTTTATTGTTTATTGCGAATTGTTTACATTATTTCAAAGTGACAGCTATACCTACCTGGCACTTAAAACGAACCTTGGCCCACGCGTACTTGTGGACCACCCACACCGCCCACGTGCCTTCGCCCACGCGTACTTGTGGACCACCCACACCGCGCATGTGCCTTGACCCACACGTACCCACATCCACACCGCTCCCGTGCCTTGGCCCACACGTCCCTGTAGATCACCCACACGAGGCACGTACCTTGGCCCACACGTCCCTATAGATCACCCACACGAGGCACGTACCTTGGACCACACGTCCCTGTAGATCACCCACACGAGGCACGTACCTTGGCCCACACGTCCCTATAGATCACCCACACGAGGCACGTGCCTTGGCCCACACGTACCTGTGCACCACCCACACGAGGCACGTACCTTGGCCCATACGTCACTATAGATCACCCACACGAGGCACGTGCCTTGGCCCACACCTACTTGTGGACCACCCACACGAGGCACGTACCTTGGCCTAGACGTCCCTGTAGATCACCCACACGAGGCACGTACCTTGGCCCACACGTCCCTATAGATCACCCACACGAGGCACGTACCTTGGCCCACACGTCCCTATAGATCACCCACACGAGGCACGTGCCTTGGCCCACACGTACTTGTGCACCACCCACACGAGGCACGTGCCTTGGCCCACACGTACTTGTGGACCACCCACACGAGGCACGTACCTTGGCCTAGACGTCCCTGTAGATCACCCACACGAGGCACGTACCTTGGCCCACACGTCCCTATAGATCACCCACACGAGGCACGTACCTTGGCCCACACGTACTTGTACACCACCCACACCGCGCATGTGCCTTGACCCACACGTCCCTGTAGATCACCCACACGAGGCACGTACCTTGGCCCACACGTCCCTATAAACCACCCACACCGCGCATGTGCCTTTACCCACACGTCCCTATAGATCACCCACACGAGGCACGTACCTCGGCCCACACGTCCCTGTAGATCACCCATACGAGGCACGTACCTTGGCCCACACGTATTTGTGGAGCATATCGATGCCGTACAGTTCGTCCCCGTACTCGCCCTGGTACAGGCCGAACTCGGCCTCGAGCGCCTTCCTGGGGAACGACGGCAACTTCTGCAGCTCCTCGTGCAGAAACGACACGTGACTCTGCACCTGCAACATCCGGTCACGACTTCCAGTCACGACTTCCGGTCACAATGGGGTGAAGCCAGTAAACAGACTGCCTCCAAATACAAAGCCGTTACCGTTCCTGGCAACGTCGCGGCCAGTAATAGTTATTATTGCTGCCAAAAGAGTATTTCTTTAACTCAGCATTTGGGGTCTTTCTCTCTACCTTTCTTACTTTATTTTATTTCTTTTTAATTATTTACTTATTTTATTTAAATTATTTTTATCATCATTTTTATTTATTTAATTTATTATTTTTTTTTTGGGGGGGGGTGGAGTGGGGGAGTATTTTTTTAACAATCCGTTTGCAACCAATGTCGCCCCGAATTACGTTCGGCGGAAATGGCTGTTACGGGAAGCTAGCAAATGGTTGCATGGATACCTACTAAGCACCAACTGTTTGGCACGTGTACTCATACCGTGACGTCTTACCTGTGAGTGCTGCGAGGCCTGTAACACTGAGGTCGTGAACAACACCTTGCCTATTTCCAGTAATTTCAGTCCCAGTGCCTGAACAAAGCAAAAAAAAAAAAAATACACATTACAGTGGATTCTACTTCAACCCGTACCTGAGCGATAAATGGGATATCAGAAAATATATAACAATGTCATAAAGTGCATTAACAATCAAATACATCACAAGGGATAAAATGAACCATAAAGTACAATAGTCAACAACGCAGCACTGTAACCTCAACAGTTAATTATCGCTACAAAGTGGCAACTACAACGTTCAAATGTTGAAAGATTATTTTTCCCCAGATGAAAGCTTCATTCCTATAATTCAATGAATCGTTTTTGCGGGCACCTGTTTTTGGAGCGCAGTAAACGCGTCATCCGGATTCATCTTGACCAAACTGAGCTGCGGGTAAAAGTTCCTCCGGAAGAAATAGAAGTCCCGCACATACGAATTCAGATTATGCATCTGATCTGAAATAAGTCAAAGAGGTCGAGGTCAGGAATCATCAAAACAAAGGCCGTGTGTGGATCCAGCCTACGAGTCAGTCCTTAGCCCTGTAGTTGGATGCTTTTCGGGCATGCGCACTGCCTCGTTGCCACACGCGATCACTACGATATGCCTTGGCATCACAGGGTGTTCACTAACACAGGCCCAACGATTCAGTTTCTATGTCGCAGCGTGAAAATATTCAACAACAGACTACCCTTGAGGTTTGTATAGGTTTTTTTAATAAAAAAACATATGACGCTGGGGCACTAACTTGTTTTTGTATCGACCAAAAAGTAGGAGCCGTGTTCATTCTCCTCGATGTTGAAGAACTCCAGACTGTCCTGCAGTATCGCCAAAAACTGGGTGTCCTGCACATTCGAAACAATCGCACTATGGTCGTGGCTATGCTGTTTAAATACACTCGTGGTTGTCCAAAAGCCAACCTCTACACCTCATTGGTCTGTTGTGTATTACAGCTTTTTACTCCCCAGACCCACTGGCGATTCCGCGAAAATGGTACTCATAAAAGATAGGGACTACTTTTGAAAATATCCATCCGCTCTGTATTTATACATGAGATAGATCAACCTCAGAGATCAACTGTTTTATAACAACGGAAAACACTAGGTTTTTATCTAATTTTGTTGGAAAAAAAATCCTCAGGGATGTAAAATTGATGTTTGTTTCTTGTTTATTTATTTTTTCTCATGTTATTTTCCAGGTTTTCTCTGTAAACAAAATTCAACACAAGCCTCAACTTCACCAACCCGAGCATTATTTATTTCAACCAATCGACAAGGCTGACGAGAGCGCGTTACCTCGGAGATGGGGAACTGTGACGGAATGCTTGCCAGGTCTGGTCCGTGCACGATTAGCTTCTTGGCACTCGGCATGCTAGCCGAAATCAGCAGCGTTGGCTAGTCAACAATCAGTGCGCCATTAATCCCTCAAGTTTATGGTTTTTATGGTAAACAGCGCATTTTTAATCAGTTCCATGCATAATTTACCACGTTTTATGGTATTTTTAATTCAAAATCTTTACTGCTTGTGAGCTTAACTATGAAAAAATGTATGCAAAATGGACCCCATTAAGTTGCTATGTGTACTTTTTTCAAAAAGGCAAAAACTGCATAAAAAGCAGCAGCTCACATCACATTGTTCTTTTCTTAATGTTTGTTTCAAATCCTTGAAGAAGATTCCTTGAACGCTGGGGACAATCTGCAAACGTCAAGACTTCAATAAATTTCAAACTGAAATGCTGAGAACAGACTAATATATGCCCCAACACTCACACTCACTCACACCCTAACACGCAATCACTCACACCCTAACACGCAATCACTTACGTGGTTCTGCCACTTAACCATTGTATTTAAACATGAAAATATAAGACACCTTCTGATTAATGCCAGACCTATCACGATGAAAGCTTAAGATTTCAAGTGCTTTTCTTCGCCTTTGGCTTCTTTGGAATTCGCTTGGAACTTCCGGAACTGCAGGGAACTGAATAACTTTTGAAATTTTACAGATTCTCTACTGCTCTCAAAACTAGCGTATCATGACTTAAATACAAAATAAAAGACTTTTCCAAACACCAAAACAATCTTATGATTCAATCTACAGCTGAGCAGAGTTTGAGTTTTACCTGCGTATATTTCACTCTACAGCTGAGCAGAGTTAAGTGTTTTACCTGCCACAGAATGGAGAGTGCTTCACTGATAGCCTCCTGCCCGCCCTCTGTCGGTGAGCGCACGTAAAACATGACGAAGCCGACCTGAACACAAGACCTCACGGGTATGTATTACTTCCTGTTTCACTTCGATAAATCTCTGACTTTTCTCAAATCATGTACAACTTTCCTTTGTCTAAATGGCAATGTTTTAATAGGTATACAAGTCTACCTGACCCGGTTTACAGTTACTTATACAGATGCACTGGTATACACGTACTGGTATACATGTAGTCTGCTGGTATTCATGTATTGATATACCTGTCTTCGTATACGTGTACTGATATACATGAACTGGTATGTGTGTACTGGTGTGCGTGTACTGGTACAGATGTACTGATATACACGTAATGGTATAGACGTACTGGTATACATGTACTGGTACACCTGTCCTGGTATACGTGTACTGGCATACGTGTACTGGTATGCATGTACTATATACATGTACTGGTATGCGTGTACTGGTATACATGTACTCGTATGCATGTACTCGTGTACATGTACTCGTATGCATGTAGTGGAATAGGAGTCACAAGACTGACCAGGTAGTTGAAGAGGCAGTGGGCGGTCTGCGGCGGAAGCTCCCTCACGTGATACAGCAGCTTTCGCAGGAGGAACACCAGTTCCTCCTGCTTGTCCCGGTGCGTGAGCTTCTCGAGGAACATGCGCAGGAACAAGGCAGGTTCTTCCGTCAAACACGCCCATATCACTTTCTCCGCCACCTCGCTTACTGTAACCACGGTAAAATGTTATTATTATTGCTATTATACTCAGAGTCAATGAAAATTTTTAGGTAAATGTTTTCTGTTTTTTCTTCAAATAAAAAATATTTTTTTTATATTTTATCATTTGGTGAACTTTCTACACCCAGTTCTTTTCATAGTCGATTATGTTCCAACGATCCCACGCTTCAACGCACACCGGTACTGTGGGTCACTGTTAGAGCGATAATTGGCCTTGACACATAACCTATTCGGGGCAATTAATGTGTAACACGTGTTTTGGAAATCGGGTTTTATTGCTAACGAAACGACACAATTTGTTCTTTGATATCACGTTGATATGCCGCGATTATCAAACGACGAACGCATGCGCGCGCTGGGTATGGTGGACGCTGGTGTGAATTATAGTGCGGTCGCGCGATTTTTCAACTGTTCTCAGCCAACCATCAGAAATCCGCTATACCGCTATACCAGGCTTGTGCATTTGCGAGACAGGTTTCGCCCAGCAACGCAAACAGCACAGGAGACACCCGAGACCCATAATCCACGGATTAGCAGCTCTACCGTCAGACGGCGTCTCAGGAACAGTGGTCTGCATGGCCGTCGCCCGTTTCGAGGCAATCGCTTAACTCCGATTCGACGACAGAATCGACACCGTTGGGTTCTGCAACATGTCCGCTGGACACAAAAACAGCGGAATACTGTGTTATTCACAGACGAGTCGAGATTTTGTGTAGATCGCCCTGATGGCCGCGAACGTGTGTGGCGTCGCCGCGGTGAAAGATACGCAAATTGTTGCGTGGGTGGAGCTGACCGCTGGGGTGGAGACAGCGTTATGGTTTGGGCCGGCATATCTCTTCGCCATCGAACCCCATTAGTTTTGATAGAGGGCAATTTGACTGCACAACGTTACGTGGATGAGGTAGTGGAAAGTCACGTTGTGCCGTTCTTAGAAGAACATACGGATATTACGGTTTTGCAGCAAGACAATGCGCGGCCACACAGTGCCTACGTCACTCGCGATGTGTTACACGCAGAAAGTATTGATGTGCTTCCGTGGCCTGCTTTTTCACCCGACTTAAGCCCAATCGAACACCTTTGGGATCAGCTTGGTAAAATGATTAGAAACAGGGATAATCCTCCCTTAAACAGGAACCAACTGTTTCAAGCGCTTCAAGAAGAATGGCAGAATATTCCACAAGAGCAAATTCGACGGCTAATTCGGAGTATGCGCTGACGTTGCCAAGCTTGTCTGGACGCCAGAGGTCGACATACTCGTTATTAAACTGTGCAAACTTTCATTTAGTGAGTGGTGTTTTGTTTCATTAACAAATGAAACCATAATTCAAAATGTAGCCAGGTTTGGTCATTCTCTGCTTCCAGGTATGTCGTAGATTCTATGGTCTAAATTACAACAGGAAGCTTTAAACACAACCGGAAAAAAAAGAAAAAAAATCAACTGAAAGTTTTCATTGACGCTAAGTATATTATTATTAATTAATCAATTTATTTATTTATTATTTATTTATATTATTTATGGTTGCTGTTGCCGTTGATATTGTTAATCTTGTATTTTATTCGTTTGTTTGTCTATCAGGTACAATCTGTTTTGAAACAGTATGGTTTTACAAGGCAAATGCACCGTAGTACAAAATGAGCAGCACCTGCCACACCATCCGGGTTAACTTCAAGGTCCTCCAGCAGGTGAATTATGGGTAATACAGCAGCACAAATGCATGACGTCACGTAATGTTGTGCAGTCTGCAGATGCTGGCTATGCACGTGCTCTACTTTCTCTTCGTCACCGCCTGAAATATTTCATTCAGCTATTCCGGCTTTGCTTTAAATTTGCTTACTTTATAACATTTTGAAGTTCTTTTCTACCTCGCTTTTTTATATTTAATATTTATTTCCTTTTACTTTTTCATTTTTGCTACACACATGAAATAAATGTGTACATAAATCGAAAAATTGAAAAACCGATACTTCATATCTGAGCCTCTTTTATCACAATATACCACAGTAAATGTTTTTTCTTGACGAATGTGGATCTGAAGGATGACAACGGAGAGAGTCCTCCTCCAGAAATCAATCAGCATGTCAAATGTCATACGTCAATCAAATTGTGAACTTACACAGAACGAAGCTACGCATGCAATGCTGACCACTGGCATGATTTCTCTACTACAAAACATAAAATACAACATACAGTATAGGGTCCATAATCAGCAACTAAACAACACCCAATGCATAATTCTGGGCTAGAAATAAAATCTTGAATCAGATCCACACAAAAAAAACCCAACAAGCATGCCACAAGTTGATATTAATGTACTACGCTGTGACTGTGTATGTGGGAGTGTGTGTGTAGACAAGGGAACGGGGGGGGCGGGGGGAGGGGGGAGGGGCTTTTGTACAGTTCGACTGTTGATGTTCTCGGTACATATTGCGCAGGCAGTACAGAACGTTTGCGGTTCCTGTGTGCATTCTATTCGTGAATCAGCTAACTCTAGTCCGCGAAACCTCCACACGAGAGGAGGAGGGTGTAGTAAAATGGATACATGTGCAATCACGTGTAACACCTGACTATCCCATCCTAGCATACTCGCTATACCGTAAACAGAAAAGACATGAAACCTATCTGTAGAATTCCTCAATAACATGCGTAATGAACTCAAATTAAGTCACCGCTTGTAAAAAAAAAAAGTTAAGAAACAACGCAAAACCAAACACTGTCATCAAAAGTACTTTTTTTTCTATTTTGATCAAAACTTAGGTTTATAATGGGTTTGATTTTGCTTTTACGTTTCTTGACGTCACCCAAAACAAGCAACACACAATCGTTAAAAAATAAGAGTATGATTTATTTGGGAAGTTTATTTTGCAAGAGAATTATTTGTTTAAAGAAGCATTCTCAAATAATACTCATGCCAGTGCAAAAATACTTTATAGGAGGAAATCATAAAAGCAATCCTTTGTGTTTGGTATAATTAAAATCAAAATTCTTCTCCGCTAAATGATTCTAAAATTGGCAACCAAAATAACAAGACCGGAAAAATGAAGAAACCTAACGAGCCGAGGAAAGGAACAATGACAGGGAATTGTGGGTAATCCGAGCAAAAAATACATCTACTGGGGCAATAAATATGGTGTCGCAAATGTAATCAGAAACGCATTGCAGTTTATACCTTCATAGAGAGATTTAGGCCAAAATGAGCTACATCTATGGCCCGACATTTTTCGCAAGGGCGGAACATTAGAAGAGCGGTTTGGCGCTATTGACATTCGCCTCGCAGCAAGGTTTATTTCTTCGGGAAGTGCTGAGATATCAACGAGAAAAACACACACAAATTAAGTGTTAAGATACGACAAAGTACACAGCATCAGAGGTGCTAAAATGTTTACAAGTGCACTATAACACCAGCTTAGTCAATGTAAGAAGAATACGGTAAATTCGCGCACCGTGTGTAGTTGTTGAATATTACGGTAATACGCTACGAAACTATCGTAAATTTTGATATTTCTGTCAAATGTTTATAAGCGTACAGCAAAACGTCCATTAAAAGGACAACTTTGGCTCTCGCGAAAATGTTACTGTGTACAAGGCGGTCTTCTACTGAAACTGGATATTTACAGAGATTTAGAAACTGGGGCGAAAAAAAACGTCAAGTTGATAGAGGAAAGTGTACTTATTTGACGACAGCTGTTGCCAGTGGAGGTTTTACTGTACAGTCTTAATACTGCCTGATCATTTCAAATCATTCGTCAGTGGTAAAACGAGGCTTTGAATTTAATTGCAAAATATTCAAAATTCTAAAATCCACATATGAAGAGCTGATTAAGGTAAGTTCGCCCACCACGTGTAATCGCACACATGACTGTGCGTGGTTGACCACTGTTAGCTATTTCTGCAGTTTGCAGTGGCTGACGGATATGTCTAGTACCGGTTTGAATGCCAAGATACTTTTGATATTTTCTTTACACTTTGTGGGGTGGGCGTGCCCAGTTGTGGCTGCCACTCTGTACTAGATATATACTGGCACGCCCCCTCCCCCCCCCCCCCCCCCCCCTGGTGGGGGAGAACAAACGTCTATGGGAAACCACGAACGACAGTGCCTCTATTTCAAAACGACTTGGGATACGCAGCGCGAGGCGTGGTTAAATGCGCATGCGCACTGGCTAATGTCAAGCATCTGCACACAAAATAATACTGCATCTGCTGTTACTATGCACATCATCTCCCTGCTTTACTAACACTGAAGCGTTATGCTAAAGGCTTCGAATGTGAAAAGTGAAAAAAAGAGAAATCGATGCTGCAACCAAGCCTTCTAGGAACACTGAAAAGTTTAGTTAAAAAGACGCCATTTATGCACAAGAACATACAATGTAGTAGATATTTATGTTAATAAGTTCTATAGCAACAACATTAAAAAATACCACTTTACTTCGAAATTACTACATTTAATACTATAATTAATACGACGGATGGTTATTCGACTCAACACAAAACAATTGTTTTATAGTTAAACCCCACAAACTCATTAACCTGCATTTTCTTCCATTTCTTTTCACTTTTTTTTATTGTTCGTTTTTCTCTACTTTGTATTCTATTCATTCTATAACATTGCTTTCACAATGATTCGTGAGGAATAATCGTTCAATTTCTTCACGTCAACACCAGTACGGTAATTCACATTAAGACCGTTTCCATGACAACAGACTCACTGAATGGGGACAACAACACAGCTAACGGCTAACTGTTGTACAATACAGGGTGCCTAAAGCCCACCAATATACCACGGCACATTCACTTGTCCACTGTTTAACCGGACAACCCGGGGAATAAACAACTTTTTGTTCAGTAAAACAGGCAGCTTTTCTCACACAATATGAAAAATGTTAATTTACTTGAACAGGCTGACTACATAGTAATCAGACTGATAATATATTTTTATTTAATACGAACGATTTTCAAAGAAAACTTTACTGTAAATAAGAAAGCACATGTGTTATTGTTTTATGCGGGTGTGTGTTGGCCTTACCCTCCTCATGTTCCTCTCCCGTGTGGTGTAACGCCGGCTCGTAGGCTGCTTGCTGCGTCACAGCCACGCCCGTCATCAGGAAGTTCTCACGTGCCGCACGCCTGCAACGCCATTGGCCAGCTAATTAGTGATGCGTCCAATCAGGTACTTGATAGCCAATCCTCAAATAATGGCCAGGAGCTTGCATCTTAGTTGCGTATATAGGAGGCAGAGAAGGGAGACCAAGGCCTTTGCCCCTCCCCTACCCTTTGGGGTGATGGTTGTTAATTAAGGTCTGTTAAACAACTCAAACGAAGCAAAACGCCTCAGATAAATCTGTAACACACTTCGTTTTTCATTGGTTAAACATCCTATTATTTAAAATAAAAATGCATCAAAGAAATAAGAATTTAGATATTTTTTTTTTGTTTTCTGCGCAAAATAAGGCACTTTCGACCCAGTGAGTCTATTCCGGAACAGACTCACAACGCCCAGTCTCACTGAGATATACAGTATCATAGAAGTTTTACGGCCACGAGTCTACGTTAGTCTGTTCTGTATTGAAAGTGTTTTACTTAGCCCTGGACAAAAAAAATCCAAATTCTTATCTGCTTGATACATTCTTATTTTAAAAATAATATGGTGCTATGTATCTATTATTTTTAAAATTATTATTAAAGCTCCAAAATAGTGCTTTTTTAAATAAAACCCCAAAATGCTTTTCCGTGGCACTTAAGGAGGAGAATGGGTATTGATGTCGGGTGACGTCATACCTCCTGTCCTCCTCGGCCAGCAGGGCGCGGTGGATCATCTCCTGCTGCTGCTTCCTCCGTGTCGTCGTCGCCGTCATGATCGACTTCTGTAAGCAACAACACGGCCTTGAAAACCGCCACCGCCACTCATCCTCATCCAACAAAACATCCTTCAAAACCTCAGCCGTCACTCGTCCTCATCGAACAAAACATCCTTCAAAACCTCGAACGTCACTCGTCCTCATCCAACAAAACATCCTTCAAAACCTCGACCGTCACTCGTCCTCATCCAACAAAACATCCTTCAAAACCGCGACCGTCACTCGTCCTCATCCAACAAAACATCCTTCAAAACCTCGACCGTCACTCGTCCTCATCCAACAAAACATCCTTCAAAACCTCGACCGTCACTCGTCCTCATCCAACAAAACATCCTTCAAAACCTCGACCGTCACTCGTCCTCACCCAACAAAACATCCTTCAAAACCTCGACCGTCACTCGTCCTCATCCAAAAACACAGCCTTGAAAGCCTTGGCTGTCACTCGTCCCGAATCATCCTCAAATTAAACAGACGCAGAAAATCGACTTTATAAAAAGCGTTTATATTTCGTTTTTTTTTCACTAACCGATTCTTCGTGGTTTATTGTGACTTCCTCCACTTTGGTTTTGAACAGCGGTTGCCATGGAGGGTCGATAACCGTCACTAAGGGATTTCCTATTGTCGGCGACGGCAGCACGAAGTCGATGCTTGGCGGCGGAACCTATAAACAAAAATAAATAAAATCTAACAATAACATTAGGTTGCATCAGGAAAACAAGTTTGTCAAAGGACAAAGTCCCAGCTTACGAAAAGCAATAAAACCAATTCCAGCGTGCATGAGCAAGGGAATTTTCCTGAAAAATTGGGCTTCAAAAGATGAGACGGCAAAGAGCTAGCCCAATAATTAATTTAGCACCGGACCAGAACATAGACCGATAAATGCATACAAAGATTTTTTTCCAGAAAAATGGGGAACAGATTTTTTGTATCTCTGGTAGACTGGATAGTCTGCCATAGATACCTTCAAACAACGCTCGCATTTCGGACCAGTGCGCATATTTATGTAACTTGCCTTGATGCGCGGTTCTTATTCAGACGAGTGCGCATGTTTATTTAACTTGCGTTGATGTGCGGTTCGCATTTCTGACAAGCGCCCATGTTTTTTTTCACCTTTTGTGAATGTGCGGTTCTTATTTCGGATCAATACGCATCTTTATTTACATTGTGTTGATGGGCGGTTCGTATTTCGGATCAGTGCGCATGCTTATTTACCTTGCGTTGATGAGCGGTACTTATTTTGGACAAGTGCACAAGTTTCCTTAGGTTGCCTTGATGCGCGGTTCGCATTTCGGACCAGTTTGCATGTTTATTTAACTTGCGTTGATGCACGGTGCTTATTTTGGACGTGTGCCTATGTTTATTTAACTTGCGTTGGTGCGCGGTTTGCATTTTGGACCAGTGTGCATGTTTATTTAACTTGCGTTGATGCACAGTGCTTATTTTGGACCAGTGCAAATGTTTATTTAACTTGCGTTGGAGCGTGGTTCGCATTTCGAACCACTGCGCACGTTTATTTAACTTGCGTTGATGCGCGGTTCGAATTTCGGAGAAGTGCGCATGTTTATTTAACTTGCGCTGATGAGCAGTTCGAGTTTCGGATAATTACGCATGTTTATTTAACTTGCGTTAATGCGCGGCTCTCATTTTGGAACAGTGCACATGTTTATTTAACTTGCGTTGATGTGCGGTTCGCATTTCTGACGAGCGCCCATGTTTTTTTCACCTTTTGTGAATGTGCGGTTCTTATTTCGGATCAGTGCGCATGTTTATTTACCTTGTGTTGATGTGCGGTTCTTATTTCGGATCAATGCGCATCTTTATTTACATTGTGTTGATGGGCGGTTCGTATTTCGGATCAGTGCGCATGTTTATTTACCTTGTGTTGATATGCGGTTCTTATTTCGGATCACTGCGCATGTTTATTTACCTTGCGTCGATGCGCGATTCTTATTCCAGACCAATACGCATGTTTATTGTACTTGCGTTGATGAGCGGTACTTATTTTGGACAAGTGCACAAGTTTCCTTAGGTTGCCTTGATGCGCGGTTCGCATTTCGGACCAGTTTGCATGTTTATTTAACTTGCGTTGATGCACGGTGCTTATTTTGGACGTGTGCCTATGTTTATTTAACTTGCGTTGGTGCGCGGTTTGCATTTTGGACCAGTGTGCATGTTTATTTAACTTGCGTTGATGCGCAGTGCTTATTTTGGACAAGTGCAAATGTTTATTTAACTTGCGTTGGAGCGTGGTTCGCATTTCGAACCACTGCGCACGTTTATTTAACTTGCGTTAATGCGCGGTTCGAATTTCGGACCAGTGCGCATGTTTATTTAACTTGCGTTGATGCGCAGTGCTTATTTTGGACCAGTGCAAATGTTTATTTAACTTGCGTTGGAGCGTGGTTCGCATTTCGAACCACTGCGCACGTTTATTTAACTTGCGTTGATGCGCGGTTTGAATTTCGGAGAAGTGCGCATGTTTATTTATCTTGCGTTGATGCGCGGTGCTTATTTTAGACCAGTGCAAATGTTTATTTAACTTACGTTGGCGCGTGGTTCGCATTTCGAACCAATGCGTATGTTTATTTAACGTGCGTCGATGCGCGGTTCTTATTTCAGGCCAATGCGCATATTTCTTGAGTTGATGCGCGGTTCTTATTCTGGACCAGTGCGCATGTTTATTTAAGTTGCGTTGATGCGCAGTTCTTATTTTGAATAATGCGCATGTTATTTAAGTTGCGTTAATGGGCAGTTCGCATTTCGGACCAGCGCGCATGTTTTTTTTTTAACTTGTGTTGATGCGTAGTTCGCATTTTGGACCACTGCGCTTATTTATTTAACTTGTGTTGATGATCTGTACTTATTTTGGACCCGTGCAAATGTTTATTTAACGTACGCTTATGTGCTGTTCGCAATTCGGACCAGGGTGCATGTTTATTTAATTTGCGTTTATATCCGGTTCGCATTTCGGACCAGTATACGTGTTTCTTTAGGTTGCGTTTGTGCGCAGTTCGCATTTTGGGACAAGTGAGCAGGTTCATTTAACTTGACGCGTTGACGCGCGATTTGCGTTTCGGACCAGAACGCATGTTAATTTAAGTCCCGTCGATGCCCGACTCTTATGTCTATTCAACTTGCGTCGATTCATGGTTCTTTCTTCGGACAAGTGCGCATGTTTGTTTACCTTGCGTTGATGTGCGGTGCTTATTTTGGACCGAATCGCATGTTTATTTAACTTCCGTCGATGCGCGGTTCGCATTTCAGGCCAGTGCCAATGTTTATTTAACTTGTGTTGATGCGTGGTTCTCATTTCAGACCAGTGCGCATATTTATTGAACTTGCGTTGATGCGCGGTTCGCATTTCGGACCACTGCGCATGCTTATTTAATTTGCCTCGATGCACGGTTCGCATTTCGGACCAGTGCGCATGTTTCTTTAGGCTGCGTCGATGCGCGGTTCGCATTTCAGACCATTGCGCATGTCTATTCAACTTACGTCGAAGCGTGGTTCTTTTTTTCGGACCAGTGCGCATGTTCATTTAACCTGCGTTGATGCACGGTGCTTATTTTGGACCAGTTCGCATCTTTATTTATCCTCCGTCGATGCGCAGTTCACATTTCGGACCAATGCGCATGTTTATTTAACTTGCATCGATGCGGAGTACTTAATTTGGACTACTGCGAATGTTAATTTAACTTGCGTCGATGTGCGGTGTTTAAATCTGACTACTGTGCAAGTTCATTTAACTTGCGTTTATGCGCTGTAGGAGGAGATTTATTTAATTTTTTTTTCAAAAATTCCGAAAAAAAATTCAAAAGTTTTCCAATTCACTCAAAAAGCACAAGCCGTATGCATGACCCCCTAGAGACGGCTCATATCGAAAATAAATGAAATCTGATAAAACCTGTAGGAGGAAATGCATTTTGAATTTTTTTCTTCAAAAATTCTCTCATCGACTGAAAAAGACAGGCCATATCCACGACACCCTAAGCATGCCTCAGCCACAAAATAAATGATGTTTGATCAAAACTGCAGGAGAAAATGCATTTTGAGGTATTTTCCTCAAAAATTCCCCCCGAAATCAAAAATTCCCAAGTCGAGTCAAATAACACAAGCCGTATGCGAGACCTACCTTAGGATGCCTCATAGCAAAAATAAATGAAATAGGATAAAAACTGTAGGAGGAAATGCATTTTGAAGTTTTTCTTCAAAAATTCCCAAAAAATACAGAAATTGTCGGATCGACTAAAAAGCGCAAGTCGTATTCTCAACCCCATAGGAATGCCTCAAACCAAAAAAAAAAAAAAAAAAAATTGCCCGATCGACTAAAAAGCACAAGCCGTATGCACTCACACCAAGAATAAATGACATCGAATCAAAATTGCAGGGGTAGATGCATTTTGAATTATTTTCGAAATTTTTGCTTAAAAAATTCCCCAATAATACAAACTAAAAAAGCACAAGCCGTATGCACGACCCTTTAGGGGTGCCTCATACCAAAAATAAATGACATCGGGTCAAAAATGTAAGAGGAGATACATTTTAAAATTTCTTTAAAAAATCCCCAAAAATTCAAAAATCACCCGATCGACTAAAAAAGCACAAGCCGTATGCACGACCGCTTAGGAAATCCTCACACCAAAAATAAATGACATCGAATCAAAATTGTAGGAAAAGATGCATTTTTTTCAAAATTTTTGCTTTAAGAAATCCCCCAAAATACAAAAATTGTCCGATCGACTAAAAAAGCACAAGCCGTATGCACGACACTTTAGGGGTGCCTCATACCAAAAATAAATGACATCGGGTCAAAAATGTAGGAGGAGATACATTTTTAATTTTTTTCTTTAAAAATTCGCCAAAAATTCAAAAATCACCCGATCGACTAGAAAAGCACAAGCCGTATGCACGACCCCTTAGGGATGCCTCACACCAAAAATACATGACATCGAATCTAAATTGTAGGAGGAGATGCATTTTGAAACAAAGTTTACAGCGAACTAACTAACTAACTGACTAACATTTTGAAACAAAGTTTACAGCGAACTAACTAACTAACTAACTAACTAACTAACTAACTAACTAACTAACTAACGGACGCCACCCGCAAACCGATAGGAATACCCCAGCTTACGTGTACCGTAAGCTGGGCTAAAAACCAAGGAATCTATTTAAATCCACGTAAAACTGCCAAGAACGATAAAGCGCGGTGAGTTGTCCTCTGCCCACCACCTTTGCACCAATACATTGCCACCATAAAGCAAAAAAAAAAAAACATTCCAGAATACAGCAGCTTTCTCTTGTTATTGTGTGGGGGTTGTGGGGGAGGGCCGGGCGGGGAGAGGGGGAGTAATGGGGGAGGGGGAGGGGTGTCACCCACCTTGAAGTAGAAGTGCGCGCCTTCCTCCATGCGCGGCCACACCTGGAACCTAAAGCGCCACAGCGTGAAGAAGCGCAGGATGGCGTTGATCCTCTGATCCGGATCCTCGTGCTGTAACTCCTTCGTCATTAACTCTTGAACGCGATCCGGAACTTTCGTCGAAGACAAAATAAACAAGCTCGCTGTGGAAAAAAACATAAACAAATAAATAACACGAAGAACAATACAGGGAGAGAGAGGATTGGAGGAAGAGGAAACAAGCTATTTTACCTACCACAAGCACTTTCGAAACTCAAGATTTCGTTTCCCACAAGCAAGACAGACGAGAACTTGACACAAAAGCTTTGATATAAAAACCTTTTTTTCGAATAGTATTTGTCCTTCGATCCATCAATTTTATAAGCTGTCCTGCCCCCCCTCCCCCCACGAAGTGTTACCTGAGCTAGCAGCGAGTTCCTGGTCACTCTCCAGCAGCAGCTCCCACGCCACGGGCATCATGTCTATGTACGTGTTGTCTGCCAGGATGGGCGCCGCCTTGGTGCAGATCGACAGCGGCGCATGCGTCAGGTTCCTCACCTGGTGCAGCGTACAAACAATCAACCTTACTAAGACTCGGCCACAGTAAAAACTCACCAAGCCGAGCTCCCGTTACGCCAAACCCGTCACGTTTTACACATGATGTTTTACACACCATTTTTTATTTGCAAGTAAATTTTGTGTCAACTTGGTCACGTTTTACACAAGAACTAACTTAATACATCCATTTAACAGGATTTATAACTAAAAAAAAAAAAAACTTATACATCAATTTGCTTGATCAATTTATGACCAACTCTGTTTCAGACTGACAATGTTTATTCAAGTCTCCGAGTCACTGAGTCTCATTAAATGTAGACAAAAATCTGTAGACAATCTGCAGACAGAAAATCAAGGCATAAAAGGAGCGAATCAAAGCCCGCCCACCTGATCTAGTCATATATCACTATCCAATCAGCATCAAGCCATAAAATCACAAAAGAGAAAGTAGAATGGAATAGCTTTGAAAGCGAAACAATGATGACACAACAACAATCGCACACCGTATGACACCAGCTAAGCCCTGCACGACGGCTTACATGAGTCTTGAGATACTTCAGCATCGGCAGCTCATTCTTCTTGGTTTGAACTTGTTTCTCGTCACTCTTCTTCTCAAGGGCCGCGATAATCTTAGCTCGAGCGGTCGCCACGTCGACTTTCATCCTCTCCAACAACGGCGTGCTTTCTTTCCGTTTTGGTGACGCTGGTTGAAACATCGATTCCTGCATGACCATAAAACACATTCTTAGAGTCCACGTGTGTGACCAAGAGATCGATCTATTAAGCTATGTTTATTTGAAGCCAATGCCTCATTTCATTGGGTGGCTGGCAGTGTGCTTAAATGTTAATGACATGTTCAGTGAAGAAATATTTCTTGAAAATTCACTCGTCTGATAAAATTCCACATTAGCTGAACATGAGGCTCTTTAACAGTCACGAGCGAACGAGGAGACTACAAGTGATTAGATGGCAAGTGTTACACGGGTGCAGGCGGATATAGGTAGGTGGTAGAAAACAGGCGGGGATGTTATAGGTGTTACACGTGGACGGGAATGTCACAGGTGCTACAGGCATGCATAGACGGGGATGTTACAAGTGTTACACATGGACGGGGATATTACAGGAGGTGTTACACGTGGACGGGGATGTCAGTGGTGACCGGGGATGATGCAGGCACTCGTGGACGGGGATGTTACAGGAGGTGTTACACGTGGATTGGAATGCTACAAGAGGTGTTAAACGTGGATGGGGATGTCACAGGTATTTGTGGCCCGGAATAATACAGGCACGAGATGCCATATGTACGTGTTCACGAGGATGATACAGGCAAGAATGAAGAGAAGTGATGAAGGGCGAAGTCACACACACAGACACCCCTCCTCCTGCCTGACCGCCCGCCCCCCACCCCGCCACCCCCATCCCCCCCCGCTTCCACGCACCCTTCGCTTGAGCTTCTCTCTCAGCGTGTCCCTCCTCTCATGCTGGTGCCCTGTCACTGGTTCCGCCTCGTCGCCCTGCTGGCTGTCGTAAACCTTCCTGAGAGCGGAGACCAGCCTAGAACAGCTGCGACGCTGTCGCTCATAGCAGTGTGGGTGACAGACCTGCTGGTGCTCGCAGATAAAGTTGGACGTGTTCGCAATGCTCACAATCACCTGAAATCAAACACCGATTAGGCGCCAGCATACAATTATCCATCAAACGCCCATGACAAGACTTTTTTTCTTGGTGGGGGGGGGGGGGGGGTGGGGGTTGTTGACCTCGTGACTTGTATCCACTACAGCGCTTTGCCAGCGACCTACAGATGTCACTGTTATAGAATTATGTCAATCCACCAATGTGGTTATCTTCACTAATGATGTCTTTAACTTGTGACTGAAAAAAGTTCATATACTCAAATATACGAATCTTTGGTCACGACAAGGTACGCAGCTGTTTTCTGTGTTTCACATACTTCAAATTGAATTTACCTCGAAATCTTCAATTTCTATTCAAAGTTCTGCTTCAATTACATTCTAATTTGACCTAACTGTGAACGTGAAACCCGGACGGGTCGATTACAAAGTGAAAGTGAATCCGGATGGGTCGCCTACAAAGTGAAAGTGAAAGCCGGACCGGTCGCTTACAAAGTGAAAGTGAAAAACGGACAGGGTTCTTACAAGGTGAAAGTGAAATCCGGACGGAGTATTAACAGAGAGAAAGTGAAACCCGGACAGGTCGCTTACGACGTGAAAGTAAAATCCGGACGGATCGCTTACAAAGTGAAAGTGAAATCCGGACGGATCGCTTACAAAGTGAAAATGAAATCCGCACGGGTCGCTTACAAAGTGAGTGAAATCCAGACGGGTCGCTTACAAAGTGCTCTAGCTTTGATGAAATAACTTGGCGAAAGAGAATCACCTTTATCCAGGGCATGAACGAGCCATAATCTTGGTCGTCATTTTCGGGAAAGTCAAACGTAGAATCGAGTTGATCATCACTCATGATGCCTGTTGATTCTTCGCCAATGTCTTCCACCCTGACGGACGCGTCACCCATGCCGTCATCAGACCTCTCAGACATGAGGGAATGACTGCTCACTTTGCGCGATTTCTGGCTCCCATCTCGTTTCACACCTAAGTGACAATCCATACATGAGATGCTTCGAACTGCCATTACTGCACGCTTCTAAATTTTTATCCACTTCTGTCCTTCAATGTGATAACCCTTTATCGTTTGTGAATACATTTGTACGATGAACATTTTTCCTAGTTCTAAAAATGCACGTTCTAAACACGCTGGACTGCACTTCAAAGATATCTTATTGGATAAAAAAACCGGAAGTGAGTGACTCACTGCCGCTTGGGCCACTGGAGGCGACAGAAACCGTAGTTCCCTCCCGCCTTAGTTTGAAGCTTCTCCGGAAGCTTGACGACTGTATGGATCCACGCCTCGCTCTCATCAGCTTCTTGTGCCGCCGACCTACATATTGACCAATCAGACGCAAGCAGGATTTGAAGTAAGTGACCGTGATTTTTAGTTCCCTAAATTTCTTTATACTCCACAACAATTTACTAATTTGCTAACACTCCAGCCCCGGTACCCCCTTTACCTTTCGCCTCCACGGCAGCGCTGGTGCCCCCCCCCCCCCCACCTCTTACCTTTGGCTTCAATGGCAGCCCCGGTACCCCCCTTACCTTTCGTCTCCACGGGAGCGCTGGTGTCGGGCCCACAGATGGACGTGGCGCTGCTATGAGCCGAGCCACACTGCTCGCTCTGCCCCAGCACCGCGAAGCTGATCTTACGCTCACTGGGACTGCCTGTACCAAAAACAACAATAAACCTCTCAGCTACTCATCAAAATTGTCTCGCTCCAAGCATCGCTTGCTACCTCTTTTTATTTAGCTTCAGGTAAGGGAGAAAAAACTAGTTCTACTAATATGTTGAGGCCACATGCCGCAACACTTCAATGTGGGTACACAGAATCGATCTACAGTGATTTCGGAATATGGTGGTAAGATGCTTTAGTTTTTTAACTAGTTTGCTAGATACATCAAAACGTAACTCACATTCTAATATCCCAGCAATAATTACTTAAAATGAATAAATAATTACGTAAACCGCCCCTCGCCCCCGCAAAAAATAAGATACTGCCTTCCTCTATGTTGTGATTGACCATTTGCGCGCCGTTTCATTTCAACCATAATATCACAAAACAACCCCCCCTCTCCTTTTCTGCACCACGCCGAGAAAACCGACAAAGCGTCGCAGCCACAAATGCCTCACTAAACACAAGATGCATGATATTCAGCCAATTCACCTACGCAACCCACCCACTCGTCTCCTCTCCCTCACCCGTCATAATTCTGCACCCTTCAAGCCCCCGCGCGCCCCCCCCCCACCCCTTCTCCCCACTGCCCTGCCCCAGACACGGACGCGAATCGACGATAAGTTAAGAGCCAATGCAAGTGCGCACAAAACACGCGCGTAAAAACACGCGCATACAAACACGCGCATAAAAACACGCGCATAAAAACACGCGCATACAAACACAAGTATACCTTGGCTGCTCATTAAACCTGTTTATGGTCTTGTGGCATTTATTAAACTTACAAATACATGATAAACCTAACTGCTAATATTAAATCGATGACAACAGAATCTGCAAGGCATAGTCAAAATTTTAGCTAAAGATTCAAAATAACAAGTCTGAATTAACCCGGTCCAGGGTAAACTGAAAATCTATAATCATTAAAGCCAATTCATTGAAGTGTTTATCATATAGAAAACACCAAGTGCTCGATTAAAACATGGCGCATGCAATAGACTGTCCAAAACTATGTATAGTTACTAAATAATTCTAAAAGATCGGTGATTTTTCAGCAAAGGTCATGCACAAAATTCGAACGGGCATGCTTTTTATTTAACCACAGATGTTGTGAGGATGACTTGGGCGACAAGAACGCTGTACAAATCAACTGTCAAAACAGGTAAAAAGAAAGAGGTCATGCGTCATTAGAAAGGAAGTTATAAAAGCGTTCAAACAGGCTACTCATGAAGCGATAATAAAGGAAAACTGAGTTTGAAATATCTTGATTCGCTGTTTGGGTTTCTATTAGTACAAGCAAAAATCTTAACATGCATAACAGACTTCGATATATTTTGTGTCTGAACAGCAAAATCAGCGAATAAACATGGATATTTCAAACGTCATAAATAATTGCAGCTAGCAAGACATGAAACTGAGCGATAAAAGAGGATCAAAGAGGATTGCATCTAGATAATGGGGGGATAACTCACGGAATAACGACAGAGTTACAGAGGGAATCGACAGCGATCTATCGGCATCGTAAGTCGGCAGTGTGGCGAAACTAACGCGCCTTGGTGACGGCGAGGGTACTGAAAAGTCAACGCGTAACAGACAATGTGCGTTAGAACATCCGGGCATCCTTCTCCCAAAGTTATCCAGTTTTTGTTTCATTTTCCAAATTATTTTATTCTTTTACCAGTAATTTCAGCTTAAAAAGAAGCGAGTTATGTAATCTGAAACATACTGTCTACAAGTCGTTTCCAGATTTTACGCATTTTTATTAAACTAGAGCCTCAGTAAGGCAGGTTCCCCCGTGAAGCAGTAAAAGTAAAATGCAAGGAAAAGTTACAGGTAAAAATTAACGATTTTTGACAGCTTTCTTTAATGATGCCACGTTGCACATCTTCAATATATGTATTTTTACCACGGAAGGCTTCAGGTTCCTACGACAATTCCTTCTATGAGAAGTCAACCGGACAAAACATCGTGTCATGGCTAAGTTCAAGCCAAAAATTCACCACTTTTGACAATTTCCCACAACGTCAATTTTTCCCCATTCCGACAATAATGCCACGTTGCACATCTTCAATATATATATATTCACCAAGCAAGGTTTCAGGTTCCTATGACAATCACTTCTATGAGAAGTCGGCCGGACAAAACATCGTCTCACGGATAAGTTCAAGCCAAAAATTCACCATTTTTGAAAATTTTCCACGACGTCAATTTTTGGCCGATTTTGACAATAATGCCACGTTGCACATCATCGTCAATGAAAAGTTCCGGGTAAAAAATCTGGTATATTTTACAATTTTCTGTGTGTCATGTATAGTAGACAATGCTTACGTACTAGGTTCTACACCGCTGTATAATATTGCCAATCAGTGTCATGACATACCAATGCAAGGTTTCAGGTTCCTATGACATACCCTTCTATGAGAAGTCGGTCGGACAAAACTTAGTACTTTTTGTGGAGAGACAGACGGACGGCAAGACGGACATCCGGACAGACGGACGGACAAGCTCATAAGTATATCCCTCCGTTTCACGGGGGAAAATAATAAACTGTTTTGAAAATATAACCGATAACTGAGAAGTGCCCTTTTGACTGTGAGTAAACATTAGTATAATGTGAGAAAATGACGAAAAACCTGAACACAGACCAGTTACTGCTGTGAAACAAACGAGTTTTAAAAAGAGACTCTATGATCGAGCGAGGAATTGGTGCAAAGGTGAAGAACATCAGCACGATTCACGACATGACTGTCACTTTCGTTTTTCAGAACACCTATGTAAACAAAACCTTTTTTCTGGATATCACTGAATAGTGGTGGTGTAACTGATCTGTGCTGACAGCTCAAACAACCATGTTAATTAAGGTACAAAACTAATGTTCTCAACCCCTGTAATTACTGAACATGTACTACACTACTTGGATAAGAAGCCGGCTGATCAATTTGATCATTTTTATATCATTTAACCATCCCTGTACTGCCACAGTGACAACCGTTTTTTTTTTTAGCATATTCAAAGCAGAAAGAAAAAACACGGAACCCCAATGAATCTAGCGCTGGTCAGCACCACTCTGGAGATGCTTATCAAAACTGATAAAATTAGCCACGCTCCCTCCCCCTCCCCTCCACACCCAGCCCCAAACAAACCCGACTCCATTCCTAAGCACAAGTGACCGACTCTTCAAAAGAGCATTATAACCTCACACATGGGCGTCTGGGAAATATCACTGTCTTAACACACGGGTTCGCAAAGTTTACTAACAATCATTATATTTTCTCAACCCAATGAAGACTGGTTACACCATGAAACGTAAGTGTTTGATCTCCTTGAACTACACCCACTGGCTACACAGCGTCCGCCTCGGCCTAATATGCCTTTATTTATTTTATTTATTTTAACCACCAAACTTGTTTATCGGGAGTATACAGTTTTATATTAGTACATCTATATTCTAAAACATGAGGAAAACTTCACCAGCTAATTCACAGGTTGGTCAATCATATTTCAGTATATAAATTTCAGCATGATATTCTCCCGCCCCCATCCCAATTGCCATCGAAATCAACTCACCACGGCAAGGCCACATTATTGGTCGGGTTTACAGAAAGGCACGAATAGGAGGGACATGATATATGAATACGGTTTGTCAAAGTTAAAGCTCGCATAATTTCATACAAATTTCAAATATATATTTTTATTTTATTTTGCATCGTCGCTAAAAAAACAAATAGCAAATTCGACTATAAAAGCCAATTTTGGTAAATCTTCACCTCAACGAAATAAACTATGTCGAAACAGCTGTACGCAAAAGGATTTACACGTTCGCAAACCTTGTTTGTTCATTGGAACAATCAGCTGCTTTCGAAATGCCATACTTTTTTTCATCAGCATTACAGTATATATATATAGTTAAAGCAACTGTGTACATTAACACGAGTAACCGATTTTCACCTCTGTTGACATTTTAATGTACACAGTTGCTTTAACTATATATATAGTTAAAGCAACTGTGTACATTAAAATGTCAACAGAGGTGAAAATCGGTTACTCGTGTTAAACGAGTGAACCACATAAATTGGTATTCGAAAAATCCATGTCCATTCGTTCGCATTAAAAGACGATGGATAATGCTGAAAAACGGGCCAAGCGACTGACCGGTTTCTAGAGTGGTATATCCGCAAATGGTCAATGGATGAGGGAGGTTGTTTGCGTGGGGGGGGGGGATGGGGGGATGGGGAGGGGGAGAGGCGGCTGGGATGCCAGTGAAGTTTTCCCTGTCTTCAATACAAACAACAAGAGGTGAACAATGGGATGTCTACGCGTTATCCAGCTAAGTGCAGAACAAGCATCGCTAAGTACACACAGCTTCTGTACAATAGGCCGAAGCTCTCTCCCTCCACCTTCACCCCCCCCTCCCCCCTCCCGCCCTCCACCCTTCCTATCAGCACACACACTTAACAACTTGTCTGATCTGTTGAGCTGATGTATATTTATATTAATGTGGTTATTATGATAGTACTGATGTACATACGATGGCCATTCGAACCTGCGCCCCCCCTCCCCCTCCACACCCACCATGCCAATGACTCTCACTGTTTCGACTGTATTGCAGATGGTTGGTGTAGAAGATATGAGAATAAACAACACAAACTGCTTACTCATGAGATGGGACGGATCACCCTGCGATGAACGGGAATTACTCCGCTCCGAATGGCCCGGACTACTTAATATGCTGCTCCACCGCCGGCTGCTTCCGCTCTGAAACCACACACAATCAGCAAAGTTCATTTCACATTTTTAACAATGTTTCCGAAGTAACACCAGGATGTCGTAATTTAACTATTCTACACAAATTGCGGATTTTCGCGTCATCGCCTTATTTTTCATTCGAATACCAAAAGAAACCGTTACAAGTTCAAAAAAATCCTAACCCGCCCCCCTCCCCCACCTTCGTTATTATTTTATGAGAAAAACTACCCTCCTCCTCCGTCATCATTTTATAAGTCAAACTAGCACTCCCCCCTTCCCCCTCCCCCCTCCAACAATGAGCTGGCCGCACCGGTTTGTCCCAGGACATGTCTTTCCTTGATGTCCGGGTCCGCGGGATAAACTGGTAGGTTTCCCGTAGGAACGTCGTGATCTCCAGCAGAAGCTGACACGCCACCATCTTTAGCGCGTACGGGCATTCCGACCCACTGCTGTTCACCGTAGCTGGAACAATGTGGTACGCGCAAAGTTTACGTGTGTACGCGCAAAGCTTATGTGTGTATGCACAATGTTTACCTGTGTACGCACAATATTTACCAGTGTACGCATAATGTTTACGTATGCACGCACAATATTTACGTATGCACGCACAATATTTACTTAACAAATAACACATCTAATTATATCTTTAGAAAAATGGACGCTCTACCATCCAACGACTAAGTTTCAAGCCACGAAAAGAAATTAATGGCTCTCACATTCATCCAAGAAATCCTCCTCTTCCTCCAGTTTTACTTCCTTCTTTCTATCCTCCGGCATGTTCTGCACGACGGCCAGGTGGTTCGACTCCTCGCTCAGTATGTCATTTAGCCGGTTACATATCGCCTAAACACCAGGTAAAGTACTGATAGAGTACTGAACCAACTACTGCAGAGTACTGGAGAAAGTACTGGATAGAGTACTGGATAAAGTACTGGAAAAAGTACTGACAGAGTACTGAACCATCAACTGCATAGAGCACTGGATAAAGTACTGGATAAAGTACTGATAGAGTACTCGATAAGGTTCTGAGAGTACTTGATAAAGTACTGATAGAGTACTGGATAAAGTTCTAAGAGTACTGGATAAAGTGCTGGATAAAGTACTGGACCAACTACTACATAGAGTACTGGATAGAGTACTGATAGAGTACTGAATAAAATACAGGTTAAAGTATTGGATGGAGTACTGGATAAAGTACTGATAGTGTGCTGGATAAAGTACTGGATAGAGTACTGGATCAAGGATTGGATACAGTACTTGATAAAGTACTGGATTGAGTACTGGATCAAATACTGAAATAATGGATGTATTCCTGGCCCAAAAGGAAGAGACATATACCAGCAATCTTTTGTACAACGTTTTTTTTCTGTCAGGGCTGTTATATGAGCAAATATTCTTAACTTTTTCTCGCGCATATCGCTCTGTTTGAGTACTAACAACCCAATTATGGCAGACACACACACACACACCTCTCCCCATTGGTGGAACATCCTTCCGGCGGCCTTCTGTAGGAGCAGATTCCTCCTGTAGCCCGACGGCTGCCCGCGGCTGTTCAGCAAGCCCGTCTGGCGGAACCCGGGCAAGTTGAGCTTCATCCATTTGGGCCAGTCGCCGCGGTTACAGCGGTTCACGAAGTGTGCGCACTCCAGCAAGAGGGCGGCACGCGACACCACCGGCGCTTCCTGTAAACGTCACGTGGTCGCGACACAAGACACGTGGTCGTGTTATCAAAACACTCTTTTACACGACATTTTTTGCAATATTTAACATATTTCGCATAACGTCTAGAATTAGCACAATCTGAGGTGATCAATTTTCAATGAAAGGGAGTATTTTTTTGATTGTGCATTGCTATTAACCCTTCACATTACTATTATTTGTGTAAATATTGATGTAAAACAAACACATACACTTTATTTTAGTTCTTTAGTGAAGTTCCAACTGAAGTAATTTCCACTGACATCAACCAAATACACCCATAACCTTAAATCTTAAGTTTGCAATGATCTATGTTGTACTATTTCACTAAATACTGTTGGGATTCTAGCATATGACGTATGATTCCAGCATATACTGCAGAAATTGAGCACATGCCGTATGATTAAGTGTATGCTTTAAGACTTGAGTATATGCTGTGTGATCGAGTATATGCTGTAGGACTTGTGCGTATGCTGTATGATTCAGTATATGCTGTAGGACTTGAGCGTATGCTGTAGGACTTCATGTTTGTATACGGTAGGACTTTAGCATATGCTATATGATTCAGTATATGCTGTAGGACTGTATGATTCCAGCATATGTTGTAAGACGTGAAGGCATGCGGTAGGACTTCGGCATATGCTGTATGATTTAGTATATATTGTAGGACTTCAGTGTGCTGTAGGATTCTCGCATATGCAATAGGACGTGAAGGCATGCGGTAGGACTTGAGCCGTATAATTCCCGCATACGCTGTAGGACGTATACGGTACGATGAACGGCCCTCACCAGCTCCAGCAAGGCGGCTATGAGCGGGGGATCGGGCAGGGAGCCAGGCTGGCAACTCTCCATCATAAAGCTGAACCTCAGCATGCCGGACTTGACGGCATAGCAATTCACCAACACCTTCTCTTTAGTTGTTATGGACTCGCCCGTGTTGAGAGTCGTCGACGTCTCGGTCACATCCCGCTTCAGACTGTCTGAAATGTCCAGTCAACCTTTACCTTATATTTCGCACATATTTTTCAGATATTTTTTTACACAGATTATGGTTATAAATAAAGCAATAGTACGAAAGGCTAAGCGCGCGTAAATGGATACAACGCTATGCATATTAGCGGCTTACACACGTACAGGCTACAAACACCGCATGGTGCAAGGAATAAATAATGTTCTTTTTCTCTAATATTATTTAGTTAAATAATGCGAAAAAGCTGAAACAATACTGGGGCTGTTGTTTTCACTGGCAGATAGAAAGGTGTGGGAAACTTGGTTTAAACCTATATTAAAAAAATGCGTTTAATTTTTCCCCAGTGCTATTCTTCTAGATAACTGTTAGTAGCCTGTACTTCGTGTTTGTTGTTTTAGACCATGTGTGTTTATTAAATCTATCAACAAATACATAAGAAACAATAAAAAATGTTCGTTTCATAATGTTCCCAATAATCAAATGCAAAAAAAGCTTCTAAAAAAAGATTGAAGAACTTTAATCAGTTTTAACGTATTTGCAGCAATTCTTCGCTTGCCAATAGACGATTGTGTAGTACTGAGCAACATCTTATGTACACAATGTACACGTATGAGCAAATGGAAAAGTACTTTAAAAACTGCCTACTTTTGAATCTTGAAAGTGAATGTTAAAATCTGTCAGAAATGCGTAAAAAGTGCATAATTTTATGGCAAAAATACACTAAAAATGTGCAAAACAACATTTCTTTGTGCATAAAATATCTGACATAAGTCAGCACCATACAGCATGTTAGCACACACCACACGTCACGAGACTAGGCACCATTCAGCACCATAAAGCACATTACCAGGGGCTATTCAGCGCCCTATATCACATTACCAGGCAACATTTAGCGCTATCTGTCACGTTAGTAGGAACCATACGTCACGTTACCAGTCACCATATGTTACGTTACCAGACACCACATATCACACTATCACGAAACGTTGGCAGGCACCATTTAACATGACGTGTCACATTGCTAGGCACCGCTCAGCACCATATATCACGCTCCCAGGCACCACTCAGCACCATATATCACGCTCCCAGGCACCACTCAGCACCATATGTCATGTTACCAGGCACCATTCAGCACCATATATGACGTTATCAAGCACCATTCACCACGATACGTCACGTTACTAGGCACCATTCAGCACCATACATGACATTATCAAGCACCATTCACCACCATATGTCACGTTACCAGGCACCATTCAGCACCATATGTCACGTTACCAGGCAAGATTCAGCACCATATGTCACGTTACCAGGCACCATTCAGCACCATATATCAACTTATCGAGCACCATTCACCACCAATGTCACGTTGCCAGGCACCATTAGCACCGTGACATATGGTAACCTGACATGTGGGCTCACCGTACATGGTACCACTCCGCACCACAGTCTCGTCGCCACACACCACTCGTGTCATATCACACACACCACTCGTGTCATATCACACACACCACTCGTGTCATATCACACACACCACTCGTGTCATATCACACACACCACTCGTGTCATATCACACACACCACTCGTGTCATATCACACACACCACTCGTGTCATATCACACACACCACACGTCACGATCTGATTCAGCACCATACAGCTGTAAGTACCGAACAAGTTCCATTTGAAATTTTTTCTTCCCTACCGACAAAGCAGTACCATGGAATGCATGGCCATTTCCCTCTGCCTTTACATACAATGAGATATCTCCAACTCAATAACTGGCATCAGGGCTAGATGACTCACAATTCCCTGGCGCATTACCCCCATCAACTCGGACGAAAAATCTCTCCGCAAAAGCTCCTCCCTCCCTCCCACCACCTCCACCCACCATTTCTTTCGGCTTCACTTAAACCTAAACTCCCCCCCTCGCTCCTCCCTAAAAAAAAAAAGCCAAAAAAAAAGATGCAGCACAATACAATTCAACGACAATTCTACAAGCTCAAAAGTATCTTACACTCAGGACATCTATCACATTATCTACGTATTAATCACTTCCCCCCTTCCCTCCCCCACTGTCTATTGCAATTTATTACTGAATAACGCCGTTAGCAGGCAAGACAAAAAATGCACTCCGGGCCTAGAGTTGGTTTCGGAAGGTTCAATCGTGAGAAACCAGGTCTAGACTTAGGCTGAGATATCGGCCTTGACTCCCCCGAACTAGCCGCCAAAAAGCTGAAAACTGTACCAGAAACGTCACTTGAGTGATGCATCATAAACGCTAGCGTGCCTAGACGTAAACAACTTGAAAACTAGGTGCAAACCATAACAAAACGCTACTTAATGTACCAGTCGGTTTTTGTTAGTGAAAACACAACATGGCAGCAGAACGAAGGTGAGAACAAAACAATGGTGTTCTTCCTTAACGATTCACATCAAATCTGTAAATATATATCTATGTACAGCTGCAGGCATTAAACGCTTGTGTTCAAACATCGCTAAAGCATAGCAAAAATTCTACTCCGTTTTATTAAAGCAATCAATGCTTAACTGCGTAGCAATTACTGCTAAAAACTTAGGTGCTCAGCAAGTGCTGCTAAAAAACTTAGGTGCTTAGCAATTACTGCTAAAAAAGTAAATGAATCCCAAAATGTAAACCGAATAAAATACAAAAAAATGATCGCTTATTAGTCAATAACAATATGAAAACTGTTCAACGGAAATGTTTTATGTACAAAAATAATTGGACAAGATGTAATACTGTGCAACCATCCCTCCACAATGCGGCTTCTTAATGAAAATAAGTGCAAATGAGCGATAACGATTTATAACACGTATAAACTGTGTGTATTTTTTTCTTTTTCTATGGTTTTTTCATCTTTTTTCCTATAAAAAACTCATGCATAACAAACATCATGCAAAAGTATGCATTCTCGTGCCGCATGCAAGGTCAAGGGCACGTCTTCAAAGTGAAAGACATGCCCTTGAAGGTCACTCACTACCTTCCGGTTGGTCTTCGGGACTATTTTTCTTGTGGGCCTTTTTCTTGTTCCACTGTTTAATGCCTGCTTCAACTCTACGCCGCGCGCTTATAAAACTAAGTGTAGCCTGACTAGCCGCTCTAAACGTTATTCGAGGTTTGGAAGGTGATGGCGTCACAGCCGCACAATTACTAGCAATGCTATTGGCGGAGAAATACAGTTCTTTCTGTGACGTCATCGGCATCGGCGAATCCTTGCGCTTCACGTCACTTCCCACTTCCAAACCACCTTCACTCTTAGCCGAACGCCTACGCGCTTTAAACGCCGAATGCAGGGTTTGAAAAAATAGTGCGTGTGAAATTAGCAATGAGAAAGAACAGCAAACTGGGTTAACTGGTCAGTAGGGATGGAAACTACGGGCTTCTTTTGAACGCGGTTGTAGTCGCAATTTAAAAAAAAATAGCGGTTTTGAGTAATATCGCATGTTGCAAATAACCAGACAGCAGCTAATTTAATCAAAGTTGATTTGTAAGACGTATTTTGTTTCACTTAGTTAACTAAAAATGGAGATGAAATTACGAATCAGTTCAAGTAGGACAAAAAAAAAAAATAAAACTTAAAATTTGAAAAAGGCTTTTACCATTTACCATCAATTAAAAAATGAAATCTGTACAGAATTTCATATCAAGCAGAGCAAAATGATTATCAAAAAATAAAAAAACAAATGTACCAGAAAGGAAAGAAAAAAAAAAGATTTTGTTAAAATTAGAACGGCAAACCGCGGTTCACATGGAAAAATACGAGGTGTGCCCGTGCAGCTACGAAAAGCTCCATCCCTACTGCTCAGTGTGGAGGGCAGAAGTTCAGAATCGTGGGACCTTCATACTACACTCACCCCATAACATCAAGTCCATTTTCACCGAACAGTGTAATCATAGTCATAGATCTAGTTAAGGCAACAAAAATCCCACACGTGTTTCACACTTGGCAGAATGCAGGACCACGACACGGTGCCTTATAATAGTTTCGCATAAAATTTCACCGTTGGGAAACACACTCACATATACACAAAAGCACGTCATAAAGTGACGTCATTTCACGGCAAATGATGCCAAGGCATGTCCCACGATTCTGACACTTGCCATTAGTGCAATAAATGAAGATGATACACAAGAAAAATAATTCTGCGATAAATATTTTTTCCTACAGAGCCTTAATCCGGCCATGCTATAAACTTATGCAAACCATTGCTCATGATATTACAATTATGTGGAATCAATTAACATGGGTAACTGCAAGCAGAACTGAAGCAATACTTTAGTGTACCCTGGGGAACAGCTGGTGTAGACACGAGTTGACACGTGTGCCAGGAAGTGCAAAAATAATGCCATAAATATGACGCTGCTGGCATAATTTTTGAATAACTAGAGAAAGTGTTAGCTCTGGATTACAGTGCTGCAATGACCAAAAGCTACATTTTTTTATATAGCCACTTTAACCCACTTATACAGTCTGAATTATACACTGCAATAGCAACGCCTTTGCTTTCGATAATAACGCAACAAAAATGTAATATAAACAGAAAATGTACAGTAAGAAAAAACCGAAGAACTCCAACCTACAACCTTCTAGACTGAACAGCAACCGCCAACAACTGTTTTTCTTTATTATTATTATTATTATTATTATTATTATTATTATTATTATTATTATTATTATTATTATTATTATTATTATTATTGTATAACAGAGATGTCAGGAATATTTACGTTTGAGAATCTTGCTCTTTGTTACATAATAGTGTAAAAGCTGCTCGCCTCACAATGTTAAATGGTATTTCCGTATTTTAATACTATAATGCCCTTTGCCTGAAGATGTATAGAGAAGAGATTCAAATTCAGCTGAGCGAAGTGATACACTTGGAAACGTATAAAACTTCCGGTACTGTTAACGTTTATATAAATCAAAACCTTTACCGGATTAATGCGAATGATAAGCCAGCACAATAAGCTAAACTTGGGAGGGAGGTGGGCTCTCAGTCTTCGAAGTGGCAGGAATATTCGGCTTCAGACCCCGAAGAATTTTGACGCTTGATCACTTCAGTTTGGTAACTCGAAAAGATAGCCGATTTCTTTTACCGGAAGAAAATCTGGGGGTGAATACATTCACATATTTTGAACCGATCCAAAGGGAGGGAGTTAAGAATCGTGACAAGCTGTAATACCATATCCGTTATGTATTCCTGCCTTACAACCAATAGCCCATACTATTCTTGTCTTGTGCAACACGTGACACAAAACAACATTGGCTGCTTATGTAAGCACACAATGCTCACTGTTCCGTTAGCCAAGGCTTCACTTGCTTTGTTATCGCTGATGTGCGGTGTAAACTGATTACAGATCAAACACAACATCTTAGGCAGCTTGTGAAACCAAAATTTCACCCAGCGCCAGAATGGATATCCCCTAACACGCGTTTTTGACAAGATCCGCTGAAATAATTTGCGAAGGAAAAAAAGAGAAAAATCCTTCCCAATACGAACTTAATTACACTTGGAAAGTGAAACTGTAATAAAAAAGAAAATTAAACCACTACTGATTGATTTTCGGAGAAGATCATAAATTCAAAAGAAATCCCAGAAATACTGTTTTTCTTTATAAACAACCAGTAAAAAATCGCAAAATCAAATATGTTTGTTTTGTTTACGTTATTACGTCATACAAAGGCGTTATGGACAGTGCGTTTTTTTTAAAGAAAGTCCAGAACATGTAAAAATATTACTTTTACAACACACTTTTGAAAAATCTATTTTCTCAAAATTTGGAAAATTGATATTTCAGTAAAGGGTATTTCATAACATCATTATAGTACATCTAATTGAAATATGAAATCACAACAAACTATTTTGAAAATGTAAAATGTCTTCACTGTTAATTTTTTATTTAGTTTTTGCGTTTAGTTAGCAGGAAAGGTCAAAATTGATTGAATTTCTAACAGGCACTTTGCAATTTAGGCATAATTTAGAGGCAGCGTAATAAACACATTTCACATTTTCATTTATCTTAAGGTATTGCTAATTTCGCGTTTATTAAGAAATTATAATTTTCATCCGGAAAATACAATCAAGACAGCGGAAATCGAATAAGCCCACTGATTTTTTCTTTTGAAAAACATGATTTATCTTAATACGTAGTGCAATCGAATAAACCCACTAACGTACAGAAACTATTATTATTATAAGCCTTAAGGAATGGCTGAAGTACATCACGCTGTGCACTGAAGACTGAAGCAAACGTGAAAAATACTAATCATCCTGCTCGACGACCACAAGTTAGTAGGTGCAGTACTGACGGTTCTGCATAAGCTCTCCCGGCAAGTGTGCGCAGAACATGCGGTTCTGCATAACATCTCCCAACAACGGTGTGAAGTACATACGGTTCTGCACAATATCTCCGGGTAAGGTTACGCAGTACATACGGTTCTGCACAATATCTCCGGGCAAATGTATTCACTACATATGGTTCTGCATAGTACCTCAAAGCAAGTGTGTGCAGTACATACGGTTCTGCATAATACCCCCCACTAAGAGTGTGCAGTACATACGGTTCTGCATAATATCTCCCACCAAGAGTGTGCAGTACATACGGATCTGCACAATAGCTACGCAGGATTCTGCACAATAACTTGTGCGGCTTCTGCACACTGCACAAGGTTCTGCAAACTACCCTTCCAGGTGTCTGCACACTGCGCAGGAAACTGCACGTAGCAAACCTAAGCTCTTGACGTAACAGTTATGCACTTACCTTGCACTAAACTTACCTATAATAAGTCCCCCCTCCCCCAACCGGAATTGAAAATGCAAAATGAAGGCTATTGTGACCTTAAAAATCAGCTCAAAATAAAAACAACAGAGAAGGACGGATAACACCTCAAACCCACAGTACAACCGGGGACCTAAAGCCCCGGTTGGGGGTTAATGACATGAACATTCACCCGCAGGTTGAAAAAATGTAAACTGTTGGATATTGGTGCACACATGGATTATGAATCACATGTATGACTTAGAAAACTGCGTAGTTTTGCCTTTGGCATACACGTCTATCCCGATGTCCTTTGACATCCCGGTGAAGTAAAGCAAACGCCCTGAAATATGTCCCGTGTAATATGTGCCACACAGATAGACGAACGGGCGGACGAACGAACAGTGGACTCTCGATGTCAAGGTTGATCTGCACGTTAGTGGATTCAATACGTCATCTTTCGGTTTGATACGATTGCTTGTTCATTTTTTTTTTTTTTTTTGGATAATTTTACTCATTAATTTAGTACAAACCGAAAATGAAATCTTCTTTCTGAAAACATTCTTCTTGCAATTAAACGGGATACAATCAGGAAGCTCTGGGCGGGTATATATACATAAGCAATCGATAACTTTTCTGATAACTGTTTATTTCGTGTTTACATATTACAAAGGGAATGGGAAAGATACATATGGCAGCTGAACGACTTCGCTTGCCACTTCTGAACGCTTCTAATGTATATTATAAGTCCCTTTTCTAATCATATTTTCCTCCAAAAGATATGTTCAAAGCAGAGCGTTTATTTTTTTTTATAAATCTGCTGTTCTATAAATAAACGGCCAACACAAAATAAACCGTTACCTTTAGGCAAAGGAAGGGGACTTCAGAAATTGTTTAAATAAAATCGCGCCTCAAAAAAAAAATAGAGAGAAAGAGTGCGCACCTCTGCTGTACTTGGCGCTGGTGCGTCGCGGGGACGTCTGTCCTGACGGCATGTCATTGTCCTCCGTCGCTGACATGCTGACACGTGGGCTCCACGTGCCACTCTTGGCCGAGTCGTCCAGGATTTCCGAGTCGCTCGCTGCCTGAGGGGGCAGTAGGTTCTGCCGGCAAGCAACGTCAAAACCCACTTGTTTGTTTTTTTTCCCTCTTGTTTATTTACAGTTATTTATTTATTAATTTTTATTTATTTACTATTCTTTGAAGTATTTTTATATCTTCAAATATTTTCGTTAAAAAATTACATAAGTCGTGATACTAGGTTTTATGGTTTGATTCAGTATCCGCTTCCGTTCACTCGAATGAAGGCAATTATCGCTCGCCCAGCTGCGTCGCGCAGTTTATCAGCACAATTTTAATACACCATTTACGGCTGAACGATCTTCTTTGTCTCGGTCTCCTCTTTCCGTCTCTGCTTCCTCTCCCCACTCTCTGTCTCTCTCTGCCCTCTCCTCTCTCCTTTCTCTCTTTGCCCCCCTCCTCTCTGTCTCCCTCTCCCCCTCTCGTGCTGTGTGTCTCCCTCCCTCTTTTTCACTGTCTCTCTGCCCCCCCTCCTCCCTGCCTCTGTCTCTCTCTCTCTGCCCTCTCCCCCTCTGTCTGCGTCGGTCTCTCTCCGCCCCCCTCCCCCTCTGTCTGCGTCGGTCTCTCTCCGCCCCCCTCCCGCTCTGTCTGCGTCGGTCTCGCTCCGCCCCCCTCCCCCTCTGTCTGCGCCTGTCTCTCCGCCCCTCCCCCTTCCTCTAGCACACCACACAGGCGGCTACCTTCTTCGTCCGGCGCCTGAAGAGCGACTTGCGTGTTTTGCCCGGCACGGCATAGTCCTCGCCCATCGCGGCCGCCACCTGCGCTATCGCCGCCTTCAGGTCTTGCTCATTGATGCTCCCGCCTGCCGGACCCACCATGGAAGAACGCCGTCTGCGAAATACAAGTCACATCCAATTACCTCAGTCTTCTTTTTTTCCCCGAGAACATTTCCAATTTTTATACTTGGAAACACTGAATATACCAATTACTTACATTTTATAATTTTGCTCTAGATCGGAAAAAAGTTACTGGGATATTCCCCTGAAGACACAGAGGCGGACGTACAAACACTTCGCACTCCCCTCCCCCTCCCGCCCCCACCCGTAGCCAAAACCTTTATCAATCTACTGGGAGTGATTCTGATTCCAGTCCCAACAAAACCAACCTGGCACCGGCGGGCGCCATCTTGGAAGGTTTCGCACTGGCCGCGTCTTTGTTGTGAATAGTTATGACCTCAGTCCTCGTCACATTCCTCAGCCCTCCCAGCGCCACCTTGCGGAAAATCCCGCCATGCAGCTCTTTCACGTAATTTATAAACTGTCGAACATCGCAGTACAGACCCTGAAATTTGCACCGGAAATCTGAACTAAATTTTACACTCGAATCACCAACCTTAAAACAGTTCTATAAACAATTCAAGCCGGCTGAAAACTTCGAATTAGAGTGAAAGACAAACAGCGAATTTCTCAAGGTGAGTTTATACTGGATTTCCGTAAACTTAATCACTGGAGATAAGTTCTAGAAAAATTCAGCTCGAACGTTTCATCCCGACAAAGAAGAAGTGACTTGTAAAACTGGATGTTCCTTCCTTCCTCAACAAAAATTCTACAAACTTCAGCAAATCCTAAATAGCGTACAGAATTTGTACCGAGATACGCCGCTTGACTTCAGTTCAGTATTTGACTGAGATTACTTATAGGATTATGTATGGGGGGGGGAGGGATTCACAAATACCCCCGACTTACGATATTTTCCTGGCTATTTATCTCCCGCGCGCAGTCCACAAACTTAGTCATGAGAGGCTCTAAGATATTGACGATCATCTGAGCTTCCACTGTCGGGGCGCCTCCTATCGGCTGCCCAAAATTGTTCGCGTACCCACTCCTGGCGTCGCCCATACTAGTTTTACGACCTGTCGCAAAAATTCTTTAGTTAAATTAAGTGCTTAATACTCACAAAACTACGAAACCTACCACAACGAAATGTATTTTTTAGAATTAAAGAATTAAAACGCGAATGCTTCTTAAAAAGCCCAAACCACTTCTGAATTATTAGTACTTGAGGGTAATGAAACTGAGAGGCTTTAACATATCCTTTTTTTAACTTAATTTATTTAAATTTCTTTTGTCACAGCTGCCTTGCATAATGAGGAAGTTTTCCTCGCTACGTCTATGGTCACAGAAAGACGTCTACCTTGTTTCTCTTGCGGAGACTGCACATTGGCACAGGGATCGACACAGAAGCCTAAGAACGCATGCGCGAAATCCATGACTTCCTGCGGCGGCTGGTTGACTAGCGTGCTCTTGAGGAACTTCACCAATTCGGGCTTGTTCAGTTTCATGAGGCGCGTCATTAGATCGATGCCCTGCGCGCGCAGACTGTCGCTATGGCAACCGTCGCCGCAGCCATGCGGACAGCCCATGATGCGGAATATTCTAAAACCACATAGCAAAATATCACGCTCCACTTTTATCCATATTCCAGACGAACTTCTTTTTCATCAGTCAGAAAGTTGCAGATTCATGACATCCATGTATAACAAGCGATATCGTCTTGGCGTAGGAATACAGCCGGACGAATCACTCTGGTGAACCATCACCAATCACAGCGACACAATGCTTTCGGAGCAGCCAAACTCAACGCATGAAAACCAAACAACGTTTTTGTTCCTTTTCAAGTGTTCCTTTTCAAGTTTTTAAACATGAAAAAGTTTTCAACATAAAAACACATTATCCTGAACGGTTGCATGTTTGTCTCTAATTTTTTTCGCAGGCCCAACTCACAACTGAAATAAATATTCGTATATAAACATAAATATCACTGCAATTACCGCGGTGCGAGCAGTACTGCCTTTTTTAAGCTTAAAATTCATACAGCAGCCTTCACTCAGCCTTCGAAACACACAAATTCATCAAAATCATAAACGATCTGAAGGCATTTTACAATTCCTCCGCGCTACACCCGACTTGTACCTGACTAGTGTTTCCATGGCAATGGTGAACGGCGCCTTGACAACCTTTTCAGACTGCGGTGTATTTGACGGCGGTTCGCTTTTGTTCTCCTCTCCCTTAGTGCTACTTTCTGACCCCTCCTTGTAAATAAGAAACAGTTGACATTAGCATGCGCACCACAGCCCTCTGCTTTATTAAAACACCCACCATCCCCTCCCTCCTCCCAACTCAAAGCAGGTTTGTTTTGTGTATTATGTGTATTGCTTAAGGAAGACTTGAGAAACATAACCCACGCGATTCAAACAGCCAAGACACATTCCACAGTTGAATGTGTGTCAACTCCATACACACGACCTTCACCTTTGAGGGAGATAACCAACCACGCGGGATTTTACTGTCACCGCATAGGATAAACATAATACAGACTTACTTTTGCCATGCCTATTTATTTCACTTGTGATATCACAACACAAAACGACATACCTTTTTGAGGAGCTGTTTCTTATTGACAACATTGAGGTCGATGAGACAGTTGAGGATGTTGAGGAGGACGCCGCACAACCGGGGACTGCACTCCTGTGTCACGACTGCGTGGGCCGCCTGCAGCACCACCTGTAACACACGTCACACATGCTAACGTCACGTGACAACCTGTAACCCACGTCACACATGCTAACGTCACGTGACAACCTGTAACCCATGTCACACATGCGAATGTCACGTGAACGCGTGCGCCGCCTGAAGCACCAGCTGTAACACACGTCATACATGCTAACGTCACGTGACAACCTGTAGCAAATTGTCACAAATGCTAACGCCACGTGACCGCGTGCGCCGCCTGCAGCACCAGCTGTAACACACGTCATACATGCCAACGTCACGTGACAACCTGTTACGCATGTCACACAGGTTAACGCCGAGTGACAATCTGTAACCCATGTCACACACGCTAACGTCACGTGACCGCGTGCGCCGCCTGTAGCACCAAGTGTAACCCACGTCACACATGCCAACGTCACGTGACTGCCAGCAAACTCCACCTGTCACACATGCTAACGTCACGTGGCGCGTACACAATCCGGTGACACGTGCATGTCACGTGATTGTATGTGCAGATGGCAGGCCCACCTGTAACACACGTCACGGACCACGCACTCGTGTCAGGTGGACCGAACTGATGTCACAGGGCATGTACGCCCTTCACGTGGAGCATACTCATTTCACGGGACACGTTTGCCTTCCACGAGTAAAAAAACTGACGTCACGACATTTTTACATATGTGATTGCAAAGAGATATAAATATGTTCTGGTGCACTACCCTACAGAAATCCATGAATCACGAAAAGATAAAGCAATGACCAACCTCATAATTCAAACAGCCTCTAGCATTGATGTAGAACACGGATCCAGACACTTCCTCTATCTCGTCGTTGTTACTATAATTAATCTGCGTATCCGTCGAGCTTCGGTGTAGCGCTCCCCGAGCCTCGCGGGTACTTCGGGAAGATTCGGATTTGTCGGACTTTTCCGAGCGCTGCGAGCACATGCTGTTGCGTTTTTGGAACCAGGGTGCCATTGAAGGCACAGCCACATCCGGGCTGTCGCTGGTGATTGTGATGATGGGCTTAAGTACCAACTGTTCTGGTTTTAAACTTAACGCTCGCGCGCCTGCCCCTACAAATCACGTCAGTAAACTAACCAATCAGAATGCAATGTTATTCAACAATTTATACTCCCAACTTATGACGATTGTCCATTTTTGAAAAGAACAACTAAACTGAAGAATACACGGCAGAACCTTGACATTTTTTTTCGGGAGCTTTTTTTCTAGATTTTACTTGTTACCTGTTTTATGCCGCTGACAGGCTCTCGACGTGATCGGTATATTTACCACACCAATTCTCCGAACCGTACACTTTCTTCATTTACGTTAATGGTGTGTTTCTAACTTTAAAACTGCATCACCAAACACCAGCTAACTTAAAGCTTTGCCTCTAGATTTGCATGTGTGTTTTAGATCTCATCAATTCTAACTCTGTACACCTGATTGGTCGATATACAGCAGTCACCTGATTGGTCAATATGCTTTCCGCCGGAACCGGAACTCTCCTCGTCAGCGTCCTCATCCGCTATTACCGTGTGCTTCTTCCGTCTGAGTGCAGGTGCACTTTTTCTCCTCATGGCGTCACTGCACGAGTCATTTGAATCATATTCCTGCACAAACAACATTTGATGATACCATGACGAATATACTGACAAACACTGTATTTTTGATTATGAAGTGGCTGAGTTTAGCATATAAAGTTGCAATCACCTCTACTTGTGTGTCGCTTCCCTTTAACACAACTGAAGGGGTCCATGCATAAACCTGACAACTGCACTTATCAGCAGTGGAGAAAAACGGTTTTAAATTTTGAAATTTTAGTAACAAACATAGGTTTTTCCCACAGTATTTTTCCTAAAAAATGCCCACTTTTAATCGGTTTGAGGTGTAAGACTTACATATGGGATCGAACATAGCCCAAGAAATACCGTGGTGGTAATAGTGCATTTTCCTGAGAAGTGGAGTTATCAAGTTTATGCATGGAACCCTTCAACTATAAAACAAAAAGCCAAACCAAGAATCACAAGAATAAGTCGAGAACTTGCCTCCGTTCCACTGCCATTTTCTTCGCAGCTTTCTTGTATTTTGGAGGGAACCGAGTTGAATTTCTGTGCAAATTTATCCGTGCCATTACTCAGCGTTTCAATGGACGGGACTCGACTGTCGTCCGAATTCTTCTTGTGTCTCAAATGGTCAAGGTCAAACTGTTCGCTGCTCTCTCGTCTGCGAAGACTTTTTACTTTGCCACCTGCAAAAAACACCACACCCGTGCCGAAGAAAAAACGCTGTTACCACAAACCGCTTGAATAAACGATCTTACAGTTTCGTCACCGAGGACAGAGGGGAAAGAAACAGGTTACCAGTCTTCGAAGCCAAACATGTATAGAAGTCAATTGGGAAAAACGTCAAAATCGCTTTGCATTTGATAAACAGCGGGACTACAAACGCTTTTGAACAATGTGACAGATTGATTTTCAGATACATCATATAAAAGTGTGGCAAACTTTCCGAGAAACTTTCAAAGAACAATGAACTGTTCTAGTTTTTTTTTTTCTTAATTATTACTTTAAAGTTTCACTCAAATAATAACTGACATGATTTCAATTTGCGCATGTGCAGCCTGATCCGTGAGTTTCGTTTGCTTAAAATAAATACATACAGTATATGTTACAGCGGATCTGTCAAACTAGCGTCTTTGCGAAGTCGCTGAAAATTCCAGCGGTTTTGCAAAGCCGATAAGTGAACCAGCGTCTTTACAAAGTCGCTGATTTGACAGATCCACTGTAACATATACAACCAAAGCTGGGACGGTGATTGAATGTTGAAAAACGACGTAAATTCAGTTGATATGAGTGATACGCATTGCCTACCAATAATATGCTTGATCTCGGACACTTTGATTCTTTTGAAAGACGGTTCTTTGCGGCTCTCCTTCTCGGGGCTACACTGACGGGAAGAGGCATGGCCGTGCGGCAAATGTGGCTCCTCCACCGCGTGAGGTGAGGCTGGGGCTGGGGGGACGGGTGGGTCGTCGAGCGGAATGGGTTTGTCGCGCTCTGGTATGGGCAGGGAGCTGCTCCTCTCACGCGTATGCTCCTCCCTGTGGCTCTCATCCAATACCTGCAAGCAGAATCACGTGGTGTCTGGTTGACAGTAGCCAGGGATCACGTGATACTCACGTGGTGTGTGCGTGAAAAAAAAATTATGACACTGCGGGAAGCGAACGATCACGTGATGTATACGTGTAAACAGTCAATAACTGCGTGATATCTGCTTTACGCCAGCGATCACGTGATGCGTGCGTGAAAACATTCAATGGTCGCGTGATACTTGCGTGAAGCCAGCGATCAAGTGGTGCATAAAATTCATTGAACACAAATGTTAAATTAATAGGGCAAATTATTACAGTCAGTCTCGATTAATACTTAGAGATAATGGTCGCTATACTGGATTTGTTTTTGCAGTATGTAATAATCATATTTTCTCTGCACACGTCTTTAATTATAAATAGCCAAAATATTCTCTCCCCAACATCATCTTCTCCAAATCTTAAAATCATGTCATTACCCGTGAATTAATGAATCGACGATGACTCACACGAGAGGTTGGATTCCGTTTGCAAAATTATGAGTATACAAGGGAAATCTAGTTTCTAAATCCATTTTATTGAAATTAAGATACCTCTAACAGCCTCTGATGAATGTATCTCAGGGCCCAATACACGCCGTCCTCTGACCATTGGGGACAGAACAGACAGCGGAGGACGGCAACATCAAAATACGAGGCGCTCAGCACATCCGGATTTGGATAACGTGGCGCTGAAAAACGACAGTCGGAAATGGGCTATACTGCCACCATGGTAACAGTATTATACTTAAATATGCACTTCGTTTGATTTCGCAGGTTACCCGTGAGTTGCCCGTTTATAAAAAGTGACGCATATTTTATTAGCACTGTATTAATCACATTTTTTATGTTGTTACTTCAAGAACTATATATTGAACTAATACTGAACGCATCAAGTTACATGCAATTTATGCTACTGCTGCAAGCAACCACCACATGCTTGCTTGTCACGTGACTCTGCGACTATGTGCACAATATTAGCTGTCGAACAGCATAAAAGTAAAAAAGACGGAAAGAAAACATTTCCTAAAGCAAATGGCCACTACTTCTAAGGAACACAAATAAGGAATTAAATTAAAACTAATCATTAATTCTAACAATTTGAAAAGTAATAGGTCGCTACGTCTTACTAAAGATCAGTCAAATCACTCAATTCATGAAAGCGATAGCTACGCGCAGTAACAAAATGTTATTGTTTACGAAATATGCAAGGAGGTAATATAAATATGTTTCTAAAAACTAAAAGACAACCTTTTTTAAGCGTTCAGAGGTCTTCTCGAACTACGCGAAAAATAATAAATCTGCTTTTTTTTTTCAATGTCACCCAGTCTTTCGACTAGTATTTTAATACCCACCCCCCCCCCCTCCTCCCACCCAGCATCTACCTATGAAAAACTGAAACATCGCAACATACAGCTACCAATATTCTACTAAGGCACGCAAATGAAAAAAGTCTAAAAACACAAAGTACCGTTAGTATGAGACACCCTGTATCTACACAAACCTACACGGCAAAATCCAAAGTGACGTCACCAAATCGCTGAGCGCAAAGACAGAGAGAGATAGAAAAAAAAGGGCATTTACAAGAAACGGGTTCGCTACCGCTTGCTATGCAGCTCTCCAGACGCTTCGTCACATACTCCTGGTCAATGATGGTGGGCAGAGCCTGGGCCAAGGAGCTCTGGCGGTCACCCAACGGCGGCATGGAGGCGCGGCTTGACCGGCGGGTACCGCACGCACAACACAGCTCGCCGTTCTTGTTTTGAACACTCTGTAAGGGCAACAAAGAATTTCTACTGTTGACAATTCGAACGACACGACATGCGTTCCATTTCATTTTGAAAACCCGATACAATAACAGCGAATCTGAGTCCAAACAATAGTCTAGATCATTCGAAAGGAAAGAGATTTAAAGCAGAGATAACCCCCCCCCCCCCCCCCGCCACGCACAGGAAGATTGCAAGTCCGCAAAATAAACAATTTTAGCTGACAAACCCTGCATCTCTCAACTTATAACCTCTAAAACATTTAATCAGTCTTTCTTTCGCACGACAACCTAATGTTCATTTATACACATGCAATAGTAACCTTCGTTGAAGATAAATACTGAAAATCAGATATGAGTGAAAGATGTGTGACCTGAGCGCAGATATCGCACGAGATCTCGATGGAGGTGGCCGTCTCGGTGGTGGACCACGCACAGATGTCGCTCATGTGCGCGAGCGGCGCATGTGGCGAGGCGCACGCTTCAGCCGGGCTACCGTCCCCACCACCGCCTTCGTCGCCGCCCATGTAAATGCCGTCATAGCCGCCACGGAGGTCCTCCTGAGAAGAGCCTATCAGCGCAGAGCACAAGGCGATTAAAAACAAAACCAGCCAATCAGCGCATTGCACTATATATATATATTGCGTCATAAATTCCGCACCAGAACACCTATCGGATACATTATGAATTACCATGTCATGTATCAGATGTAGTGTGACTGCGGCTCTGCACGCAGCTCTAGTAGTGGGTATGATTACCGTGTAGCTCAAACACTTGTCTGGCCCGGACATTGTCATAGACATTGAATTCAGGAGGCTGAAGGAAGAGTCATGTTGACCCATTCTTCTCGGGGCAACCGCCTTAGGTCTTGCAGTGTATGGTGTGGCAGTTGGCGTTCTGTAACACGCTTCCTCATCATGGCCCACACATGTTCGATGGGATTGAGGTCTGGCGACTTGGCTGGCCACACCATACGTTCAATTCCATGTTGGTTCAGGTATTGGTCAATCAACACCGCTGTGTGGAATAGCGTTGTCGTCGTCGACCAACATAAAACCACCGGCGCCAGCTGCCTCTGCTAAGGGCTGGACATGGTACTCCAGCATTTCATCTCGGTATCGTCGAGCTGTTACCGAATCATTAACAATCACCAGCTCAGATTTTAAATTGCGGGTAGTGACACCCAACCCCATGACTGAACCGCCATCGTAGTTCTTGGCGACTAAAAAACCTTTGATCTTATTGACTCTCAGCACGCCTTCGCCACACGTATGGTGCACGGTTACCAGGATGCAGGTAAAACGTGCCTCGTCAGCAAAAAGACATCGGTTCCACTGGGTCCTAGTCCAGTTAAGTTTTTGCTGTCACAATGTTCGTCGGGCGTCTTTATGGCGCGGTTCTGGGAACGGTTTCCTGGCAGCAATCCTGGACCTCATCCCATCGGCTTGAAGTCTTCTGAGTCAAGATGGGCCATATGGGTCAAGCTGGGTCACATGGGTCAAAATGGACCACACGGGTCGAGATGGATTAAAATGGCCGCATGGGTCAAAATGGGCCATGAAGGGCAGCGACGGGCTGAGATGGGCGAAAATTTGCTTGATGGGTCAACATGGGCAATAATGGATAAAGCCATGATGGGTTGAATTCGGCCATGATGGGTTAAATTGGGTCATGGTGAGCAGGATGAAAAAATGTGTCATTTTGGATCAAGATGGACCAAACTCTGGTCCAAAAGACTAATCCTGCCAATCTTAGCCCTTCACGCGGGCAAATTTCAACCCATCTCAACATGTGTGGCCCACTTTGACCCATGTCGGCCTATCTTGACCCATGTGCACATCTTGTCCCACCTCGACCCGTCTTGTGTTATGTTGTCCCATCTCGATCCATCATGGTTCACGTTCACCCATTTGCCGCAACTTTACCCATCATGGCCCGTTATGACCCGTCTGGCCCATTATGACTCATCTGTACCATCGTGACACATTGTGGCCCATCTTGTTACATCACGGCCCAACTTGACTCATTACGGGATATGCTGACCTATTCCACCCATCTTGGTCCATCATGGCTTTTCTTGATCTTGACCCATCTCATCGCGTTTCATCCTATGGACCTAATGAGCGATCCTAATGAACTTAATTCCATTGTACTGGACTTCACTAAACCTCACTGAACTTCACACATGCACACACGCACGCACAGAAACGCTCCCACGCACACGCGCTACCCTAAAACGAACACATACACGCACCAAAAGAAACGTAAGCACTCTGTAACGCACCCGTTTGGATGCGATTATGGTTAGCTGTGCGCGTTATCAGCCGCTCTTCCCTTCGTGTTGTGACTCGTGGTCTTCCTGACCGCTGCAGATCGGTAACGTCGTTCGTCATCTGGAACTTCTGCCGTAGACGAGTGACTGTCGACTTGGCAACTCCAAAGCGTCGTGCAATTGTTGCTGCTGTCTGACCCGGCACGTCAAACTGACCAATAATTTGTGCTCTGTGCATGTTAGACAACTTCGGCATTTTGAACTTGCCTGACCGAAGTGAACTTGCTTTATTGAGGGCAAAGTGATATGCGTATGCAATGGGTGCCCAGTTTCAATTGGGTACTCGGGTAACAGTGTACAGCATATTGTTGCTTGTGCAGTGACATTTTCTGCTACAGTGCCGTGGCACTGAAAGCTACAGGCCGCAATCACACCACATCTTATATATGATATGGCAATTCAGAATGTACCCGACATATATATATATATTATTATTATTACATCTTTACTGCTAATAAAATTCTTCCATCTTATTACAAAATTGAAACACGCAGAAGTACAAAATACCTTCTAATACACCCGCAGCAGGCACAATATTAACCTTCTCTCGAGCAAAGTATGCTCAAACAGATTCAATATAAATTCACCAAAAATGTTAATTCTTCTGGTTACCTTTTCCAATATAAATATTTGCCGTGTTGAAGTTGACCTTCATGAGGTTACGCTGCGCCTTGAGAACGACGCGCTTGGCCTTGACCGGCGTGGAGAAACACGGCACGTCAGGCTGACGGAAGTCCCACAATGGCTGCCACAGGCGAAGACCTGAAAACCAGCCAGGATGATAGAAAAAAAATACATGACTGTAGTCACTGCAAAATTGTGGTGCCCCAAGATGTATGGCGTCTCGCAGCTACAGGATGCGATTTCTAGAAGGGTGTGGAAGAAGGATGACTGTGAACTGGTGTCGCTTTTCAGGATTAACCAGCCCCTAGCTCTGTTTTATGTGTTAGCCATTTGCGAAAGTATAACAGATTCTACCACGGCTGTTCAATGTTTAAATAGTCAGTCCGAATGTCACACAACTGGGACATACTTGCCTTCTACAGAAACTGAAAAGAAAACTCTAGTGACTAAAACTGACCTTCACATCATTACTGGTTGATAGATTGTACATTTTCCCCAGATACAGACGGTAACTTTTAACCTTCCATTCTAGCACTTCTTGCATTTTATGACGTTTGTGAAACAGAAAGACATGATTTGAAATGCCAGTTTTGCAGTGTTTGTCAGTCACAAGTCACACATGCCAGTCACAAGTCACACATGCCAGTCACAAGTTCATCCGACGGTCAAAAAAGCATCAGTTATAGTTCCACTTCAACTTTACCCAATTAACGTGTTAGTCAGACATTTGTCCTTTGACACTTAAATGACGCATCAAGTACATTTTCACAATTCCGGATAAGCTACAAGATATTGTTTTTAAACGATTAACAGTGTTGATCGCTACAAATTCCAACATTCGCATTTTTTTTACATTCCTGACTCCCCAAGCGCGTAAGCCAATTTCACGAAGCATCGCCCAGCGGTAACCGGTGCACAAACACTGTAATATTTATTACATACATACTCTGCCAATACAGAGACACACAGACTGCCACACTATCTATTCCGAAATTCCTCGATAACAGAGAACTCGCTAACAGCCCGGTACTTCCGTGTGCGCACAATGTCTGCAAGATTCCGTTTTCTTGACACGAAGTATTTCCGCATGCAACGTCAATTTGTATTTTTTCTACGACCACTCTTAGGCAGTATGGTCATTTTTTTCGGTGTACATTTACCCCCCCCCCCTACGACTCCGCTACAGTTCTACAAGCGCTGGATATACGGGACGCACCGGAAACAAACGCCTTTTTTTTCCTCAGCGAACTAATTACGAGAATGTTTGCATTGGCCACATAAAAGATATGCAGTACACTCCACAGCTGACCTTGACCTTGGTGCTGTCTGGATAATGTGAGACGCGTCGACAGTTCGGCATCATTCTATCTTGACAACAACTAAGTGTACAAAGATGGCCACTAATGCGCAAACTAGAATCTAGAATTCCACCTAAGCAGTAGAATCTCGTTAGCTTTGATATCTAATACTGAGTATGGTCTATATTTTGAGATTCGAAATAAAAAATGAGAATTTTGTAGTGATGCGACGGTTTACCGTTTTGGACGGTCAACCGTGAAGGTGGCGGTTCGGTTAAACCGAACCGTGCTCTGTGGAAAACCGCGGTTCAGTTTCGGTTTTTAATAAACATTATTTTTGCTTTTTTCTGGACCATTTTTAACTGCTATGAATGTTTAAGCTCACTATTTTAACGCAGCATTATTTTACACTTCCACATGAGTTCTTGTTTTAGATAAGCAATGTATTTACTTATCACGTTCTAGAATAAAAACCGAAAATTAATTGGGATATCTTTAATTTATATATATTTGCATAGTCTGAAAAAACCGAAACCAAACCGAAAAAACCGCGGATTTTTCTTTGAAAACCGAAGTCGAGCCGAACCGGACCCATCAGTAACGGATCACATCACTAGAATTTTGTGCATAGTTTAAGTACGAGGGTCGCGTGTAGAGACTCAGAACTAGACCAAAACATTCAGTTCAAAATCACAAGGTTCTACTGACCTAACACGACCTTTCCGACACATCTGGAATGATGCCATTTTTTATCCGAATAGCAGGACTCGCGATATTCGGTTAAATCGGGCACACATTATAATCTTGCAGCCATAAACCTCTCCATCCAGCGTGACAAGCATGCAGTGTTAGAAGTGTGTGGTAGTTGCAGGTCTCTCCTTTACCCATATAACGGGTTCTTCGACGCATAAAGCCACAGGAAATTAATCAACAACCATCACAAGCCAACCTCATTTTATATACACTTGAGAGGGCAGATGCTTAGGAGAAGCGAGCAATCCGGTTTTGCCACTGGTTACCTATGTTTCGTGAATAAGCTTGTCGGTCTGCAAATAAGAGTTCTTGCATTGTCTGGAATCGATACGGCCACATCAACACAGATAACTCATCAGTAACACAGTTACTTATGACGTCATCACAAATGCAAGCAGCGAAACTCAAACAAATGTAACACAAGAAAACCGAAGATTTATAACTCTACAAATCAACTTTATACAAAAGGGGTAAAACTATTTCAAGTGAATTAATTTTTATGGCGTCACTTGAGAACCACATCTGCTTACTGTGGAATCGCGCCTGCGGCGGCCTTTCTATAGCCAGCCAAAATTTTCCTGGCCTCCAGAAGCCCATGTATTTTTTGATAAAACCTTTCAATTTCCAAATAATATGCGTATTTTTTCTCCCCTAATACGGTAAAAAGCCCATGTATGTCACATTACTGGTCTCCCCCAACCCCCCTGTTACACCCCCCCCCCCCCCGCCCAAAGGGTCAATTTACACATACTTAACCCGTCAATCACCAAATTATCAACCACTTTTAGAACAAACTGTGTATGGCGACGACCTTGAAAACCCACCTGGCTCAAGCTTGAGACTCTGAAAATCGGAATCCTTCAGTATATGAATGAGAGGGGCGAAGAGGTAAATGAAAAGCTGTATGGTGTCAAGGCTGTGGAGGTAGGAATGCAGGCTCTTGCCGTGGAGCTTCTCGGTATCCAGGTCTTCACACTCCGAAGCTGCATCCAGGATGATCCAGTGTAAGGTGTAGAGCAGCTTGGTCTGGTTGCCGTCAAACTTCCCCTCAGCGTTGTGCAGTTTCTTGTCCTGAATAATACACAGATGGCAATATACAAACGCAATATCTCGTAGTTTTTTAACAGTTAGCGATACCACAGCACACTACAATCACACATTACTTAATCTTTCGATCAGTGTGCACCTGCAGAAGTTTCCTGCATCCGATCATCTGTATCATCTCACCTGGAGCAGAGCAGCACAGCAATGCATGACGTGTGGGAAGGCCGCTTGAATCATCTTCCAACGGGAAATACTTGATATCGCCTCGCATAAACTGGGTGATAATCCGTGCATTATGTTTTGCACCAGCACCCGTTCAAACGACTGTAAGAATTAGAAATATAAACACAAACTCATATTCATCCTTTCAAATGAAGATTTACACTGGCAACATTCAAATATTCCAGACCAAAGTAAGTTATTTGTGTGATAAACATTACTTGAGTCAAAACTATAACACACCGTGTTCAAACTGTAGAATGCGCAAAACACAAACAAGAACTAGAGCCTCAATAAGGCAGGATCCCCCGTGAAGCAGTAAAAGTAAAATGCATGAAAAAGTTACAGGTCAAAATTAACCATTTTTGAGAGCTTTCCTCACGTGAACTTTTGGCAGATTTTCAAAATAACAACTTCAATTTATATATTTATAACACACTTTGAATAATCCTTAAAACACATGCAAAGTGTGCAAGCTTTCCTGAAACGCCACCGCATTTGAATTCTTTCTTAAATAGGCATTAACTACAGACCATACGTAAATCACAACGTTAAAAAATAGTCCCATGTATTTCTAAAACAAACGTCGGATGCCGAAATGTAAATACCAAATAGTGACGGCCACACAAACATCGTGTCATGGCTAAGTCCAAGCCAAAAATTAACAATTTTTGACAATTTCCCACGACGTCAGTTTTTCCTCATTTTGGCAATAATGCCACGTTGCACATCTTCAATATATATATTTTCTCTATGCAAGGTTTCAGGTTCCTGTGAGATACCCTTCTATGAGAAGTCGGCCAGACAAAACTTAGTACTTTTTGCGAAAAGACAGACGGACAAGCTCATAACTATATCCTTCGATTTCACGAGGGAAAGCTAGAGTGGAAAACTGTTCAAATTAAACGAAAGATATGAAACAATTGCCATCAGGCATAAGTAGAGTATATATGGTCTCGGTGACTTTTGTTTCTCCCGCGTGTCTTGCATAATAAATTCATTTTGACACTAACTTACACGCTTAACATAATTACTTCACAAGTTGCATTGCTTACCACACAAGAGGCCTCGCACAGCTTCCCAAGTTTCCTCCTTATAAACGGGCTGCAAATTGAAAACATAAATATTTTTCTACAACGCTCCATGAAATAAATCTTTCCCCTTTCCGCCAATGTTTCAGTAAAGCATCATGAATTTTGCAATCACTTTCTACCACAGTCTTAGAAACTGACTTCAGTTTAGATAGCAAAAATGCAAAAAATAACGGAAGACTAGAAACGTGAACAGCTTCGGGAATATTTCACGATATTTCACTTGGAAGATTCCATACCAGCACCTTCTTCATAGAATCAGGGAAATTTCATCAAGTTTGATCATTACTTTACTGTGTGTGTGTGAATTCAGCATAAAAACATTTGGTCACTGAATCTGTTGCCACACGACTGTTTATTTAAAGTCATACCCAGTAACGATACGTTTCAGAAGGTTAAGCTTGAACTGGTGAATAGAATAGTGATTCGAATAGACCTAGCAAGCTAAAATAAACAAAGAAGAAAATGCAAATGCTGGCATATATCCTTTTGAAGTTACAATACTTTTACAACTCAAGCGTTAATTATAGCTTACTTCTTTAATTTAAAAACGAAAAAGTTGTTTTCCGTTACGAAGAATGTCAGATTTGGAGGACTCTTCTATATCGCTCAACCGGTGGGACCATTCGATTGGAGCAGTCTAGTTTCGCCAACTGTGCGACAACCCAACATGCCTCCAAAGAATCGCAACGCAAGTATCGATGAAATAGCATGAATATTTCAACAAATGTCCGAACTGAAGGAGAGTGTGCAAATTCTACTCGATGGCCAGGCAACAATACTATCGCTACAAAAACCAGTTACAACTCTTACCCTGGAAAATAGCAAACAAGACGCCCGTATTAAGCAGCTTGAGAAAACTGTCGGTGAGCTTCAACAATATGCAAAGTAGGAAGGCCTGATAATCACTGGTCTGAAAACTACTCACCAAACATAGGCAAGACGGGTAAACAACAACACTCCGAACCAACATGAAGAGGCACCAGAAACAGAACAACAATCACTTATATCACAAGTGATTAACTTTCTGAACAGCAAAGGACATCAGTCTCGAAGCCAACGAAATTTTCTGTATGTCACACTTTGAAGACATAATCTCCAACTGTTATTGTTAGAATGGTAAACAGAAAATCTAAACTGCGTCTGTTAAGGGATGTGGGGAAGTTACAGGGTTCAAATGTATATATAAATGAGCATCTTACAAAGCCAAATGCTGAGCTGTATCGGAAAGCCAGACTTCTTCGCAAGAAAGGTCTAGTTCTTTCTACCTTCATCAGGAATAGCAAGATTTTTGTGAAAACCAAAGGAAAGTCACCTGAATAAAGTAGAATATTGTGGATCAAAGATGAAAGTGATTTTGTAAAAAATGGTTTTGGTGCAGAATGTTTTTCAACTTAAGTCTTCCTGTCATCCAATGGGATGGGGTTATCTGTTACCTCTGTTGTAAGTTGTACATCAACAAAATTTCAAGCAAACCTTCATTAAATAAAAAAGAAAAATGAATTCATTCCATTTAAAAAATGTTTTAAGAATGTAACAGAAGAGGCAGCAGAATGTTCCATTTGTAAAGAACATCGCAAATGTGCAAACCTGTCAAAGCAGGAATTAGTTAGAGTTCGAAGGAATACAATTACTTCTGTTTTGTTTGTGCGGAGTTTTTTTTTCCTTTTAGTTCTCTTTCAGAAGATGAATTCTCATAGTTGCATTCAGATTTGCCTGTCAGTGAAAATGTATTTGAATTATATCACATACCTACACCGAGTTTAAAATATGTGATCTTGAAAATGATATCGATCCCGACAAGAATTTTTTTCTATTCAGTAGGTTCAAAATGTGATTACTACACATGCCAGCAAATTTCATGTAAAATATCATCTTTTAAAGGTACATCTCTAATTCATATAAACTGCAGAAGTATTGAGGGGAATGTTGAATCAATGAAAACATATTTACAAAGTTTGAACAAAATATTTGACGTTATTGCTGTCGGTGAAACCTGGTTAAATGAGTTTGATGATGTTAGTGTCTGCGATATAGCAGGTTATAAAGTAGTTTATACAAATCGACATAACAGAAGAGCGACGGTGTTCTTTTATATGTGCAAAATTCCCTCAATTTTAAATTAAATGGTGCTCTCTCAGCCTCCATTACTGGCCTGTATGAGAGCGTTACTGATGAAATTATTGTACAAAATGGTAAAAATATTTTAATTAGATGTATTTACAGAACAACTGGTCGTAATAGAGAGTCTGTCGTTTTTGTTTTTTTAGCCTTGTCAGTAATAGGAAATCATTAATACTTTGTGGGGAGTTCAATATAGACCTGCTAAATCACAATCAACACTCTAGCACTAAATCGTTTGTTGATACATTGTTCAGTTTTGGATTATATCCTTTGATCAGTAAACCACCTACAGTGACTCTCGATAGCGCGACCCTCATTGACTATATCTTCACCAATATGTTAGATAAGAGTGTAAACGTAATACTATAGATGATACAATTAGTGATCATCTACCTGTCTAAGACAGGCTGTCTTTGCTTGTTTTGAACCTAGTAATGTAGAAAGGAAATCAAAAACAATTTTTAAGTATGTTAAAAACTTAAAAAACAAAATACGGAAAAACTAAACAACGACTTGTTAAGTCAAGACTGGCTGTCGGTTTTTAATGTCAGTGACGTAAATTGTGCTTATAATTACTTTGCATGTACTGCTAAAGATCTGTATGATAAACACTTGTTCATTTAAAAAGGTTAAATTAACTGATAAACGTATAATAACATATCAAAGTGCCAAGTACTGAAAGCAGCAGTTATGATTATCTTCCAACATCTAGTGAAAATTCAATGTTTATAACGGCAGTAGATGAACTTGAGATTTTCGATATTGTAATAACTTTAAGGGTAAAATATCTTATGACTGTAAAAATCTTGATATGTGTATTGTAAAGAATATTATTCAAAGTATTGTAAAACCATTTGCGTACATATGTAACCTTTCCTTTTCAAAAGGTGTTTTCCGTTCAAATATGAAGATATCAAAAAATGTACCTTTATTTAAATCTGGTGATAAGTCATTGTTTACAAACTATAGACCCGTGCAATTACTTCCATAGTTTTCCAAGATCCCAGAGAAACAAGTAAGTATTTGTGAAACACGAGCAGGCCCCAACCGCCCCCAAATTCAAAGGGGTATAGAGCGATGACGGACAGACGGACGGACACCCCAAACCTATAGGCCCCAATCCGAAGGGTTGGGGCCTAATTATTCCACGTTCGTTTAAGTCAATTTACTGATACCAATAATTTGGTAAGTAATAGTCAGTATGGGTTCCGTGACAAAAGGTCTACGTCTCTTGCTTTAATAGAGCTTGTTGAAGAAATCACTGAAGCCATGGGCAAAAAAAAAAAAAACCACGATTGGTGTATTCATTGATCTCAAAAAAAGCTTTTGACTCGATTACCCATGATCTGTTATTGAAAAAAACTGGAGCACTTTGGTATAAGAGGTTTGGCTTAGTGGGTCTAAAGCTATTTAAAAGAACGCACGCAGTATGTTAAATTTAATGACACAAAATCAGAATTTTTACATGTTTTATATGGAGTACCACAGGGGTCAATTTTAGGACCATTGTTCTTTATTCCCTATATTAACGACATAACAAATGTATCCCAAATTTTAAAATTTATTTTATTTGCGGACAATACGAACTTTTTATCTTGTGGGGAAAATGTGAAAAAATTAACGGATAGCATAAATGTGGAATTAAATAGACTTAATATATGGCTTAAATTATACAAACTATCCCCGAATGTGAGTATAACAAATTCTATGATTTTCTCAAAACCTTATTTGCCGGCTGAAATCAGTTTGAAAATAAATGTAGTTTGTCTGTCTTGAAGATGGTGCTAAAACAGCCATCTTTGTGTATTTAAATAAAGAAAATGTCCCGTCTTCTCAGAAAGAGGAATCACTTCGAGCGGTAATGGGAGGTTTGGGTGAATTCGATCTATTAAAATGAATTGCCGAAAACGTTCAAAAACGTATCTCAGTTAATGAAACAAATAGTAACTATATCTCAAGAAGTGTTGTTGAATTTAAAAAATATTATGCACCAACAAATTCAAAGGCTAAATGCAGTGATTGGGATAAGCGCGCATCCTGCAGCATTGCTGCATTCTAAATACAAAGGATGCATGGAGATTTTCCCGAATGCATCCTTGCTGCATCGAGAATTTTGCTTGAAAAACAAATAAAAAAAAACTAGGCTAAAAGCATCGGTGGAAGGCCATGTTCTGCCACAATATACACATGTATTTGAAGGGAGTTGTATAAGAGATTTAAGTTGGATAAAGAAACAAATATTCTATTCATTTTACAACTTAATTCCTAACAAAACTTGAGTAAAATGCTCTCTGTGCTTCCGTACTCAACCGTTCACATTTGCCGTGTTGCCAAAACATGAACAGTCTACTTTCAAAAACAGCGAAAAAGAAGTGCGCAGCAAATGAGTCACTGATGACCCAAATGCAGTATAAACGCTGGCAACGATTACCACGAGCTAACACTGCAGGGCAGCACTGGCACACAAGTCAATAACGGATGCAGTCACACTTCAATGCTCAATCTAAAGAAAGCAATTGATTGCCACGAAACCCATAAAAATGCCTATGTATTTTTTTAATCTATTAAAAAAAAAAAATGTTTTAATATTTCATGAAAACAGTGACTCTTTGAAACAAAATCAATAAGCTATCGAAGTTCAAAGACTATCGGCCAAAACTCAATAACAAAATAGTAAGCCACAATCCACAGGTTAACAAATCGCTGTGACTATGGCAAATCTAGACGACAAGTTGCGACTTGTTTCATGGTCCAGTATTCCTAAGTCGCTGTTTTTCAGCTTCTTTCAGACGAAATGCAATAAATGTCCTACTCATTCAATGTTTGAGACAAACCCTAATACGTTCCTCAATGGGAGGTGATCAATATTCAAAGCAGATGCATGACATCACAAAAATCTTCAAATTTCATTGGCCCACTGTAGTTACTATTAGTTGACTCATCAATGAACGTAAATATACTATGAATGAAAGTAAATTTATGACTGAAATTGGAACCGTCTCAAAAAAAAAATCCCCCAAGCGGAATGTAACACTATAGGAAGGCCAGCTTGGGCTGGCCTTCCAAAAAGACATGGGGTCGTGTGACTTCTGTAAGTGCACACGAACTTTTGCAAGTTCTCTTCGCGCACATGAAATTTCTGTGAGGCATCCGTAAAGGGTATCCCGACACATTATCCTTTGTACTCAGGCCATCACCTCTACAAAAGTTAATGAGTTAAAGTGTTTTTTAGGCCTTTTGAAGACAGGATGAGGGGATGCATCGGAATCGTTTGGGATGCATCGAAAATTTGCTCGATGCAGCATTGCTGCAAACACGATTTTGCTTATTCAAATCACTGTATAGGTATCAATGTTTTGGGTTCTAGGTTATATAACTGCCTCCCACAACATATACGTGAAACAAAAAATCTTGTTCTGTTTAAGAAATTATACAAGAGATATTTGCTTGATTCGTACAGGAAGGACAGTGAGTAACAGTAAGAACAGATACAAATACAAATAGTTCTTGTAAATAAGTTAACTTGCTAGCTGACATATTAACATTTTTATCACTTGCAATTTTACTGGTAATATGTATTAAATGTAATAGGGTGATTCTCAAAAAAGTATAATACTTATTCGAATCGTCTATCCTATCTGTTATATATGACAGTTTAAGAAATTTTAAATATTATGTTGTAATATTTTTTATGAAGATGTTCTGTTATACAAATGAATAAAAGATTTATTATTATTATTATTATTATTATCATCATCATTATTTTCTTTTTTTTTTTTTTTTTGCCGATGTTTTTTTATTTATTATTATTATTATTTCAGTTCAGATGAAGACATGATTTTCTATCCTAGACGAGAATTTTTGACAGAATTATAGTCCTTGAAACGGAAAGGTCGCTTTTAATATCCAAAATAAATAGTTTTTTCCATTTAGGTCACAAACTCAAAAGGATTCCAAACAGCATGTTTAATGAAATATCTTTCTATTTAGATGGCCGATTCAGACCAGTTTGACCAATTATGAAACAAATTTTTTATTTTACCAATTACGATATGCTGCTTAAATAAGCCAAATCACAGTTTGGCTTTTGCCGAAAAGTTTCTGCGTTTCGGTTGAATTCAGTTTGGATATGGATAAAAGGAAATTATAGAAAAAACTGGCAAAAATCAAAAAAATTCCATTTCGCCAGAAACTTATTCACATATTTGCAATTAAAGGGACTGGATAATGTATAAAATAGTTTTTAAAAGATTATATGACGGCTTTATAAATTTGAAAGAGTGCATATTGAAAGAAAATTAGAATTTTGATGTTTTTAACCTATCATTACTTTATAATTTATCCCAAAATAATTGCAGTCGAAACAACACCTCCACCGGAAAGACCAAGAGTGCGAATGGCTTACTGAATGTTCTTTGCCTCTTACCTCGTTTGTCTCCATAGAAAGGTCTGGATGGGAATCGGAACGCTAAGATCAGCCTCCGGTGTGTCGCCGCCTCCTTTTTTACGTTTTGGCATTTTGAAAAACAACTTTATATCAATGCAGCCCCATGAAATATTTCCATTTTTAGATTATGTGTCAAAAAAATTAAGGTAATTGCGTAAAAACCGAAGATGTTGTTATCTCCGATTTATTTATGTTGATAAGTTTAGTTAGAGAGCCATCCGCAAGAGGGCGAAAAAGGATATCAACACCACTGCGGTGTTAATTGTTCTGTGAATTTCCTCGCTGTAAAAGTTTCGTCGGTTCTTTTAATCGTTTGTTCAATATCCGTCAAGATTTATTTACAATTGCTAAACACTGTGTTGATTATGTGTTAACCGAAGAGCCGAAGAGAGAGTGTAAACAAATTACGAGTATTTATACAAGTGGACCAGATACAGGAACATTTCAGAACATATTTGAACAATGGCTTTAATAAGGGAGTTATCAAGAACTAATTTCATCATTAAAGTGAAGATTAAAAAAAAGTAGAATATACTAGAGTTTTTGAGAAAAAGCTATACATTAATAGACTGTTTTATTACACTCGCATTGCTAGTCTTTTGCTATGTTATCCTTTCGATGGCGACAGAGTGCAGTTGAGTGTAAATAAACATGGCGGCAAAATAAGCAACCTGGCCTTCCACCACAATAAGCCCTTTAATAGTTTTGGAAGCCATTTAGATCAAACGTCAAAATAGCGCAATATCTTTTAGTCTTATGTTTTGTTTGTCAGTACTGCCAGTACTGAAGCTTAATGAAGTATTTGATAAAGATTTCAAGACATACAGACAAATTATTGATTTGTAAACATGCCATGGGACAGGAGCATGTATTTGTCCCGACCCTAGCCCAATTCGAGCTGTTCATATTTCAAACAGAAACAAAGGATCTAGAGCGAAGGAAGGTGTCGATAAAGAACATTAGACGACAATGAGATATTCAATTAGAGATTTTTCTGACAATGGCGAACTATGCCGTTGGAGCCCCTCTAAGTGTATGCATCGAGCATTTTAGCTTTACAATTGCCAATCAACTGACTCTAAAAAAGCAAAATTAATAATTCCTCCTAGAATTAGCGGTCTAGAACAGCTATTGTCATCCGAAGTGGAGCGTAAGAAAAATAGATAGTTTTCCTAGTTTTGTAGAAAGGGCGATTGGTCGAAAGAAAGTATACACAGAGGTTTTCTGCAGTTTCACTCTACCTGAGTTTTACATGTTGTGTGTCCAGTTTTTAATGCCTTTTTTCGTTGTGTCTTTGAATGCTCTATTCGCCATTATTATTATCTCAACTCTTATACAGCGCTAATTCATATTGAATGCTCTAAGCGCTTCACATAGAGCCTAAGGGAGATATTGCTACACTAAAATATATTATAAATATTTATAAATAAATAAAAAAAATAAATAAATAAATAAAAAAGATACAAATAAATAAATATGAGTCAAATGCAAATATAGATATTGCTTAAAAAAGTAAGATCTGGCAGTAGAGCAGGTATTTAGTTTGGCATTGACTAGAGTTAAGTGACTAATACTGATGAAAAGAAAAACTTGTCCGAACCAATAAAAGACGTTTTTAAACTGTGCCTAAGAATCTGGAAAAGCTAATTTAAAATAGTGTGTCTTGAGATGTTCCTTGAAGGTGTCAATAGTCGGCATTGTTCTGAGGTATTCCGGGAGACTATTCCATACAGCAGGAGCTGCAGCAGCAAACGATCGATCACCACCTGATTTCAGACTAGTTTTCGGCTTTTTAAGCAACATATTATCCTTGGATGAACGGGTAGATCTTGTTCGGTATGAATTACGTAGCACAAGTAGGTTCCGAATATATTCAGGAGAGCCATTGTGAATTGCTTTGAAGGTTATCGTGGCAATTTTATACAGGATCCGATAGCGTATTGGCAACCAATGAAGAAATTTAAGCCCTCCCGTGATGTGATCATATCGTTTGAGACCGAGGATGAGCCGTGCTGCAGCATTCTGGACCCTTTGTAGCTTGCTTAATAGGTATTCAGGCATGCCATACAGGAGACTATTGCAGTAATCAATGTGCGATGTGACCATGGACTGCAAAGCGTGCGTGTAGTATCACGAGTTAAATATTTACGGATGGACCAAATCTCTCGAATATTGCAGTAGCAGATCTTCACAAGTCGGTTTACTTGATTGGTCATTTTGAGTTCAGGGTCTAGGAGGACGCCCAAATCACGAACGTGCGAACTTGCTAAAATATCTTCTCCGTCAACATTTATAGAGTTAAACCTGATCTTATTTGTTTGGCACTTTGTTCCTAAAATCATAAATTCTGTTTTGTCACCGTTCAGTTTCAGTCGATTCACCGTCATCCATTTGGATATTTCAAAGATACAATCTTCAAGCTGTGATTTGGTTGCATTTTGTGCAGCTATGGAGTTAGGATTCACACTTTTGTACAGCTGTGTGTCATCAGCGAACATGTGGAACAAAAACAATAACGACTGAATAATACCTGCCAGTGGTTTGGTGTATCTGGTGTAGCCCCAAGGACCAAGTGTTGATCCTTGAGGCATACCCGTATCAAGTGCCTGTGGTTGTGAGAGGGCTCCGTTAATCTGTATCTGTTGGGTGCGGCCTTCGAAATAGGACTGGAACCATTTTAACGCTGAGTTGCTTATTCCAAAGGAATCGCGCAAGCGTGCCAAGAATAGTTCGTGTGGAATCGTGTCGAATGCGGCACTGAGATCCAGGAGCGCCAGCAAGGTCACTTGTTGTTTATCCATGTTAGAAAGTACATCATTTGTCACTTTTAGGAGGGCAGTTTCTGTACTGTGTCCACGCCTGTAGGCTGATTGCAGCGGCTCATCGAGGTTGAATAATACCTAATGCCATCCTCTTTTACGGCAGCTACTCTCCCAGTATTATGACCAGTTATTAATCTTGCACAGAGGTTTTCTGCAGTTTGACTCTGTAGTTGTCTGAGAATTCAGAGTTTTTCTCCAGAGTTGAAAGCTTTGTTTTCCCGCATTTAAAGTTTAAAGCTGCTACTCGTCCTTCCCTTTGATTATGTCACTCGATATTGTTCGCCTGGTTCCTGGTAGTATTCTATTGCTGTTGTTTGACCAATATATTTGGCTCCAAATTTTTCGGAAAATTTTCACCACCAGAGTGACACATAGATATATTCCCTGGTGTCCATACATATTACCATGTTCTGATATAATAATTTTGCTGTTGGGCCTTTCCATCATTTTACTAAACATAACAGCGTTGGAGTTGGCCTCGAAGTTATATGAGTTGCTGAGTTGCTGATTCCAAAGGAATCGCGCAAGCGTGCCAAGAATAGTTCGTGTGGAATCGTGTCGAATGCGGCACTGAGATCCAGGAGCGTCAGCAAGGTCACTTGTTGTTTATCCATGTTAGAAAGTACATCATTTGTCACTTTTAGGAGGGCAGTTTCTGTACTGTGTCCACGCCTGTAGGCTGATTGCAGCGGCTCATCGAGGTTGAATAATACCTAATGCCATCCTCTTTTACGGCAGCTACTCTCCCAGTATTATGACCAGTTATTAATCTTGCACAGAGGTTTTCTGCAGTTTGACTCTGTAGTTGTCTGAGAATTCAGAGTTTTTCTCCAGAGTTGAAAGCTTTGTTTTCCCGCATTTAAAGTTTAAAGCTGCTACTCGTCCTTCCCTTTGATTATGTCACTCGATATTGTTCGCCTGGTTCCTGGTAGTATTCTATTGCTGTTGTTTGACCAATATATTTGGCTCCAAATTTTTCGGAAAATTTTCACCACCAGAGTGACACATAGATATATTCCCTGGTGTCCATACATATTACCATGTTCTGATATAATAATTTTGCTGTTGGGCCTTTCCATCATTTTACTAAACATAACAGCGTTGGAGTTGGCCTCGAAGTTATATGAGTTGCTGAGTTGCTGATTCCAAAGGAATCGCGCAAGCGTGCCAAGAATAGTTCGTGTGGAATCGTGTCGAATGCGGCACTGAGATCCAGGAGCGTCAGCAAGGTCACTTGTTGTTTATCCATGTTAGAAAGTACATCATTTGTCACTTTTAGGAGGGCAGTTTCTGTACTGTGTCCACGCCTGTAGGCTGATTGCAGCGGCTCATCGAGGTTGAATAATACCTAATGCCATCCTCTTTTACGGCAGCTACTCTCCCAATATTATGACCAGTTATTAATCTTGCACAGAGGTTTTCTGCAGTTTGACTCTGTAGTTGTCTGAGAATTCAGAGTTTTTCTCCAGAGTTGAAAGCTTTGTTTTCCCGCATTTAAAGTTTAAAGCTGCTACTCGTCCTTCCCTTTGATTATGTCACTCGATATTGTTCGCCTGGTTCCTGGTAGTATTCTATTGCTGTTGTTTGACCAATATATTTGGCTCCAAATTTTTCGGAAAATTTTCACCACCAGAGTGACACATAGATATATTCCCTGGTGTCCATACATATTACCATGTTCTGATATAATAATTTTGCTGCTGGGCCTTTCCATCATTTTACTAAACATAACAGCGTTGGAGTTGGCCTCGAAGTTATATGAGCAGTAATCAAAATTTGTTTACGCAGAATTTAAAGTTTTATTTTGATCTTTGGTATATTTTAGTGATCTGATCTGCATGCTAGACGCGGGCGAGCTTTAAGTCAGTTGCACAGCTGAGATGTACAAGCTGGATTGTCTTAACCAATTGTACCAAGCTAAATCACATTAATTAAAATGACCGAGACATAAAGCAGGTTTGACCTAATCCAAGTACACATGAGCAGTAAGAACTTTGTATTTTGCCTGTTTTTAAATGAGGATCCAAGCGGTATGCGATATTCATTGTGAGAGTCTAGACTCTGCCTTCAAGTAGCACATTTTGAAGTTGGAGTTGCAATTATAGCGGATATGGCGTTGCAATAAAAGAAAAAAACTTTTTTCTTTGTAGTTTTTGATAAGACTTTTATGAAGTGCACCTCTGCGAGCCCTTTTTGACTCACAACGGGGCACTTCTTTATAAAGTAAAAAGAATGATTAAATTAAGTAACAAATGCTTATTGATATAAAAATACTAAGTGCAGTGGGGTGTACAGGGGTCTATTACGCCGAGAAAAGCATTTTGATAATTAAACTTAAGAACGATAGTCAAGTACCATACATGATCGAATATCCACAACATAACATATATCCGAGTTTACAATTAATATAATTTCTCAATCAACGTTTTATCATTTAGATATACACTTCTATATTCTCCCGTGTATTATTTCCCGTAGCTTATTATAAGAGTGGGTAACAAACATGAGACAACAATCAAAGGGATTACAAAAGGGTTTTACAATTATAAACATAACAGAACTATTATAAACAATAGAAATACCAATTATAGTAATCCCTATGAGCATGCATTATTTAGGGACGACGCGACATATATAATTAACAAGTAAACAAAACGGAGGATTATAATTGCTCTAATCCTATTGATAATTGTCTGTTTGCACAAGAACTGAGTGCACAGCATTTGGCAATTCCAGTCCCTCCCTTGCAAGCAGCAGTAATTGACAAATGTCATGGTGCATGGCAGGAGGACACTAGTTTATACAATTTTTCTCTAACCACCCGAATTTTAAAGCCGTCAGAGGGTCAAGGAAAACCCTCATTCCCTAATGATAACAGTTCGTGGTGGTTTCAATAACAGCAACCTGTTTTTCTTCCTCTATAAGTATTAACGGCAGTTTTAATTCCCATGCAGCAGAGGCGAGGTCTGCCAAATCTTTCTTTCTTCTAGAGGTTTTCAGTTCCTTGCGCGATAAATACCTCTTTAGAGCTGGCTCAGACCATCTTTCAAATGTGTCAAGGTTCGCATAGTCTTTAATAAACAAATGGTCTTTATTTGCTGTTTAATCATATAGCAAAAATCAATATTCAAGCAGATTGCAACTGCTTAACATTTTTAATCTAAGCTCTCTTGTCAATATTTCACAATGTGAAAGGGCGGCACCAGGGGTTGAAATCAATGTCTATGTATATCGTTCATGATGGTGAAGTATGACTCTTAGAGGCAAAAAATGATTACTTGCAGCTTTTAAACTTTTAGTGAGTTATATTAGAAAAAAATGACAGGTATTGTAAACCAAAATACAGGTATATTATCAACCTCGTTTATGCATGCTCAGTTAAAAGCTGTGAAAGGGTTTCTTGCATTTCCAGGTGGAACATAAACACAAGGGAATAAAACAAATGCAGTGCTGCGGTAAATGCATTATTATGTAACATAGCCAATAAATAATAAACAATTTATTGGCCAATTCAGCCAATAAATAAATGTCATTGCTGCAAAATAATAACAATTTGGTTTGATTGTTCTAGGAAAAAAATACTGTAAAATATTTGCTTGTTTATAATAATAATAATAATAATTTTAATAATAATTTTCTTTATAATAGTTTTCTTTGCTTGCAAGATACATAGAATATATTCTGAATTGTTGCAATATAAAAGCCACCCACATACACACATGACTGGCATAAATTACAAGACAGCACTGTATAATGTGAAACGATATGAAGACATTAGTGTACTGATAGTTACACAAGCAATACAGCAATGAAGCTTTTCTTAAATCGCTCTGTTTTGCATTTTATTAACATGTTTTCTTATTGCTTCTGAGGAGGTGGTTATTTAAGGCTGATAAAGGGAAAGATAATTATGAGTGCTCTCTTTTGAATTGACTCCAAGGCCTGTTAAAGCTCATTGGTCAGGCCCGGCTGCCAGACTTGGGCTGCTTATTCGACTATGGGTCTCAGCATGGCAGTGTTAACAGTTACTAGTTACTAGGACCTAAACCATATCTTTTGTGCATAATGATTGATCAAATTCTCTTTGCGGCTTTTGACTTAATGTATTGTATGTGGCGCTCCCACTTCAGATTGTTGCTGAACATTAAGCCAGGAAGTTTAGAGAACTAAACGCGCTCAATATCAAACCCATCAATGGTAAGAAGAGGTATATCGGGTAGGTTCTTCCGGCAACAATTTACAATTACTTTGTTCTTAGAAGCGTTGAGCTCCATGCCATTGTTTATTGGATATTCATGCACTTTATTTGCAGCATTTTGCAGATTCTCGTTCACTTCGTTCGAGTTGTCGAACACTGTGGTGTCATCCACAAACTTGTGCGAGGGCAATTGCATACGCAGGTAGTTGATCATCAACGGCAAAAGAAGTACTCCTAAAAACGTCCCTTGTGGGACATTTCTCCATATTTCAAGCCAAGAAGAAAGCGATTTGCCAATTTTTACATATTGGTTTCTTTAATTAATAAAACAGCATATCTAGAAGATCGAAGGTTCAGGGACATTCAATGATATTGGTTCAGAAACCAGAATATTTGGATTGACTCTGGCAAGGGCTTTAGAATAATCGATTTAACAGAATGCGGATTACGTTTTCAGCATTGTCTGTATTTTAATACCATTGGTGGGTCATGGCCAAGAGAGCGTAAATGGTAGGTGATCCTTCCAGGACTCCAAACTGTAGTGGATCAATAGCATCTGAGACTGCTTCAAGGAGCCAGTTGTAGACAAAGTGCCCTAGGTTCTTGCTGATCGCCGGGGTCAACGATATAGGACTCAGATCTTTTTCAAGCACCTTCAGGGATTTACTTTGGACACAGGGAACACCGTAGCATGTTTTCCACAGGTTGGGTATGTATCCCTCTCTAACTGAAGCATAACAAGCTCAGTGTCTTAATATCTAATTTGCCAAGTTGTCTGGTCCGGAAGCCTTTGAAGTACACCTATGTGAACCGTTCTGACTCACAGAGGGGTATTTCATAAATGATTAAAACAAAAGTCAATTTAAAATAGTTAATGTTTATTAAATGATTAAATAAAGCTGGGATGATACCGTACGGGACGCTATTACGCAAAGAACTTAAAGTTATTTACGCTATTCATTTATTTACATACAAAGCACCATATACAAAATTATAATTATTACATACCAAATGATACCGAATAATATGTCCTGAATGCCATAAATATATTGAATACTAACTGTGCGCATTCCACACAACTCTTCTAGACATATTATTTCAACAGCATATGCACAAACAAAGACACTTGTCACCGGACGGAGTAACAAACACCAACAGAAGATAACAAGGGCTTAACAAGTTAAAAGGATTGATTAAAATAGTCTCACAGCGCATCATTTACGTCTTCCTCTGAGACACACATGTCATCTATTGGGCCACAACCTTACCATCTAACTTTGTATTGAACCTTTCCCTCATATTTCTTTCTCCCGACCACCTTCTCTACATTAACGTATTGACGTTGGAAAGATTATTGTGAAGGCATTGCATTGTTGTCTAAAGAATTCTCAGTGTCTGATAATTCATGGGGGGAAGCAAAATTATCATCGGGAACGTTGTCGTCACTCATGTCATCCAATGTCCTGAAGATTTCATGCGCAGGGACTTGCTGAGTTCGTTTTTGGGATCTATGCACTTCTTAAGAATTTTAACATTTATATGTGCATTTAGTATTTTACCGTCAATAAACTTCATAAGCTTAACGGTGTTTCGACCCAAGAACCCGTGAATAACGTAACCACAACACTAAGGATGATACAACATTCACGACAAGTGTTTGGATGTCACAGGAACGTGAAGGAATACTTTGCCACCTTCTTGCAGTTTGCACGGATGAGCACTTTTATCAAAGTATCTGTTCATACTAATTTGGTGTTCACTAATATTTTCGCGAGCCATATCAGCAGCTTCATCTAGGTTGCTAACCAGTCTTATAACATAATATTACGCGGGACATCTTCGGGAATCACAAGCCTTAAATCAGCAGAATTTTTGCTATTACCACTAAACAGAAGATAATACGGAGTGCAACCCGTAAAACGAAAGCATGGATTGGTATTGTATGGAAACATGGCCGGGGACAAGCGTTCATCCTAGTTGTCATGACGAGTGTTAGAAAGGAAAGTGACACATTTCATGAAGGTCTGATTTGAACGTTCTATCATCGGATTGCAACGTGTATTCCACGAAGAGGCAAACAAACTTTGAACATCAAACAGATCTCACATAAACTTAATGACTGAGGACATGAACTGGATACCACGATCGGATGTTACCCTTGTGGAGCACCGTACCGACAAACAATTTCTCCATTGCAGGCATGACGCACAGAAGGATGTCGTTTAACATATCAGGCCACCAATAATTTTTCCTAGTCTTATACCAAACCTTCATGTATGAGAAGTGCACATCGCACGTAAGTCTCTCACAATCTCATGATCAGTTCAACAGTAAAGACAAGCTGAAATGAGCTCTTCTCTGCCTTAGAACGCGTGACAGATCGGTTGATAATAAACCCTATATAGGACACCATTGTTAAAAATGAAGTCATCGATATTCGAAAACAAAATCTTTAAGCGTGACTGAGAGATATCGAGTTTTTTTTCTTCCATGAGCTTCAAACGATCAGTAAATCAGCATCTTTGGACTGTAGAGTGACCAGACGAGTAATATGGTCTTGCGAAAAATCTAATTTCTTGAGCTCCTGCTGTTTCCTGTCTTGTGTCAGCTTAGATTTGGCAACGTGAGCCTTGGCATTAACCAAACCCCTAAAGATCAGCAACTGATTTTGTTTCAATAAGCGGTGGGTAAAAAAATCAGGCTCAACAACATCCTTGTGACATTATGGCAAAGTTAAATGTGGAACCTACTTATCGCATCTGCTTGAGCCATTTTAGTGCCTGGAAGATTACCACTTCACAGCTGAGTATTGTCAGTGCTTGATGAATTCGACCAAGTCTACCAGTTGATTGTTTGCAATTCATGCAAGTTGTGAGACTTTTGTAATCGGTATAGAAAATTACTTTGTTGTATTACAAATATCGACGATATTGCTGAATGGCATAATTTCTAGCAGTAAGCTCAAGATCGCGGACACTGTACTTTTTTCATGTTTATTTAATGAACCACAGAGCTCTTGGAATTGTTTTGCTGCATATTGTTGCTCTTGTATCGGCATTGCACCAGGCCTATCAATAGAAGCATCAGTGTTAACAATAAATGTTTTGCTAAAGTCGGGATGGCCCAGAATTGGAGCCTTTACCAGTGAATCTTTCAGATTTTGGAAGCCCTCCTGACACTTTGTTGTCCTTCCCAGTTTTGGTTTTTCTTTAAAAGATGATATAGAGGCAATGCAATGCATAACCACAAGACATCTTCTGAGCTCTTTGGCATTTCTTGGTGGCTTCATGTCCTTAATAATGCCTACTTTTCTTGGGTCTTGTTTTTGAAACAGTATTACCCAAGAATTTTACCTTCGTAGCAAACTGACACTTTTGTGACTTGGCTTTGAGATAAGCTTTAATCAGGCGTTCTAAAACAAGACCGATATGTTTTAAATGTTCCTTGAAAGTGCTAGAAAATATGATGACATCACCAATGTAACACAAACAGATAAAGTACAGAAACCCTGTAAGTATTAACAGTATTAACCTTGAAAATGAAGCTGGCGAGTTCTTCAATCCCTGAGCCAGTTTTGTGGACTGGTAGTGATCTCCTTCAAAAAATGCCGTATGAGGCCTATTTTTCTTATCAAGCTCAACTTGAAAGAACCCAGACAAAAATCAATTGAACTGAAGAAAATTAGTTTCTGAGATAAGACACGATCAAGCGTATCATCTACCCGCTGCAAAAGATTGACCTCAGGCAATGTTTGATCAATCAATCTCTTGAAGTCGATTGTCATTCTTGTTTCAATTGCAGCCTCAGGATGAGACCGGGGTTTTGTGACAATACAAATAGGAGAAGAGCAAGGAGATGTACGGAGGTGTACTTGAATCGATCACACCTTTTTCTAGCAAGCCAGATACGTGCTTACATGCTTCATCGTTTGCAAACAACGATAGGGTCTTTAATAGATAGGCCTTGTTCATGGCTTAAGCGCAATCTCGTGAGTCAAAATTCACAGTTCCCTAGCTCACCGTTTAACAAAAATGCTTCAAAATGATGGTTTGCAATATCGGCGAGCAAATGATCCTTTTACTCTTCAGTCAGAGCTGACTGACCCAAGTCAATAGATTCTTTGAGTCTGGCACGAGCTTCGTCAAAACCAAGATTGTGATGAGTTCTGGAAGTAGAAATGTCAGTTTTTGCAGCATCTGGACTTGTTTTATTAACAGAATTACCATCAGTGACAAGATTCACGAATGGTAAATCATTACTTTGATCCAGGTCCTCGAGAGGACAGATGCTATCAGCCGATCCAAGCGGACTGAGGGTCAATACTTTGTTTTGGCCTTGATCTTTATTGGTGATTTCAGAGGATTCATCAGACATATGGGTATCTTGTTATTCCTTGAAATGTTAAAAGTGTTGGCCATAAATAAGCCAAGGGTTTGTATTTTGTCGTTTGTACGGGCTAAACCGTCTATTGCATTTGCGACTTTGCCCTTGACATCAATAAGAACAACCACGCACAGCCAAGATGTACTTGTCATTGAGTTTGATGGTGCTCTTAGAGAAGTCAATAACAGCGCCTTGTTCCTCAAGAAATGCTCTTCCCAAAATAAAATCAACTACTAAGTCCTCAACAACATATACTTTTGCTTCAAACTGGAGTGTTTGAGACGAAATGAAATATCTGAAGCACCTTTAATAGATAACTCGGCCCTTCTGGTGGAATTTTTAATATTCCATATCGGTTCTATCATATCGATTCAAACGATTGAATGCCTCAACACTAATGCAGTTACAATTCGCACCTGTGTCTAAAATAGTATGCAATACCGCACCATTGCTACACTTCATACTGATATGAAAACTACCAGTCATGTTTAGAATAGGGCACACTTGTGGTTGTTGAATATGCTGTGTTTTGTTAGCTTATTTTTGGATTATTCGTTTGAGTGCAAGCATCACGAGTTTCTGATTTCACAGGAAGACGACAACTTTCTTTGCGGTGGTTGTTTGAACCACAATTTCTACACAATTTGACTTTCATATACCGTTTTCACGGACGGTTCCGTTTATGTTATGATTTTTGTTTGCGGTGGTTGTTTGAACAACAATTTGTACACAGTTTGACTTTCAAATGCCGTTTTTACGGACGGTTCCGTTATGTTATGATATTTGTTGCCGGCACATTTGCGGCTGTTTCTGTGGCCAGTTTGTGTATATGCTGTTGACAGTTGGCTCCGCTTCGACAGTGGGACTACAAAATTCACCACTCTAGCGATATGTGAACTGTTGTTTAGCTTTTATAGCACAATCGTTTGTGTTTCTGTTCTCAGCATGTACAAAAACCATCTTATTTCCTGAGGCATAAAAATGTTACACTCGTTGAAATTCTTGTGAAAACCCAAGTCTGTCCCAAACAATACCATGTCTAAATATCTGATCATCCCAATCCGCATAAGCAAAACATAATATACTGACATGGTATATAGTTCGTCAAGAGAATTTTTGAATGAGTAGACTTTGTCATAAAATCGGTCGAGGAATACCGGCCTGAGCAACGAATAATCTGTTTTGATAAAATGGTATATAGTCCGTCAGGAAAACTGGTAATACGTGCGGTGCAATATGCGGACCTATCCCGAGATAGCAATGGTACTATTCCAAGGATTTCAGCCACATATTTCAATTTTATTCACTATATCCAGAAAAATATTTTGGTAGGAGTATCTTTATCTAATCTTCAAGCGGACATTGCCAGTGCTCCAGAAGCGGCGTATTTGGTTGATATGTGGATCACAATTTTTGTGTGAGTGATTATAAATTTGTACACAGGCAATAAAATAATTAACTTGACAACATCAGAAAATTTAAGCTTTGCAAAGAAAAGTCAACGATTAAAGGCATTCTAAGAAACATTTAAAAGTGCAAGTCACTTGCTGAACCAGACTTGAAAGATCAACCCATGACCAAAAAGCTCAACATACCACGTGAAACCAAAACAGGCATCAGAAGCCCATTGTTCGACAATATTTCACCAAGTGTTTCATTTTGATAGAAAGGTGTGTTTGCGATGCAGCCAGAAATCGGCTAGCAAAAGAGAGTCACAATGTGTTGTGGCATTTCCCGAGGCAACACTATCAGTTCAAATGATCAATTTCGTGTTTTGGGATTGCTTTTGATAGACATTCTTTAAGTTGTGAACATCCAAAGACAAGCACAGCTGGTATGCGAGTGGACAAAAGTGTGTAGTCAGCACTTTTAATATGGTAAATACTTTTATTTGAATGCAAATATTAACTATGACCAAGCATGCTAACCTGAGTAGTGCCATAAAAGTAAATAGACATCACTGTTGTGCGAGTAGCCGTTAGTATGAAAAAGATGTAGTATTAAGAGCATATGTCTATTTTATGAATACGCCTGTTGCGCAGTTAGTAGAAACTTTGAACTATGAAGAATAATATTAAATTAAGTAGTACTGTAAATGTATCTGGGCACCACTGTAGTGTAAATACCCGTCGATATCAAAGGTTTTAGTATTCATATAACACGCTTATTTACATGAGCACGCCTGTCGTGCAGTTGGCTAGCGAGGTTCCAAGCCTTTAACATAAAGCGAATGTTTTTTTTCTGAAGAGCACTTTTGTGTGCGAGCAGCTTAAACTTAACAGCAAAATAGCACTACCGTCACTGATGTACAGTATAATGTGGCTTTGAAATTAAACAAAAAGTTTTTCGTATTATTGTGAAATTATTGTTGTGACAGATTTATGAAATTATCATTTCATTTAAAAGCTGGTTACTTTTAAAATCATCATATTATCACATTATCATATCACTATTTTAAATGTATTTTCGAGGGGTAACTGCACTGAAAATCTCCACCATATGAAGTACACCTACGTGAACCGTTCTGACTCACAGTGGGTATAAATAAATAAAACAAAAGTTAATTTAAAAAAGTTAATGTTTATTAATTGATTAAATGCAACGATACCGAACCGAAATCTATTACGCGAAGAAATCCATTTATTGTATTTACGGACTTAAAGTTATTTACGTTATTCAGTTATTTATATACAAAGCATTATATACAATTATAATTGTTACATAAAACACAGTATCGAATAATATATCTCGAATGTTATAAATATCCTTGAATCGTAACTGTGCGCATTCCAAAGAACTCTTCTAGACACATTATTTCAGCAGCATATACACCCATATATGCCAACAAAGACACTTTTCACCAGACCGAGTAACAAACACCAACAGAAGATAACAAGGGCTTAACACTTATAACATATTGTTAACCTATTAGAGAAATGGGGATTACTGGTTATGGCATCTCCATTAACATCTTTCAAAACCAGATATTAATTATTCTTATCATTGTACTAAGCATGTTTTGGCATTAAGAACAGGGTGCACAACACTTTCTTTACCTTTGTTGATAAAAGACGGCATTTAACATCGGCTTGGCTAAGCTGGAACTTATCCGGTATGTTTTTATGTGGTTCCAAGCACAAGCTGATGTCTAGTTTTCGGATGGCACTTAATATGCTCTGCAAAAACATGTTAATTTTATCAGTGAGGACGTCTGTGTTTCCATCGCACAGCGAATTTGCTAATGACTGCACTGACTGATTATCATTCTTATCTGTTTGCGCATAAGGGGTTTGACCGATTTCCACCACTCTGCTTGGTTTGAAAACTTTAGCTGATTCAAGAGAAAATAGGCCAAATATGGGGAGTCCCTCGGTTGGCTATCCTTTGATTTTCCAGTCAGCACAGTAGAAATCCAAACCCATTTTCTAGTTACTCCTGCTCTTCTAAACATCCAGCGCATCTGATTTCATGGTTGTTTTAGGTCATGCAATGTTGTGGATGTTGTGCCAGAATTCAAAAAGTTATACGAAAAATCTATGCAATGTAAGTTGTGGTCCATGGTCTGAAATAGTGAAAAACTGCAAGATCTCAAACGGTTTAACCATAAATTATACACAATTGTCATTTGTTGTGTACGAGGCGGTTTCGTGGATTTCTAGAGGACTTACCGAAAGATTGCCATGGACCACATTTTACATATACTGTCCGTATAACAGTTTGAATTCTGGCAATCTCTACAACATTGCACGATCTAAAACAACCATAAAGTCCAAAGAACTTGGACTTTTCCAAGAACAGAAATTACTAGAAACTGGCAATGAGCGTCCTACCGCCTTTCGCGTATTGTGTCCATGTTTACTTTTGGGTGGTAAAAGTTTGTGAAGTAGCTTTACTCATGTTTCTTCTCCGAAGCTGTAGTGTTGATAGCCCTGCCTTTTTGAGTGTTCGTACATAACTTGGTTCAGGGTACATGATACAAAGAGCTCTTATATGCAACTTTTCGATTGAGTCTTTTTGGTTTAGGTTTATACTGGAAGCCCAAACAAATCGATTTTCATGGAATTTCTGTGCGTGTTATCCATAATATACTGATTATATAGGGTGGTAGGGATAGCAATTTATACCGCAGTGGTAGTTTTGACACCTTGAGATCATATTGCAGTACGCAAAAATAAAAATATTTGGGAAAAGTAACTTAAATGCCTCATGTTCCCTAACCAATGAAGCAATTAGCGTCATATTTAATTACATGTGGTGTAACATGCTGCAAAGTGTTATACTGCAATATTTATTTCGATACAAAAGTTTTCAGTTCCTGACAGGCCCTGGACCTCAGTCACATTTCCTGGTACAACATAAATGCACAAAGAGTAAAAACGAAAGTAGTGCCGCGGTAAATGTATTATTACGCAACACATGTGCAGCCAATGTTACTGTTGTAAAATAATCACAAAAGTTTGGATTGTTCTAGAAAAAATTGTTTTGTTTGTTTTAAAAAAGGAGCAAAATTCATGAGGCAATTGGATAAAACTAGGGAATCTCTCGGCTGCTATTTTCCAATCAGCATAGCAAAAAATCCAAATAGAAAAACCCTAATTTTTCTGGTTGTTTCTGTTCTTCTAAAGGTCCAAGTACTTTTGATTTTATGCTTGTTTTAGATCGTGTAATATTGTGAAATGCCAGAATTTAAAATGTTTTACAGAAAGTATGTGTAAAGTGTGATCCATGGCCATTTTGGGGTAGATCCTCTACAGTTCCACGGAATCACCAGGTACACAACAAATGGCAACGAGTAAATTTTGTTGCGACAGTCCTGCCATGCTGTCGTGCCACAGAAAAGACAAGATTGTTGGTTGTAGTTACCCAATTCAGAAGCTATAAGAACGTGAGGTCCATTTTATCGGCATGGATACTTTGATGGTTAGGCTGGAACCTTTTCACGAAACGGAAGGGGGACTTTGATTTGTACAAGGTGACACTGGAACAATACTTCATTGCAAACGGCATAGCCGACGCTAAGCAAATAGCTGTAACTCTGAGTCTGAAGGCAAGACCCATTCCTGTTTTCTCCCGGCAAGCCTTTGGTCAAGACGTTTGAGCAGCTAGATGCACTCTTAGAATATTATCTAAGTCCCAAGCCAAATGTGATTGCTGAGTGGTATCGCTTCTACAAGCGCCATCGACAGACAGGTGATACGGTGACGGTCTATGTCAGAGTGCTTCAGAAACTGAGTAAACATTTCGAGTTCGCTGACAGACTGGCAGAGCTTTTAAAGGGCCAGCTTGTGTGTGGAATAAAGAGCGAAAACACATTCTGAAGAGACTGCTGTCAGAGAAGAACTGAAGTACAAGAAGGTCCAAAAGATAGAAATTGCCATTTAAATGGCCATGAACGATGTGTTCGAAATTCACGGATCGCGAGTTTGCGTCAACAAAGTAAATAATGTTGGTGAAAATTGATTATTCAGGCATAGAAGAGACAACCACAGTGCCAACAATTGCCATTTTAAGGATAAGATTTGTCGCAACAGCGGTAAGAAAGATAACATTGAGCGTGGAGGTTAGGCTAAGAGGAAGTCAAAAGATGCCAAATCGGATCATTTAAAGTCTCGCGCAACTCAAGACAAAGAAGAAAGTTTGCAATGTTCATGAACAGGGGGAGTCCTGTGTTGGTAAGAAAGGGATTATGTCAGTACTCCCGGCTCAAATCCAGATCACACAGAAGTTGAATATGATGTAAAAGTAGCAGACAGCATAAAAGTTACGCCATTACTATCAGTCCCAAGATAGATAATAAAGGAAATCAGGATGGGGCTTGACATTGGATCTGCGATATATGAATAACATCGAAACAGAATTATTAGCACAGTCTTGGAAAATTACGGCTGAGAAAAATAGACGTGCCACTCAAGACCTACTCTGGAAAACGTATTCAACCAGAAGGGTATGTCAGTGTCCTAGTGGAATATGATCATCAGAAACGAAGTTTTGGTTTGTTCGTTTTTCATGGCGGAGGTCTACCTTTGGTTGGAAGGAAATGGTTAAACCACATCAAACTGGACTGGAAAGATAAAAAGTCCATTAGGGCGACATTTTTTCTGTTTCCACGCATCTCCACCGAAACGGCTTCGGGTAGGTAAATAACTTTTGGCACACATATAAAAGGCCATTGGAAGAGGATGCACATAGAAAATTCTGAACCTGTTATGTCAGTATCAGTGCCTTATGACGCCATGAAACTTTCAAAGTAATATATCTCAAAACCGGTTTCATAACAAACCTTCGAAACAAACACGTCATGAGACTGCTTTTTTTGCAAAGAACATTTTGGTGACCTCTTTTTTTACCTGTAACGTCACAATTACGTCCTTTGTCTATTTCTGAGCGTTTTAAATGTTGAATTTCAACATAGTGAGCACAGAAGGCTTTGATTTATAAGAATGACAAATAAAAATTGAACTATTAAACCTCTAGCCCCTCAAACACGCCCCCACAAAATTCCACTTAGCACAGGGCACCACAAGTGCCTGCATCAGCTAAAGCAACAGTACAGCTATACTGCACCTCAGTAATGTAAAAGATTGCACTACTTTGAAGTCACATTACGGTGTTTACTGTAGAAACTGATGTATTAGAATTAAGAGCAGTCGGTTAACTCAAAGGATGTATGACGATTTTAATTGTCGGTTACTCTCTATTAAAACGGTTTTGAAAGAGAATGTAAAACTGTTCTGTTCATTTCATAATTTCGTGAAAACTGTATTGTCATTTTATTCATCGCGATAGAAAATCAATGCTGTTGTGTTTACCACGTATTCTGTTACGTTTCACATATGTGGCCTTTCTTCCACAAGAGCTATACCCATGGTGTTTCCTATGTTCGTCCGTCTGTAAGCTTTGAATAAATGATATTTCCTTATGGTTTTCATTTGACCGCAAAAACATCTGGTGGATAGATGTGTTGAGTCCAAAAGCTTTTGATAAAAAGTGTCTCTTTCTACTACTTCCTGAAATTTCTACTAATTCATATTTGTTTGAATTTATAAAACATGGTCATGCAACTGGTATGGCGACATTGCTTTTAATAAAGTTTATGTTAAATACTATATTTTTGGCTTTCACAAAAATCAGGGTGCGCTTCCAAGTGTAGGTTTCGATACACGGCAGCGAAATCGATCTAGTTTAAAACTGATTCATTATCCATCTCTATTTCACGAAAGATATTTGGGTAATACACGTTATGAGCTGATCATAAACTGTAATATTGAATTTGCCAATGTAGACACGGTCCAGTGTATCCGAGAACTCTTTTCAATGCCAGAGACTAAAATACAACCAGCAAAAATGTTTGATATACTAAGATCTAGTGGATAAGCCTTCCAGATCCTGGCTTTCCTTGATCAGCCGGTCATTCCACGTCTTATTGCGAAAATACGAAATAGTTCAGGAGAGAGGGAGCAACCTGGTGATTGATATGGTACCACAAAGGAAAGTGTATGTGGTATTGCTCATGTTTTAATATTCTGTACCTCAAAAAATAACTCTCCGACTGTCTTACATTTATAGTTTCAAATAAGTAAGCCACCATTACAACGCAAGAAAGTGGTCTAAATATGTCCTGTAAATCACTACATTTTAGATCACTGCGAAATGACAAAACTTAAAAAAACTTACATGTGAAAGTGCTGTAAAATACCTTTTGACAATGAAAATAACCTGAGAAAAAATAGAACGAAAACTTGGCGAATTTTGTAACTAGTTCCAATCACCAATATTTTAAAAATCAAAGATAAAAAGAACGTGTTGTCTTCATTTTAAGTATACACACTACGTTGCAGGAATACTCAGTAACCTTCAAAGGACCAGAGTGCTTACTATTACGACAGTTAAAAAATTCAGGCCGCGAAATAGACAATTTTTCTGTGAAAAACTTAATTAGATCATATTTACCTAAATTTGAGTAGCAGTTTTTAAATAAAACTAAAAAGATACTTTGACACACAGATGATTAATAGACAATCAAAAGGCCATACATTTTTATATTTATTCATTGTCAAAAAGGAGCACCCCTTACGTTCATTCCCTTATTGAAGTAGTAGTTAAACGTTTGTAATGATCATTCTTAACTCTATCAAAACTGTACAATATACGACATACTTCAAGTAACATTTTTCCACATCACTGACATAAACATTTTAGTCCGTTTCCACTAATGGATATAATTCAGGATGACCAAATCACCCTGGCTACAGATTAATTTTTTTAAATATAGAGTAATGTGAGGTATATATTTTAGTTGTAGGATCAAAGCTCTACTATGTACAATGCTATTATTAATGTGTTTGGCAAGAATTTTAACCAGAATAATCTATAACCACCACAAGTTTATCAATACAAATTGCTATTCATTTAACTTTCCATTACTCTTATTACGGTGAACTTAGCCGTCTCATATGGACACGCACATCATGATGCTTGTGTAATTTGAGCTACTTTACTTTGCTTTAATTTTATTACATGTTTCTCAAATTGAACACGTACAGTATGAAATTTGAATAAAAATTAATTCCAGTTAATGGTCTCATGCATGGCATGTAAGGTGATGCTCATAACGAAGATTATTAAAAGCCAATGAGAAATACATCGGGAGCATTGAAACAGCAATGTCATCCGTTGTTGAGGATTTTTGCGACTATCAATTATACTTGCAAAATAGGATTATTTTGAAATAACTTTCCATTATTTTCTCATCTAACTTCTAGTTCGACAACTCTTTTAAATTACTTTGATCTGGTGACTGATCTTTTAAAAAGTCTAAAGGTTACTTGACATTCAATTGAAATTCATCAAAGAAGCATAAAAGGACAGAAGCAAAAAATCTGTACAATAAACCAAAATGGAAAATAAAAACAAACAAAAAGGTTTGAATAAATGAAGCCATTAAAGTTGTTTGTTGGGTGCTCAATCAAATGGCTGATCTTGAGCTTGATCAGTTACATCCATACTGCTCTCATTCCCCAAAATTATGTATATATATTAGCACAACACACTGTAATTAAAATACACTTCAGAGAGTCAAATGACTGATATGCCATTGCTGCTCTTTTCCCCGTTGGATGCTCAGGCTCTACATTGTGCTCTTTGTATATGGGTTTCAATTATCATTACAAAATTTAAATATTCGTTTTTGCATACAAACTTTAAATGAATATCAAACTAAATTGGAGTTGCCTCAAATAAACCTACTGTAGTCTTGAGCTGCTCGGTCGAACAAACTGACATTATAATAAGAGAAGGCATCGTATGAATTCAATAAATTATACTGATTGAAAGCATACTTATTTTATTTTGTCTCATTGTGTTGTCAACCAGATATCGATTTAAGATCTGCATTGAGACTGACGTCAAGAAACAATTGAAAGGACAAGTGTTATTGTTTGTGAGAATGTACGGGATAATCCATTAGATAAGAGCTACACTGACATATTTGCAATTTTTAAAATATTTTTACAGTTTTAAGGTTTAAGTGCACCTGGACCTTGTCACAAAGCATTTTAAAGCTGCTAATTATACTTCAAGCTTATTCAGGTTTTACCTGTCAACCACCAGTGACAAGAGAATTTAAATTTTTTTATTGGCAAGCACTACACACCAAAATAGCTGTTAACAATTTTATTGACAAGCATGTTCTTCAGCAGGAAACAACGTCTGAGCCAGTGAATTATCTACTTTAATACCATAAATAATCTGATTATTTACATTTAAAACGGGCGAGTGGCGTGTAACTCTGCCTGCCCACCTTCACAGTTAATTCTTGTCTAAACACTTGGCGTCTCCGCCGAGTGGTTGCTAATCTCACTGGTCATCTCTTGATTCTTATCTAAACACTGGGCGTCTCTGGCAGTTTACTAGCCATCTCCTAATTGTTGTTTAAACACTGGGCGTCTTCGCCGTCGAAATATTGTTTGTTAAATGTCGCTGACCATCTGTTACTCTTGTCAGTACGGATTAATGCGTGTGTTTTAAAAAGGGGCTTCCTTTCTCTCCTTTCTCATTCGCAATCTGCAAGCGCAGCATTAACAGCTTTTAGCAGAGAAAACTACCATCGCAATCTGCAAGCGCAAAAAAACAACAGTTTTTGAAAAAGAAAAAAAAAAGAAAAATAAATAAAGCGGCTACTTAATTATAGGATAATTGCCGGGATAGACAAAGTAAAAACTGCGAAACTTTCGGAATTAAAACTGAATTACGATGGATGAAGAACATGTTGCTAAGGCTGTAAGTGAACTGAAGGCTTGGGCACTTGAAAAACACCTCACTAAGAGTACGGTAGAGGCTTTAGTGAATGAGGAATTTCTGTCCGTGGACACAGTCGCGCACATCGATGCAACAGTTCTGAAGGCTCTAAAGCTTTCAATAGGGCAAACCAAAGCCCTCCAGGCAGCGATTAGCGACCTGCGCGACGCCAAAGCCGACAGGAAAGCGGACAGGCTAGACAAGGGTGTTGCGCCCCCTGAAGCGTCCAGCTCGCCAAATGCTGACCTTGCTACTGAAAAGGACACGGAACCGGTCACCCTCGCGACCATTCCGAAGACGAGCGATACGGAGATGGCAGCCTTCTTAGAGTCCCTCAAGGACAGATCGACGACCGACAACGACCCGTGGCTCACCGGCAAAACGCCAGGTAATGTGAAACCATTTTTCGTCCAGGACTTCTGTGGCTCTTTCCTCGGCTCACAGAGCGAAGAATCGGTTCTCTCGACGCAGGGAGACGCGCGCATCGTCCTCTCAACCAGCGGGCGCAGACCCAAACCTGAAGACACCACTCTACAGCAATGGATAAAAGGGCATGGGCGCATCTATGAAGCGCTGGGACGTTCCGGACACTTCAAGTCCCAGGAAGATCGGGACGGGTACAACCTGTACGCCATTAAATTCGCCGACATGTGTGAGCACTACCCGATAAACCGTTGCATGCGGTACGACTTCGAGTACCGGCAGCGCGTACGCACGGGTCAGCTCAGGTGGGGGGAAGACGACACTTACCTTATGGGAGTGTGCATCTTCTCCTCCCGCTTCCAGGCCTCAGGACGCAACGACGGCCAACCCCGCCACCCACATCCCCGCACCCGAGCTCAGGTTACCAGGGACCACAACGGGAAGGAGATTTGCCGGAACTTCAATGGCCGCCGGGGGTGCACCCTCCAAGGGTGCAGGTTTTCACACGTGTGCCTGAAGTGCTTCCGAGATCACCCCGAGCACACTCACGCCTAGCAACCAGACGTCTCTAACCCGCTTGCTAACAAAATCACGATCTGGGAACGATTATTGTGTTCAGATAGCGACAAATGTTTCATTCTAAACGGCATAAAGAATGGTTTCGACATCGTAAACACCAAAACCCAGTCTATTGAACCTTCCGAAGCCCCAAATAGTCGATCTGCGGAACTCACATACAGAGACTTAGTCGAAACAGAGATAAAGAAAGAACTCTCCCTGGGAAGATACAAAATTGCTCTTGAAAAACCGGTAATAATCTCCCCGATATCAGCCGTGCCTAAGGACAAAGACGGTATCCGCCTCATTCATGATTGTTCCAAACCGGAGGGAAACTCAGTCAACAGCTTCGCCTGCCCGGACAAGCACAAATTTACGTCTGTGGACACTGCGGTCAGCTTGACCAAGCAAGGGTCATTCATGGCCAAGGTGGACATTAAATCGGCATATAGGCACGTGCCCTTAAGCGCATTTTCACAGCAGTTTACAGGTTTGAAATGGAAATTCAAGGGCGATAAACAGCACACATTCCTGGTAGACACTAGACTCCCCTTTGGTGCGTCCCTCAGTGTCGGCATCTTTCACCGCATAACACAGAGTGTGTGCCGCATGCTTTGCCGGAAAGGTATTAAGGCGGTGATCTGCTACCTTGACGACTTCTTTATCACTGCGGACACCTGCGAAGATGCCCAGTCAGCGATGGACTATCTCCTTGACACCCTCATCTCCCTCGGCTTCACCATTAATTGGAGCAAATGCGTCTACCCGACTCAGTGCCTCACGTTTCTGGGTGTGTTAATCGACACCATTAACTGCAAACTCTCCATCCCCTCCGATAAACTAGAGGATACGCAAAACACCTTACGCGAATGGTCCGTTTGCGAGCACAAACGCTTTACCAAACGGGACATCCAGAGCTTGCTTGGGAAACTAAACTGGGTCGCCCGAGTAGTTCGTGTCATACGCCCAGCAATGCGCCGCCTCATCTCGCTGATGACGTCACTGCGCCGCCCCCACTTCCGCGTCCGTATTTCCGCTGATACACGCCGCGATATCGCTATGCTAAATCGCTTATGCAGCTCATTCAACGGCACGTGCCATTTCATTCTCGAAAGGTCTTTGCCCGATCCTGCATACATCGTGACGGACAGCAGCTCTGCCGCTGCTGGAGCAGCCCTGGTCCGCGGGACCCTCGCTTTAGACTGGCTCTATTGCAATTGGCACGTCGATGCTCCGCCCCTCGAAAAACACCACATTAATGTTAAAGAGCTGGCCGCTGTACACCTTGCCCTGAAACGCTGGAAGACCATCTATACAGGACGGAAAGTGAGGGTATTCACCGACAATATGGTCACGCTCCATGCCCTCAATAACGGCTCTATACGGAACATTGCGGCATCGGATATTCTTATTGATATCATGTTAATATGTCTTAAGTATAATATAAGTATTAACGCGTCGTTCGTAAACACGCGGGAGAATAAACTAGCTGACAGCCTATCAAGATTGAGCAATTTAACGCACGCCACCTACGCATTCGCGCACGTGCCAGTATCTGACCTTCGTAATCACATGTCTCACGCCACAATGCGCTTCCTGTTTCAGGAGTGGTCAGGGAAACAGCGCTGCTGGATATGGAGGTAGAACAGCTGCGTTCGGCTGCTTATTCCGACAACACCCATGCCGCCTACTCCACCCACATCAAGGCTTTCCTCTCATTTTGCGCGTTTTTTCGCTGTCGACCTGTCCCCGCTGACACAGACACCCTGTTACGCTACGCGTGTTTCCTGGGCCGCACCCTAAAGCCTCACTCCGTCAGGTGCTACCTGTCCGCGATCCGCTTCTTACATTTGGAATACGACCACCCGAATCCGACGGAGGACAATTACCGCCTTAAGACACTACTTAAAGGTTTAGAGGCCAAACGCGGCAGCCCACCAAAGAAAAAACTCGCGTTGTCACTGGATATTCTAGCTCAATTCCTCCACGTACTGGACCTCGACCGGTCACTTGACATGTGCTTCTGGGCGGCTTGCTTGGTTGGGTTTTTCACTTTCTTCAGGAAATCCACCCTACTCACGCGTTCACAGGATAGTCACGACTGCCGCAGAGACTTATGCCGTCGCGACGTGACCTTCCTCGCCGACGGGGCCCTCGTTCATGTCAAACACACGAAGACCATGCGGAACTTTTGCCATCAACTGGTCGTCCCACTGCCCCGTATCCCCGACTCCCCACTTTGCCCAGTTTATGCCCTAGGTCGCCTTCTGACCACGACCAAGTCCCCTGAGGACTCCCCTTTGTTCTCATTTAGGCGCGAAGGCGCCCTGGCCACACTCTCCCATGCGATTTTCGGCGCGTTGCTCAGGCGGAACCTCCAGAGTATCGGACTGGATGACACCCAGTTCAGCGGCCATAGCCTCCGCCGAGCTGGGGCCAGCTTCGCCCTGGCATGTGGTCTCCCCTCTGAGGTCATCAAATCACAGGGAGACTGGAAATCGGACGCCTACCTCCGATACACGGACGTCCCTCTCGGCTTGCGCCTGGAATGCTCCCGTGTCCTTGGAAGAAATGCCGCAAAAATTCCAATCAACCCCAAGAATACTTAATCTACAATACTTTTCGGTTTGGGTAGTTTGGGACAAAGTTATGTTCAACACCTACTTAAGGTTTTGAAATTGTTGCTATGTTTTGTTGCTATTCGCGAACTTTATGCCATTAAAGAAATGACTACCCAAACCAGTCTTTGTTTTATTTAGCAGCGTGTTAGAGACAAGGGAAAAAAAAAAGAGCGCGCCTAGCATAATCGAACCGTGATTTAATTGCTAATGTTACAAGGCGGGCGCCAAAGAAGTTTTAATACCATAAATAATCTGATTATTTACATTTAAAACGGGCGAGTGGCGTGTAACTCTGCCTGCCCACCTTCACAGTTAATTCTTGTCTAAACACTTGGCGTCTCCGCCGAGTGGTTGCTAATCTCACTGGTCATCTCTTGATTCTTATCTAAACACTGGGCGTCTCTGGCAGTTTACTAGCCATCTCCTAATTGTTGTTTAAACACTGGGCGTCTTCGCCGTCGAAATATTGTTTGTTAAATGTCGCTGACCATCTGTTACTCTTGTCAGTACGGATTAATGCGTGTGTTTTAAAAAGGGGCTTCCTTTCTCTCCTTTCTCATTCGCAATCTGCAAGCGCAGCATTAACAGCTTTTAGCAGAGAAAACTACCATCGCAATCTGCAAGCGCAAAAAAACAACAGTTTTTGAAAAAGAAAAACCCGCCACCCACCCCTGTCCCCTTACTTTTTAAGGTTTTTTGTCTTATTGGTAGTATGTGTAGTGGACAAAGTTATGTTCAACACCTACTTAAGGTTTTGAAATTGTTGCTATGTTTTGTTGCTATTCGCGAACTTTATGCCATTAAAGAAATGACTACCCAAACCAGTCTTTGTTTTATTTAGCAGCGTGTTAGAGACAAGGGGAAAAAAAAAAGAGCGCGCCTAGCATAATCGAACCGTGATTTAATTGCTAATGTTACAAGGCGGGCGCCAAAGAAGTTTTAAATGGGTTTGAGCGGCATGAAAATACGACTCGCAAGCGGAATGGTTACACCATCTGAATATCACGCATGATGTATGCTAATATATAAACACATGTACACTTGTTCGATGCCATTTTTCAATACAGGAGATCGAAAACTGTGCATAGCAAAATTTAGAAGAGCTGGACAGCAAGAAGTTTTGCCAATTATGATAGGAAAAACATTTATTAATGCCTTTATACGAACTGAAATTTTATTTTCTAATCACATTTCGCTCTACTTTTGTTGGTATTGTACATATCAGTACAAAAAATCATTTGTCGGCAAGTATTCCATATTTTTTATTTTTTTCTTACAAACCTATTTGTTATATTTGGCACGTTAAACAAAGCATATACGTTACATGGCGATCATTTACAACTACTATGCAACATAAAATTTGAAAATGAAAAAGACAAGTACGGCTATTTACAAACTTACCTGTAGTGAATAAGGAGAACGTAAGCAAAAAGGTAAAGGGTCAGGTTATTTAAATTAACACGTTACCGAAATAACGAGTTAAATTCATGTTGAAATGTCTCTGTGTCACTATCGGAATGTAGTATTTCACTTTCTCCAACGCCACAAAGTTTTATTTATGTATGTGTCAAGAAAATTACTAAGTTACCAATACTTGTTATAGTTTCCGACTATTTTGGTATTTCGATGTATTTTTCCTAATTGCATAGCAAATAGAAGCATCATCTCAAGGTTAAAAATGAACTAAGCTGTTACAATAGATCGAAGAATATTTGGAACTTTTGTGAAAGATAGAGGTGGTTTCACACTTGAAAATCACAAGCATTGCATTATATAAAATAAGAATTTAGGGTGACGCACAAAGAAAGTATCCAGATTTTTTTTCATATCTTGAAAATAAAAATATCTTCCCATTGTCTTCCCATTTTGAGCCTTGACTTCGATTAACACCTTTTTCAGACATTGCATGGTTATATGTGCATATACCAGTCGTGTACTGTGATCAAATTGATCATGGTGAGTACAGTGTCCATTTTTACAACATAAACTCCATGTTATTGCAAACTTTAATTCGTCAAAGTGTCAGCAATACCCAGATGGGAGAATCAATCGACCTACTTCCTAAATGCCACCTAGAGTTCAAACCCTTCGTAGCACACGCGGAACTCACACGGGATGTTGATACGTTGCTCAGTTGCAACCAGGGACGATTTTACTACCGAGAGCGAAATTAAACTTAAGTGTGCAAAAAATGTATAACGCCAAATATTCAACACATAAAAGCAATAAATTGTTTGAATAGTTAAAGTTTGCGAGATTTTATGAACGGTTACAATTTCAGCTGAGTCTTATGAAGACGACATTATCTCGAAAAATGTAGAACACCAAATGTTCAGCACGTAAAACGATAAATGATTTGAATATTCACAGTTTGCGAGATTTCATGAACGGCTACGGTTGTATGAAGATAGCCATTGTCTCGAAATTGTGCGGTTTTTACTTTTTTGGGTTTGTGAATCTTGATAAAATTAAATTTTGTTGCAAGTTGCAATGTAATAAGGTAATTGCAGCAGAAATATAAAACATTAAATTATCTGTACACTTTCTTCTGTTCTTCAGCATATAAAGCAAATAAACGATTTTGTCTCTGTGAAATAAGGGATTACACTTCCGAAATTGCGATGCTGAGTCTCATTGTAAATATCATCCAAGTATCACAGAAATTGTTCCTTGATATATAATTACCTCTTTTCTCTACAACCCGAAAATTCTATGACTCGAACAGGATGATTTTATTATTTTGCTATGCTGTTTATTAAATTTACTTTTATAGAACGACATTAATGTATGCTTAAAATGAATTATAAGAGACTGCCAGGGCGAAAACCTTCTTGAGGTCAGTTATAAATTTCGATCGGTACCGGTTCATACTTCAAACTTCATTTCTGAAATTTATTTCATACCGATAAAGGGTCAAAATCTAGCTTCTGCTTAAGGAAAATTGCTTGAATAATTACACTTGTGCATGTGTGGAGTTTCAGCTTATAAACTATACAAACAAAATTGATACAATAAACAAATTACAAAACGTTAAAAATAATCTTTAACTCCAAAGCTTTTCAAAAAAAAACTTTTCCTTCATATTTTACTTACGCCACGGCAGTGATCATCATTTCGTTCTTTGGAATGTCTTGTAGGTTAGTCTAACATTCCTCTTTTGAATTTACACAAAGGCATTTTATAGCTGACAACATTACTTTAAAATCACTCTTTGGAAGGAACAAGCTGAGTTTTACTGCAACTTTGATAGTCGCGAAGTAAATAGCCTCAGGTCTTTATGAACAGTCGTTAATTATTCTTGATACATTGATGTGTCACATGTTGTGTACATTCCTTCCGCGAAAATAAATATGCTTCTATATTGTTTAAAACAATAGAAGCATATATGGACAAGAAAGAGTATAACAAATGGATAATATTGCATAAATTTTGAGGAAGCTCACCTTAATATTCAACGCTTTGACATTGAAGATATTCAACGCGTTGACATTAAAGATATGCTGCCGGACTTTTACTTCTTCTAAAATGTTTCGTCCTTTTTATTAATATTTGTCGACCTAATTAACCCATAAAAACCAATATAGCCAGATAAATGAAACAAATCTCATTCATGAAATAATTCTTCAGCTTAATCAAATTATCTGAAAATAATTTTAAAACATTTCTATTTATTCAAAATAATAAACGTAAGGTACAAAATTTTTATTTGCTAAATACACCCAAAGAAAATTTAATAGCTAAAAATCAAATAACACCTAAGTTGGCACTGTGGTATTTATAAAAATTAGAAGACCGAGAAAAGAAGAACAGCTGGAATGTGGAGGAAAATGGCTTTATAGACAACATTATAGAATATCTTGACCAGATAACGAAGGTTCTGGTCCACATTTTCCTGCTAGTATTTTCAATGCCTGACAACTGTAAATGCATAACGGCACGACAAAACATTTGTTATTATTTCTAGAATTGCCGAATGGAATGTTGTAAAACACCTGTTTTTATTTATTTACAAAGTCTGAAGATATCGAATTTGCAAATTAGAAAGCTGAAAGAACGCATAATTAGTTATTGTATTTGTGGCCATATGAGCCGAGGTTCCGCAGTCGTTCTGTTTCGTATTTACCATGACATGGATATGAAATTACATTGCACATTTGATATTTTATAAAAATGAAATCCAAAAGGAACACATTGGCAGCCAAAAAAAAAGTGAAATTATAAAACATATATATTTTAATGAAATAGCCATATGCCGTTAATAACAATATTTGAAGACAGTAACTTTGTTCTACAATAAACACTTCGGTCCACTTTTTGAAACCTGATATGGTTTGATTCCAAGAACACTAGAAAATTAAACCAAATATAAAACTATTTGCACGTTTTCCATGGTTGCTTGTTTTCTTGTTGAAACATTTAGGATTTGATCCAGGTGATCAAAACACATCCAAGACATGCGCAATATCACATAAAAAGACTGTATATTGAAACCATTCAATCATAACCTTAGATGGACCAGCATTCATAAAAATAATGCTCATAATCTAGATATTACAACCGTTGAGAATGCAAATTTAAAGGCAACAAGAATCTAGCATAAAATTTTACCGTTCCCTAAGCATTCTAGTTGTTGCTTATTATAGCTTTGATGTGAATACGCAATGTTCAGAACAAATTACATACTAACAAATAAACTAACACCCTAGTTTATGCCCACACATGAGGTTGGACAGAAATATATCAGAGAAATATCTGTACAATCAGATAGTTCCATTCACAACTTATTCTCATAAAAGCATTGTTGCTTGTATCCAGCAATGCTTTAACTACAAATAAGACATGTAAGCGTGCAGTTGCGTTATAGCAAGTGACATATTCTGGACTTTGTTGCCAATACTAGCTTAAACTGAAGCAAAGCATTCCTTCTATCTTTTACGTATTCTATATACAACGATTTACATTTCGAAGGCTTTCTTTTCCTGGTAAAATTAATTCGTGTTTGAAAAGCAGTCTTTTTTGTTTTTCTCCAAATTCATTTCAGCGCAACGGCAAAACACAAAGGGCTAATTTTGCTTGTGTCTAGACAATCATCCGTTATGGTGTGGTGTGAAACTTTAAAGCGAAAGATGTCTTGGATATACTCATACATATTAAGTTTTCATTGCAAATTGACGATAAGAAGTTATAACCAGACGTCTAACGCCTTTGAGACAACATTGAAGAGACATTGGATAGGCAGCGTTGTTTACGGTTTGCTGTTGGTTGCAATCAAACTCCGACATTTAATTAACGTGCTGTGTACAACATTAAATCGAAATTGGAAAAATCGATGATGTATAGACGTCAGAGTCACAACTAAAAACTAAGGTTTTTTACCTCTTTGGATGATGAGACCAAAACAATTATATTGAGATATAAAAAATAAAGAATTAATGAAATAGTTGGTAAACCAATTTTCTCACAATGTTTTATTGCTATATATAGCACACAACACAGCACAGTACATCCAATTGTACCGTGGAGCATTGTATATGTAGACTAGTTTGGCCATTGACAAAAGCAGAAAATTGGAGCTGTATATTTTTTTCAAGTTTCATGGTCATAGCTTTGGCTGTTGAGAAAATTCTCAGCAGCCATACTCACAACACAGCACAGTACACCCAATTGTACCGTGGAGCATTGAGCTGTACACAAGACGATAGTACATATGCTTTAATTGCTCGTCTACTGTGGACAGTGGAACGATCACCGTTGAGTCTTGTCCTTGTGGCGTAAGACCAATCGAAATTGTACTGTGCTGCACTGGCATAAAGAGCATTTCTTCTAAGTTGGCCAGACCTCAAATTTCTGCAACGTTTTGAAAATCGCTCGCGTGGAGCTATCACAACATTTATTCCCTGGAATGCAGTACTGACCAGTAAGTTTTTAAGGGGCAGGTGGTGTGAGTCAGATAAAATATACAAAGTAATCATACCAGCTATTGTGAGTAACTTTCTGCATCGGATTCCATGTTTATTCACTATTCTTCAGAGACTTCGCTCAGACACAGCAAATATATCCATTGTTCGTTGGTAGCATTGGTTCAGTGAAAATTTGTGGGAACCATATTTAATTTCCTTCTCTAAATACTTAAAAACAAGTCGAATCATGTCTTTTTGTTGTTTTGAAAACATCTTATAACGTGTAGCCATCATTGCTGAATGGTGGAAGTTATCGGTATTTTAATCGTAATATACAAAATATTTATCGCGAAATTGCTATTGACATAAGAGCCAGCGAACTGCGAATTTTACAGTGTTGGTCAGCTAATATTACACGACAGACCCCTCTGTACTACGTATGGGGCAATACTGTATGCCCACCAGTGACCAGCGTTGCAATGTGTAATATGTGAATTCTTTGAATGAAAGGACACAACGGGGTAAATCGAGGCGTGAAAGTCTGCGATTGTTATTCCGACAAACCGCCTGATTTCTGTTCACAGGAATACAAAAGATTTTTATTACATTCGGGTTCAGCAGGCAGCAACAGAGTGAAAATTTATGTTAAAAATATTTTTCGCGATTGCATATTTATTTTGAAAGTAAGTATGGCTCTTAATTCTTTACAAGTTGCCGTTCGAGTTGAATATTTTGCAAACCAAAAGAAATTCTAAGTTGCATAAGCAGCAAAACGAAAATCCACTTTATATATGGACAGACTTTGTTTACTTACGCTGATATGCTGCAATTTTATTCGGGGAGGTAGAATAATCCAAATTAGGTGAGTCTGTAGTTCATATAACAGTAATCAGCTAGCTAGCTAACGTCCGCACGTCTCAGGGAACAAATGGTGCGCCAGGAGCCTGTTATCATTTTGAAATAAAACACTGGACAGTACAGACGTCTCACAGATCATGCCACTCTTACGTAAAAATTAAACGACACATTACTATCTTGAGCAAGGTGTGGAAACAAATCGATCGATTATTCATAACATCGGAACAGCTCATTATAATAAAAATACTAGCCTAAGTAAATTCCTACCGAAAACTATTGGTCTCCTGCGTATAATTTTATAAGATTTTATGCGACAAATGAGATAAATGTATCCAGAGTTATAGCCAGATCTGGTTCTCAGAGGCTAACCCTCAACATGTCGTTCCCTCAATAAACTATCGATATGATTGACCCAATTTTCGATTCGGGGCTTCTGTAGGGGAAACATTGAGTAGATGGCAGCAGTGACTCTGCATGGTCGTTACCATAGGCACATCCTTATCGATCAATAAGATACACAGTAGTGCTTTGACTTTGATGACAGGTACATAAAATTCAAAGGGATGTTTTTACATAATGATCGGATTCATCGCACTGGCCCACATCCAATAAATTCTTTGGGGGCATCAAAACGGAGATCGGGGAAAGGGAGAGATTCTATCTGACAGGGGAAACAAAGATGTGACGCATATCGAGGGGTTCCTTTTGAAAATAATAGCCCTTTTAAGCAGTCAGTATTTTAAAAAAAATGGAATCCACGCATCTGAAGTTAAGTTTAAATGAACAATACGTAAAAGAGACACTAGCAAAACTAAGACACAATACATTTCAAGCAAGACAATAAAAATCGCCAACACCGGTTTTTACACTAACCATGGCGAGGTGTCGAACCTTAAGCTGCCATGCTTTTCCACTGACTTCTATTGATCATTGATGCTGCTATATCCCTATTCGAGGCCAGCGTCCTCTATCCGTTGCGATTTCTTGACAAATCTAGTTCATAACACCAACTGTTATGTTATTGTACGACATTTTTAGTAACTGGCGCTTCTAACCAATCATCATAAATTTCGTTTCATCACAATTTAGTTTCACGCGATTTTGAGTCATCCATTTTGACACGGATTCTATGCATGGATAGTTTTCAGCCTTTCTACGGATTTTAATCAACTTTCCTCTGTGAAAGTGTCAAACGCCTTCTTGAAATCGATAACTGTGATTATATCTTGCAAACGTTTGGCTTTAACACCTTCTATTATGCCTCGCAGTGCAAATATATGGCTTGGAGTTGGTCTTCAGGATTGAAATCCGTTTTAATTCTTTCAAAGGTGTGGGTCTATGGCTGGTTTGATGCGATTTACTATCTATTGTGCGAGTGAGCTTAGGTTTATCCTCTGAAGCTACCTCCTTTTCAGAGGTTCCCTGTTTCTTGTTTACTGAAATCAAAATTGACCATTGATGTATTTTCTTCTCCTTCTAGAAACGCATGATTACTATATTCCTCTTTCGTGAATAGGCCGTCGAATATATTGAGATTACGCAAGGCAGCCATAATGGCTTCATCATCTTCTTTAATTTAATTTACCTAGAAGCTCTTGGAAATGTTAATGCCAATATTTCACTGAGAGGTCCGCCTAGTGAACATTTATGTAAAACTGGAACGCAATCCAATCAAAATTGCGGGAAAAAAACTTTTGAAAATTGGCTACAAGAAAAAATTAAATAAACACCCCTTATTCTGCAAATTTTTGGTGGATGGTAAAAATCTTTCAAGATACGCCTACCCAGTAAACATTCGGAAAAAATTTAAAGGTATTCTGATAGAAAATTATGGGAGAAGCATTTTGAAGAGTGCTAATCAAAAAATTATAAATACCTTCCATTTTGCCAATTTTTGGCGGATCGTGATAATTAACATTTTTAATTAACCGCCTGGTGAAGAAGCTTTTTGAAAATTGGTTACCGAAAAATGTTCCCCCTCCCCCATTTGGCCAATCTTTGACTCATCGTCACAAAAGTAACTTTTCAAGAGAATGCAAACTACTGAACTGTTATCCAAAATTCAAAGGCAATACGATCAAATTGTGACGGTAAAAACCTTTGGAAAATCGGTTACAAAAAATTTCCACATCCCCCCCTCCCCCCGACCATTTAGACAATTTTTGACAGATCGACAAAAAAGTAAATTTTCAAGAGAAAACCATCTAGAGAACAACCGTTCAAAATTGGAACGAAATCCGATCCAAATTGGGTTAGAAAAAAATTAAAAAATTGTTACTAAATGTTCTTAAATGCCCACACTTCACCATTTTTAGCGGATCGCCAAGTGAACATTTATTGAAAATTTGAAGACAATCCAATCCAAGTTGTGGAGGAAAAAGCTTTGAAAAAAATTGGCTACCAATAAATCTTTAACATTTTCCATTTGGCTAATTTTTGGTCGATTGCCTTAAAATTTCCACGGAGACTTACCCAGTAAACAACCGTAAAAATTTTAATTTCTTATGTATGCACTTCAAGCAGCAAGACGTGTTTCAAAGCGCTCTCAAAGTGTATTTTAAGGTGAATTAGTTAATGACGTTTAATTCAGAAGAAAATGTAAACAATGCACTGTTTGGATATAATCATATGTAGGGTTAATTAGGCACAAAATTGGTTTTTAATACAAAATATTTCTAGGCCACATTCCCAATAATTGGTCAGATTACAATGGATTTCATGTACAGCATGCGAACTGCATTCACACCAATTGGTCGCTACTATTATGTCAATGGCTATATTCACAGTAATTGATCAAATATCTATTCACTTCACTGATTTATTTCGCATTGTAGACAACGCAGGGGAGAAAATTGTCGTATTAAGCCTATCCTTTCAGGATATCGAAAACCCAAAATCAGCCAAAATTTTGCAAATCGAACGAACCCTGTTGAAGTCAAAACCGAATCGGTTGACTTGGACACGGCAACATTTGGTACAGTAAATGCTCGTTCTGTTCTTAAAAATCGAGACTGCTTAATAACTGTTTTGATAAATAACGACACTGACATATTGTCCGTTATGGAGACATGGCTCTGGGAGTGTGATGTTTATGAAAGCCACTACATATGTCGGAAACTATCACCTACTGCGACCCGACCGTGAGGGCATGAAAGGCAGAGGAGTAACCTTTCTATTGAAAAGTGACTTCAATACAAGCGTCAACTGCACGATTCGTAGTCCTGTATCTCCCACCATCAGCTTCACTGTCGTTATTCAGTGATTTATTTGCAAGTTCATTGGAAGAAATTGCAGTTGGTGGATCTTCCATAGTGTTTAGTGGTGACTTCAACATCCACTATGACAACATGAAAAGTACATACACCAGGCAGTTCAAAAATTGTGTGACGCATTTGATTTTGTGCAAAATGATCAAGAAGCTATACAGTTTTAGAGACATATCATGAACTTTATTTTCAATCGAAAAACTGATAAATTACAGATCAAGAATGTTCGCGTTTGTGTCCAGATATCGAATCACTACTTGATTTACTGGAATCTAACAACTGAGAAGCCATCAGCTGAGGTGCGTTCTTTTTCATTTAGACAGCTCAAAACTATCAACATTGAGGAATTCAGAATTGGCATTCTTGACTTACCAATACACCAAAACTATATGAAAGTGAATTTAGCCCGAGCTCACAACAGCCTATGTTAATCAGCTTCGCAGCCTGCTCGATTCACACGCACCTCTCATTATGAAAACGCTGGCTAAAACGCGCAATCCCTGGATAAATACCGATATATTACAAGTACTTCGAGAAAAGAGGCGCGCTGAAAGCGATCAAAAAATCAAACTCTGAGCAAAATTACACATTTTGCCATGAGAAGCGTGATAAATTTGAAACTCTAGTGAAACATGTAAAGTCAAATTATTTAGAAAACACTATAAGTAAAATTAACAAGACCCAAAAACAGTTTTTAGGACGCTACATACCACTATACACAAGAAAAAGGAAAACCCTCTTCCCCCACATTCATCCGCTCACGAGTTCGGTAATGACTTAAACAAATTTAAAAAAACATTGACGACATCTGTGACAAGTTTGACACTATTTCCAAAAATGTGTTTGAGTAGACAAGTAATTTAAATGCAATGCCTTTATTGATTTCCCCCAGATTACCGTTGCGAACACTTTCAAAATGAAAGGAGTCCCCGGCAAAGCAGAACATGGACCGTTCCCGACATTTCTCTTCAAACAATGTACAGGTGAACTTGCTCAATCATATGTAGAATTATCAACCTCCCATTAGAATCGGGAATATTTCCATACAAAAAGCCACCATTAGACCTCTTTTAAAGAAACCGTTTTATACAAGGTGTTACGTAACTATCGCCCTGTCTTTAATCTTACGTACAGAAGTAAGCTGATCAAGGAAGCAGTCAGCAGGGTTGGCACATTTAACACATAAGTGGTTTAAACACGTGTTTTACACCGGTTTAAACTGTAATGTCATAAATAGGTTTAACACCGTCAGTCGTGTTAAACTGTGTAAAACCCAAAATATTCAAAAAAGAAGTGTCATTTTCCCCGCTTTGGGGCGGATGCATGTACGCTTATCTATTTATTTATTCTCAAGTCACTGTGCAATCAATGCCCCGAGAGGACGCATTGCCAGTACACTAGTTTGCCCTGAGTTACAGGTATCAGCACACTCACAAAACAAACACAGGGCTGGCTTAGAAGCAAACGCCTTTTAATTCGGTGCTTATCTAACTTGGCTTTGTAAATAACTGTCTGATTTACAGGCTGCCGAATGTTAAGACCCTGCTACTCGGGGCATGTAAAGAGTTACAAAATTCCCTCAGATTTTGTCAATCTGGCCGTCAGCTGCTGTCTAACCTTCGTCATCAACTGCCACCGAACGCATATTTTCTAACGTTGATGCAAAGTTTGAAATAGATTTGGTAATGAACGGGCTTCAAGACTGGTGTTTTGCTACAGAATGTTACGTGTGAAAAACGAAGTTGACTATTAGTTGGTTGTTGTAGTTGTTTGTTGTTTGTGCGAGTTGTGTGGACAAATTGACATATTTTACGTTGGATGTAGATCAGTTAAGTTACGGAAATAAACGCCACCACATTTTTATTTTCTAGTTTTTGACAGTTTATGACAGTTTTTGACGGTTTAAGCCCTTTATGACGGTGTAAAAGACAATCCTATCAGCAGACAACTAGTTCAACACTTAAACATAAACCACATGAATAAGGTACACCAGTCCGCGTGCAAGAAACACCATAGTACGGAAACAGTGATGATATCAATGTCCAACGGTATATATTAACTGAACTTGATAAGCCAAATACTGCTCTTCTAATTGCAAATCGGGATATGTCTGCCGTGTTTTACACGGTGGACCAACGGGTGCTGCTAAGGCGTCTCCATTACACATTTCGAATTGGTAGTCAGGCACTAAGCTGTTTGGAATCCTATCTTAAAGACAGGACAGTGTGCATATCTGCTGAAGGTGTGGACTCATACGTATTTGTGTTAGATTGTTCCTTACCACAAGGATCCAAGCGGGAACCCAGGCTTTACTCCGATTATACCAAGTCATTGGTATTACTGTTCAAATACCTCATTGTGCTGTACGAATGCTATTCACACGACACTCTTCTTGCGAAGTCGATCAAAATAAAACCGATTCAAGAACAGTCCGAAGGTGTTCAATCTCTATCCCGAAGTATTTAAAAATTCAAAAATAGGCGTTTGACAATAGATTGAAGTTAAACTATTAAAAACACGGAATGTAGGGTTATAAAAAGTTCAAGAAATTTAGATAAGATAGACGTTACAAATCTAGAGCTAGAGGATACTGTTGTTCCTTCATCCAGACACGTCAAAAGTCTTGGTGTAATGATAGACTGTTGTGTGTCTATGGAGGACCAAGTTACAAATACATACAGGATTTGCTATTGCTGCCTGAAATGGGTAAGCATCATTCGACCGTATTTGTCCATTGAACACACATAGACGCTGGTTTAGATGCTTGTTGCGTGTAGAATCGATTACTGCATTATACTACTAGTAGGACTCCCAGACTACTTAATAGTCGCCCTTGAACGTGTTCTTAATGCTTCAGCTAGACTGATATTCAGGAAAGTATTTTAGCGTCTAAGTGATTTTAAATTTGGATAAATCTTCTAATTTTAGGATATATTTACTCATGATATCAGTATTAGTAACTATCTTGTACTCTGTAGAGCTTTGTCTTATTGCGAAAAATGGCATTATAAATGACATACTAATAATATTAATAATAATAATAACAATAATAATAATAGTAATAATAATAACCAGATGGTTGGAATAGAAGCATTTTGAAAATTGGCCTCCAAAAATTTTAAAATACCCCTTTTGGATCGCCAAAAAAGCTAGCTTTTCAAGATAGAAACGCCTGTGAAGAGACAGAACATACCACAATTACTAAGTGTGACATATTTTCGTAAGTTACTGACAATTTGTCATTTTCTACTTGAGGTTTGCCTTAAAAGCATGTGAAAAAAACACTGCGAAGCCTGATAAAGCGTTAATTAAGGTTATCATACTTTTTGGTGTGTTGGCCCTAAATTCATTTAGGTTCCTTATAGCAGGGGACTTCATGGCCGGAAACCTTATGACTGGGAACGTTTTGTCCTGGATTCCAGTGCGACAATTTTGTTTTTTTTGGGACATTTTGGCCCTAATTCATTTGAAGCTGTTATGGTCCAGGACATTGAGGTCGTGTAGTTTATGGTCGGAGTAAAGCTTAATAAAGTGTTAATTTTGGGTGGATCGCGATAATTAACTTTTTTAAAGGCCAAGGCCAAGGCGATCCGATGAAAATTGTGGAAAAAGAAGCTATTTCAAAATTGGTTACCGAAAAATGTCCCCCTATAGGCCAATCTTTGATTCATCGCCGAAAAAGTAAATTTTTCAGGTTAGTGAACATTTGTGCGGGCTTTGCAGACAATCCGATGAAAACTGTGGATGCAAAATACCTTTGGAAAATTGGTTACAAAGAAATTTCAAAATGCCCAGTTTAGAAAATTTTTGGCAGAATGACAAAAAAGTAAATTTTCAAGTGAGAACAGTCTAGTGAACAACCGTTCAAAATTGGAACGAAATCCGATCAAAATTATGGGAGAAGCATTTTCAAAACTGGCTACTAAATTTCCCTAAATGCCCCCATTTAACCAATTTTTAGAGGATCGCCAAAGAAGTAACTTTCCAAAAGCGGATCACAGACAATCGATCCAAACTGTGGGGAAAAACCTTTGGAAGAATTTTTAAAATGCCCCCTAATTTAATTCATGGCCGGGCACATTATGACCAGACAGTTTATGACCGGGGTAAGGCTTACTAACGCGTTAAATTAGGTTATCATACATTTTTTCCTTGGGGAGGTTGTGGCCCTAATTTCATTTTGGGACCTTATGGCCAGAGACATTATTCTCGGGGTAAAGCTTAATAAAGCATTAATTTAGGTTATCATAACGTTTGTTTACTTTGGAGATATTTTTGCCCTAAATTCTTTTGCGGACCTTATTACCGGGTGCATTATGGTGGGTGCAAAGATTAATAAGGCGTTAATTTATGTTATCATACGTTTTTCTGCTTTGGGAACGTTTTGGCCGTAATTTTTTTAGGGACCTTATGGTCTGGTACTGATATATAACCAATTTTCTTTTGGATCGCCAAAAACGCTAGCTTTTCAAGGTAAGAAAGCCCGGTGAACAGCTGTGTAAAATTCGAAGGTCATCCGATCAAAGGTGTGGACGAAAAAACCTTTGGAAAATTGGTTACGAAAACATTTTAAATGGCCCGAAGCTACAGACAGGATCTCCCGTGTAAGGTAAATTATATACAGTAAAATCTCCATTACTTAACACCTCCCAGTAGTGAACACCTTCTATAAGGGACGAGTTATCTCGATCCAAAATTCCTCCAATCACTTTTTCACCGATTTAAAAAATAATACGACGATGCATATTTACAATACATATATATTCACTGTGCACGGTTGCCGGTTCCTACGACAAGTGATTATTTGCGAAGTGGTGCGGACAAAATATCGCACAATTGCTAAATCCAATATAATTTTTGGCATTTTATTTTTTGATAATTTGTCATTTTCAGTTGAATTTTGCCTTTAAGGCATGTAAAAACATTGCAAAGATCAATAAAGAATTAATTTAGGTTATCATACTTGTTTTTGCTTTGGGGACGTCTTGATCCTAAATTCAATTACGGTCCTTACAGGGGGCATTATTGTCGGTGTATAGATTAATAAAGCGTTAATTTAGGTAATCATACGTTTTTAGCTTTGGAGACGTTCTGTCCGTTATTTGAGTTGTAATGGTCGTTGACATTATGGCCGGTACTTTTTGACCGGAGCCTTCTGGCAGGGGACGAGTTGTCCTGGATTTTTCGAAAAAATTTGCTTTAGAGACGCTTTGGCCAAATATTTATTTTGGGAGCTAATGGCCGGGGAATTATAGCCAGGTACCTTATGGACGGGGTAAAGCTCAATAAAGGGTTAATTTAGGCTATCATATCTTTTTTATCTTTGGGGATGTTTTGGTCCTAAATTCATTTGGTTACCTTATGGCCGGATACTCTATGGCCTTGAACCTTATGGCCGGGGTAAAGCTTAATTAAATGTTTATTTGGGGTTATCAGACCTTTTTTAACTTCGGGAAGGTTTTTTTCCCTAGATTCATTTGGATCTTATTTCAGGGGACATTATGGCCGGCGTAAAGCTTAATACAACGTTAATTTAAACTATTTTTGCTTTGTGGACGTTTCGTTCCGAAATTCGTTTGGGGACCTTATGGTCGGGTACTTTATGGCTGAGGTAAAGCTGAATAAAGGGTTAATTAAGATTATCATACTTTTTTTGCTTTGGGAAGGTTTTTATCTAAATTCATTTTGAGACCTTATGGCAGGGACATCATGGCCGGTGTAAAGGTTAATAAAGCATCAATTTAGGTTAAACGATTTTTTACTTTGTGGACGTTTTGGTCCTCGATTCATTTGGGGATCTTGTGACCGGGGACCTTATGGCCGGTTATTTTTTTTTACCGAGACCTTATGGCCGGGGACATGTACTGGATGTTTAAGCCTTAAATTAATTTTGGGACCTAATTAAGGCCACGTGCCTTATGGTCGGGTAAAGCTTAATAAAGCGTTAATTTTATTTCATCATATGGTTTTTAGCATTTGTTGAGTTTTGTCCCTAATTGCATTTTGAGACTTTATTGCCGGGGACTTTACGAGGAAGAAATTTTATGTTGAATCCTATCTCGCCGAAAAATTGATTACCATACTTGAAAATGACATTTTAAAACGACCCCTAAACGCACAAAACCTTTTAAAAAACCCTAAACTTTAAACAAATACTGGCAACCTATAACTTGCACCTCCAAACCGCTTAGCGTCAAAAAACGAGAGTGACCAGTGTACACAAAACATACGAGTACAGATTTATATTACACTTTCAATCGATACCTACCTAACTTTTTACTTTTGTAAACAAAAACAAATGTCTTCTCGACTAAACTCATAATTGCCCCCCCCCCCTCCCGACAAAAATTCTTTTTTTTTAATTACTGAAATAAAATATTCGTTTCTGCAAGCATAATCAGAATTCATTGTAAAAATTCAAAATAAACAAAACAGACACTGGCCACTAAAACAGATATTGCTGCACGTCTTTTTATCCTAGTATGGAAGGTGGTCGCTAAAACGGGTTTTACTGTAGCTCCTTCATATCCAGGTGTGAAATTGGTTACTACAATAGTTTTACTGTACGTTATACTTCTATCTGGATCTGGAAGTTGGTCAAGACACCAAGGTTTACCGTACGTCTTTTTACCCGAATCATGAAAGGGTCACGACAAACAGGTCATATTTAACATCTTTTTATCGAGGCTTTGAAGGTGGTCTTGATTTTTTGCCAATCATCATCCTCCACACTCCCCTCTATAGCTATCTAATGTAGGTACGACTGTAAACGCAATTCTAACCTTTTACCCAAAGTAACGGTAACGGTCTGTGCCCTAAGCCAGCTATGGCCATGATATACTACCTTGTCTTCGTACAATCCCATCGGGCAAAAAGCACTAGAAAGGCATTCTTCATAACTTCGCATCAGATGACACACCTCGGTGGTAGAAAGTTATGGGGAGGGGCATCTAGGTGCCAAAATGGTGAGCTGCTTCATAACACAAGATATCAGATGACCCACTTTTAATGCGAAAAATGCTTCCAGGTACTGCAAGCAATGCTAATCGATAAAACACAGCTCCCATATATGGAACACCTTATCAACCGAATCAAGTATGCGGCAAAAAGAATCAGTAGCTAAACCTGCTGAGATCTATAAATACGACAAAAGCATTCCATGACCTCGTAGATAACGAATTCATCATGCACAACAACTGACACTGACCCCTGACTGAGTGGCATGCTATGTAATAGCCGTAGATGAGAAACGCACAAAGAGCTCAATTTCAGGCAATAGCAAATATCAATAGACCGACAGTAATGCTGTTAATGTTTTGAAGCATTCTAAAGATTGCAGGAACACTGGAGAATCTTATGGAAAACGCTGAAAATTCACAGCGTAGTTGAAAAAACTATGCTTACTTAGCAAAGGAGCGGACAAAACTGGGAGGCGGGGGAAGGTGTTGACGTTATGCATCGTTTTTTTTATATTAGTTTAATACAACAATGTTTAACCAAAGCCGTGCAACTTATCCGAGGAATAACAACACCTGGTTTAAAGTCAATCCGACATTCCGCTATCGAGATATTTTGCTTAGCGACAGATAAATTTTTACGTAATGGGGCTTTTCTTAATTTCACCACACGCGTCAAAAGTTGAAACAGTCGTCTGACTGAACCAAGGAATATCCATATAAAATTTTGAGTCGATATAACTTTCCGTTATCGAGATATTGTGCATACAAAATCTGGTTAAAAATATATACATATTTTACGTGATGACGTCATACGCCGCACTCGTTCGTTCTACTCGCAAAAAAATGATAGAATCTTTCAGACCTACCAAGCAACAATCTCACCAAGTTTCAACTTTCTTCGATGATCAGCGGCTGAGAAATTTCGCACACAAAATTTTTAAGCTTAACATGTGTCAAAAGTTGAAAGAACCGTTCGAATGACCCAAGAAATACCGATATAAAATTTGAAATCTATAGGAGTTTCCGTTATCTACATATTTTGTACACAACAGATCATGTTCAAAATATATTCATATTTTACGTGATGGCGTCATACGTCGCAATTGTTCGTTCTACTCGCGAAAAATTATAGAATCTTTCGGTCCTACCAAGCAACAATCCCACCAAGTTTCAGCTTTCTCCCAAACTCAACGGCTGAGAAATTTAGCACACAAGTAAAACCATACACCTCCCCTAATCACGCAGCATGCGTCAAAAATTGATAGAACCGTGCGACCTAACCAAGGAATAAACAGGTCAAGTTAAATCGATATCCGACTTTTCATTCTCAGTAGTATGATAATGACAGTTCTTGCCCAGTCAATCATCGTGACGTCATCAATCACGTGATCAAGTAAGTCAATTAAGCCAATGAAGTCCCGCCCGCTTTAACCTGTCAATCATTGTGACATGAGACGCCATAAAGACGTCATAATAGGCGTTTCCATGGTAACAAAGTGTTGAAAAAAAACTATTTGCACAGGTGTTTGCATGCATAATTGTAACATGCCGACATTTTGGCTTTGTAAAAAGTGAAAAATTGATATAACTTCCGCTATAGTTGACCGATTTGCCTGAAAATTTCACTGTTTGATTCAGTTTTATGTAAAGTTTTAACATTAAGTGGTTACAGGCTATTTGAGCAGCTGGCTGTATGCATAATATGACATACCGCCATTTTAACTTTGTAAAAAGTGAAAAATTGAGATAACTTCCGCTATAGCTGACCGATTTGCCTGAAAATTCCACGGTTTTATTCCGTTTTATGTAAAATTTTGACATTAAGTAGTCACATGCTGTTACACCGGTGACTGTATGCATAATGTGACATGCCGCCATTTTAATTTTGTAAAAAGTGAAAATTAATATAACTTCCGCTATAGTTGGTCGATTTGCATGAAACTTTCACTGTTTGGTTCGGTTTTATATCTAGTTTTGATATAATGTAGTCATGGGCTATTTGCGCAACTGGCTGTATGCATTTTTGTAACATGCCGCCTTTTTAACTTTGTAAAAAGTGAAAAATTGGGATAACTTCCGTTATATTTGACCGATTTACATGAAAATTTCACCATTGGGTTCAGTTTAATGTCTTAGTTTACAGTAGTTTGCATAGGTGATTGTTGCAATGGCGCGCGCCTGCCATTCAAACATGTGTTTTAATGATTTTTTAGGAACATATTACGTCAAACTATTGTTCAACAAGTTGTTTACCAATTGTAAAACAATTGTTCAACAAGCTGTTGTTCAACATGTTCAACATGTTTTTGAACAAGTTGAACATGTTCAACATGTTATTTATCATGTTGTTCAACAGGTTGTTTAACAAGTTGTTGTTCAACATGTAGTTCAAGCAATTGATGGAACAATAGCAGTCAGTTCAGAAAAAAACAAAACATATGTTGAATAGTTTTATTAATACACTTAAATACACACAGCTTAAATCTATAACAATATTATAACATTTGTTGATTTACAAAGTCTTTATTATAAAGTTTAGTCAAATAAGTCTATTTCTCTTCATCTGCTTCACTCTGTTCACTGTTATCCATATCACTTTCTTCGTCGCTGCTTTCATCTTCCTCCTCCTCATCTAGAAGCTCTTCAAAGAATGCATCGTTACTTCTTATAGACGCCTTTAGTGCCTTTGAATACTCGTAATGTTTTTCATCAACAAAGTAATTAAAGTCTTCTAAAATGGTTTGATAATTTTCGTTTTGTTCTAGACGTTGGGTATATTTGAATAGTCTCATAAACAGTTGTTTAAGTCGACGCTTATAAATGGGTCGAAAGTCATCACTTCCTATTTCACGCGCATCTTCAAGCCCTTGTTCTTCATATTCTGAAACCTTTTCTTGAAATTTGGTATCATATTCATCGTAGACTTCTTGAACCATATCATACCAAACAGAGTCTGTTTCTGACTCACTTTCAGAGCTGCTGTCATCATCACCCTCACCACAATGTTCCATATGTTTGCACAAAGCTTCTTGAGTGTTGTATAGCTCACCACATTCTGTACAAGCATGTGCATTCTTTTCAGTCATGTTGACGCTTTGACTTTCCATAGAAGTCTCATCTAAAGTTTCAGTGATATGTGGTTTTACAGGGTTTTCCATATCTATCTCCAATTCTTCTTCTGAAGTGTGAGCATTGGGGTTGGGACAAGTCAACCCACGACCGACTCAACCCACGACCAACTCAACCCACTTTGGTCAAGTTAACCCACCTTGTCCCGTTCAACTCAACCCACTCTACATACCGACTCAACCAACCCAAAAACCAACTCAGCCCACCTGTATTAAATCGTTCTTCTGTGAAAAAAATAAAACAAAAATGAATATAAATCTCAATTTGAAATAGGTTTAGTTAAAATTCGTTAAAATTCCCAAACAATTGATCTTCTCTGTGATGCATTGTCAACTTGAAATCACAGGAAACATCTGAAATGAAGAGGGGTCTCTTGTCGTGTGCAATTAGGAGGGACACACTGAGTAGGGATTTAGTCTGATGTTGGGGTAGGGGGATTACCATTACGGGTTGATTCCAAATCGCAATCGGGACTAAAGCGTGTTCTCTGGTATTTTAAATAGCGAATAAACGCAAGATTTCAGTGGGGTGAGTTAATTGCAATTTGCTACGAAAAACATTTCCAATTTATGAGTCTTGATAGAATGGTTTGAAATCTTGTTTTTACCGGACGCATCGAATGAACTTGTGTGCAATCGTTTTTGCTTGGATAAATTTAATTAATCAAACCTTTGAAATGTCGGATAAATGCACTAAATGTAAACAGGACTTGAGGAACCGGCAGTAAATTGTAACATGTCTCTATTGGTCTGGTTTGCAACATCGGATATTAGGATCGAGTTTCTCACGAAGAGAGTACCAAAGCGCAAAAAAAGGTAAATTTGCACAATTTTGTGTATGCACGAAATGTGTAGAAACCAACCGAAAGTCAAACTGTAAAGAAAAAATCCCTATGAAAAGGATGTTTTTTTATGGTGTGTAAAATGTGGTGTGTAAAATATGGACTGCGCCACATTTTCGTTGTCGTATTTCGGCCGCTTAAGAATGTTAACGTTTATCTATTTACATTATATACGTGTTTTTAACAACAAATAATATTTGGTAGCAATTACAAATAAGTAAAATATATTTAGTATGTACTACTGTATCAGTAAAATTACATAGTTCACGTTTTCGCCTCAAAAAAACGAATTTGTAAAGTAATCACTGCTTTCGAGTACGTATGTTCTTTTATTTAGGCCTTAGGGACAACAGGTGAACACGGAAGTAATCAAATTTAAACAAAAATGAGTGGGTTCAGTTGACTTTCAGGGTGGGTTGAGTTGGTATGAAAAAGTGGGTTCACTTGACTTTCAGGGTGGGTTGAGTTTGCTAGGGTTGACTTGGTCGTGGGTTGACTTGACCCAAGACCCGAGTATTCAAAGGCACTTTGTTGAACATGTTGAACAACAGCTTGTTGAACAATTGTTGTACAATTGGTAAACAACTTGAACAATAGTTTGACGTAATATGTTCCTAAAAATAATTCAAACACATGTTTGAATGGCAGGCGCGTGCCATTCCAACAATCACCTATGCAAACTACTGTAAACTAAGACATCAAACTGAATCCAATGGTGAAATTTTCATGTAAATCGATCAGCTATAACGGAAGTTATCCCAATTTTTCACTTTTTACAAAGTTAAAATGGCGGCATGTCACATTATGCATACAGCCACCGGTGTAAATAGCCCTTTATGGTAAAACGTTATACAAAAATGAATCGAACGGTGAAATTTTTATGTAAATCGGTCAACTATAACAGAAGTTATCTCAATTTTTCACTTTTTACAAAGTTAAAATGGTGGCATGTTACAAAAATGCGTACAGCCAGCTGCGCAAATAGCCTGTGACCTCTTAATGTTAAAACTTTTCATAAAACTGAATTAAACAGTGAAATTTTCATTCAAATCGACCAATGATAGCGAAAGTTATTTCACTTTTTCACTTTTTACAAAATTAAAATGGCGGCATGTCACATTATGCATACAGCCACCAGTGTAAATAGCCTGTGACTACTTAATGTCAAAACTTTAAATAAAACTGAATAAAACAGTGGAATTTTCAGGCAAATCGGTCAATCATAGCGGAAGTTATCTCAATTTTTCACTTTTTACAAAATTAAAATGGCGGCATGTCACATTATGCATACAGCCACCAGTGTAAATAGCCTGTGACTACTTAATGTCAAAACTTTAAATAAAACTGAATAAAACAGTGGAATTTTCAGGCAAATCGGTCAATCATAGCGGAAGTTATCTCAATTTTTCACTTTTTACAAAATTAAAATGGCGGCATGTCACATTATGCATACAGCCAGCTGCTCCAATAGCCTGTGACCACTTAATGTTACAACTTTACATAAAACTGAATCAAACAGTGAAATTTTCAGGCAAATCGGTCAACTATACCGGAAGTTATCTCAATTTTTCACTTTTTACAAAGTTAAAATGTCGGCATGTTGCAATTATGCATACAACCACCTGTGCAAATAGTTTTTTTCAACACTTTGTCACCATGGAAACGCCTATTATGACGTCATTATGGCGTCTCATGTCACAATGATTGACAGGTTAAAGCGGGCGGGACTTCATTGTCTTAATTGACTTAATTGATCACGTGATTGATGACGTCACGATGATTGACTGGGCCAGAACTGTCATTATCATACTACTATGCTCGAGATATCTTGCACACAACATTTGTTCATAACAGTCTGACACACACACACACACACACACATACAGAACGCACAAACACTTTATGTATCCCCTTGGTCGGGGAGACATAATTAAGAAATCATATATTGAGTAATGCAGGTCGACATAGCCAGAACGCAATGATTCTGCATGTAATAGAACGAAAACTGAACAGAAGTCCGGTTTTTTGGGGCCATGCTTTTGACTGTAAGCGGGGTGCAGTTCATACATAGCCTCTCTTTTTTTTGTAGGAAACGCCAAGAGCTGAATGAACACCCCCTCCCCCACCCTTTCCTCCCTTAAACACTCATAGCAACACGTGCTACCGTGCACCTCATCCCTGTTTAATATCTTAAGCCATCTGCAGGAGCGCATATTTGTGCTTCTAAGTGTATGGTTCACTGTACTAGGTAGCGAAAGCGATCTAGTTTCATTCAGTACTAAGCGTTTTCCGTATAAGGGGTGATATCCTCAAATTCATCACTTCCATACTGTCCGTTCTTCAAACGGGGATATAACATTTACCCGCTAAGCCTTTTCCTGGATCACCTTTCCTGCACCCGAAACTTTGTTCCAACGAGAAAATGAACACATTTTTGTTGTTCCTGAGGTTTATTAGCAGCTAACTAAGACTCAAAAAAAATAAATAAATAAATAAATAAAAAAGGAGGAAGGGGGATAAGGTGGGGGGGGGGGGGGGGCAAAACAATCCTTGCGCATGTCCTTCTCAGGTGCTCCTGTTAGTCTAGACTTAAATTGTTTTGTAATCAAGTATGCATATGAGTACATGTACTCGAGGAATCTATAATGAGATCACCCATGGAAATTTCACTCTCTCCTACCCCCTTTCCCTTTCTCTCTCCTCGCTCTTTAATGGATAATCCTTCTTTGTCTTTTGAAGCAAATTTATGTTGATAAGTTTTTTTCGCATAAATTCCACCATTTTTGTCGTATGCTTCAGTTGAAATCGCTCCCAAGAAGTGAACATGAAATAAGTTTGGCCTTATTGAACAGCAAATCAATGGTAATAGTCCAGCAAGCAACCCTATGCACCAGAATGCTGGCAGTTGGCCAGTACTGCATACACAGAGCCATGTGATATTTAGATTAGATTGTCTCTAGCCTTTCTACAGTATATCACTGGTATTGGCCAATGAGCGCGCACGTATACACAATCCTCTTTGTAGTTTCTATGGGAACGAGGTCAGTGTCGTCCTTGATAGTTTGACAGGTGCGTGACACTCAGCTGCAAGCATGTACGCCAAGGGAAAGGGATCTTCTGTCCCTTCGGATGCTCAAGCAAGGGAAAAGTAAGTGTATGCTTGATTATAAATTTGACTAAGGATATGTGTCAAAGGTTACGTAAGTAGAAATATATTTGCTTTGAAAATTTTGGAAAATGTTGAGTCGTTTGAGAGAAAATGCACTTTGTTTTTGTGAGATGATCGATATGAATGGTTTAATATGGCTGTTCCATTGTCCGTGCATTGTAGTTCACTCAACATCAGAAATATATTTTAAGTTAAATTGCTTTTAAACAGAGGGGGAATTTTTCAAGCTCATTATTTCAGAATGGTCCGACTTATTTTTCCGATGACAATTTCATCACAAAAAAGTTCTGTTGCACCTGGTTGCAATCATTTTTGTGTAAAACTAACACTATTTACACTTTTAAGCCAATCACAATGGCTGCCAAAATTGTAAATAAACATACGAAGCATGACGTTGTGACATCTTCAGATGTATTTTGTATACTCTGACATTTCAGATTAGCATTGTATGTATATGAATATCTGCTACACGTTGGGGCTCAGAAAAGTGCACAGACATTTTTATCCGAAGTAAGTGTTTGTAGAGACGTTTCATAGCATAGTGCATAATTCTGTCGAGATTTCAATTATTATTTAGTTTAGGCCGTTATTAATACCCCTGAATTTCTGGTTCAGCATTGCTGACGTCGCTTTTAACCATGGTGTCGTTTCTGAACCCGCTGGGCCGCGCCGAAGTCGCGGCCAGGTAAAATTAATGGGCCTTATTTTAGTCCGAACTAAATTTCGTGGCAAATATTAACATGACAAGTTGAACTTGGAATATGTTGTATTTCAACTTTTGGTGCGAAGACAAGTCTGACGTTTGGTCTGACAAAATGTGAAGCAAACAATATATTTCACTGGCGGCCGAAGCCAAGAAGAACGAGGTCCGGTCAGGCTGGGGTGGGGGAGGCGCCTTGTGCAGGCCTATAATTACATTGTAGTTTTGTCACATGCCCGCCCTCCAACCCTGGGGAGAGCTTTCTGTGTCCGTCACTGCAAATATCGGTTTCTTACGTATAGTACATTATTGTTTCCAATTGGCTGTCTCAACTTTGTACGACTCCTGTATATTATATTGGTCCTTATCGGGATCACGTTAGATACAGTGAGCAAGAAAGGATCGTGTGTCGGTCGTCAGCATTTTCAGTTTTAACGAGAACATTTATAAAAAGGTTGCAGTTTAGTAGGTTTTAGCAGTTAATAATTATTGTTCCTCTGGGTATGTCTTGGTGGAGTTGTTTTGTTGAAGGCTAATGTGGGGATTGCAGCAATTTAGTTCTTCTAATTTCGAAAAAAGTGGTGTTAATGACGCCGCACTGTCTTGAAATGCGAAGTAATTCTACTCAATCACATTCTTTTTTTTTTTCAGATACGATGGGAGAAAAATATAACACTGGGAGAGCCGCCAGGGTTTCTCATGTCATGGTGGTGGTAAGTGATGTCGCCATCCAGATTTTCAATGCATCCCAGCTGAATTTACCGAACGTTGTTTTGACGAAAAGTCTACATACTGCATAGTCTTTATTTGACAATATCAGATTATCAGATTGCATCTTTTCGATTTCAAATACAGCAAAGGTTCTGGATGATTCATGCTTATCGCAATCACTGAAATTAATAGTAAAAAAAAAAAAAAGATTTCGGCAAAATGTGAAGAGTAAGGCGATTTGTTTGCAATTTTCGGAAGAATTTTAAAATGTCTTTAGAAGTGTGTATATGTTTAAAAAATATTCATTTGTTTGCAGCGTATTTTGGGATTTGTACTGCGCAGCACCAGAACGGCGGGACACTTGTGAACATTCTAGTGAAGCCAAAGCATTTCACGATTATGTGAGTATAGTAGATCACGTACACTCGAATCAATTTAAAAAAATTGCCTATTTTCAGCAAGTTGCCATTTCGTCACTTTTTTGTCGAATCGAAAAATGATACGACTTCCTGCAACTTCAATATATATATATATATATATATATATATATATATATATATATATATATATATATATATATATATATATATTCACTGTAGCAAAAATCAAACGCCAGGACTGAATAGTAACTGAGATATCGCGTGCACAAAGTTGCACTGTAGGCAACACAAATACAGGAAATTTGCCTATTTTCAACAAGTCGCTATTTCGTCATTTTTTGGTCGAACCGAAAAATAATGCGAATTAGCACAACTTCAATATATATATATATATATTTCACTGTAGCAACAATCAAAGGCCACGGTTGAATAGCGGCTGAGATATCGCGTGCAAAAAGTTGCACTGTAGGCGACAGAATTACAGAAAAATTGCCTATTTTCAACAAGTCGCTATTTCGTCATTTTTTGGTTGAACCGAAAAATAATGCGAATTAGCACCACTTCAATATATATATATATATATTTCACTGTAGCAACAATCAAAGGCCACGGTTGAATAGCGGCTGAGATATCGCGTGCAAAAAGTTGCACTGTAGGCGACAGAATTACAGAAAAATTGCCTATTTTCAACAAGTCGCTATTTCGTCATTTTTTCGTCGAATCGAAAAATAATGCGACGTCGCACAACTTCAATATATATATATTTCACTGTAGCAACAATCAAAAGCCAGGGTTGAATAGCGGCTGAGATACCGCTTGCACAAATTTGTGCTTCCAAGTGTCGCCAGACAGACGGACGGACTCGAATACTACTAGTCCCGCGCTACGCAGCGGCAGGGGACTAATTAGGTATCTCGAAGTGGAAACAATGTATATTTAGAAATGGTGTGTTGTGCAACATCAGTAGTAGTATGTCAAAAGCTGAAAAAATGTAAATTCCAATGCGCTGCCTTCATGCTTTTATTCTGTTGACAAGCACTGTGATTTGGGGTTATCCGAGGAAAAATATCTGTCGGTGAGCTCCAGTGATGCCAAAGTAAATCTTAATTTCACGTTATTGTTAGATTTTCGAAGTCCAGATAATGTTAATAAAGTGTCTGCATGTTGTGCCACTCGAAAATGAGTCTGCGTTAAATTTTGCTCAATTGATCAAGAATATCTAAATAATTCAATCTGTCATGACGTCAGGTTTTCCAAGATTGCAAAATTCATCAAACTTAGCTTTGACAATCGCAACAGTCTGGATAGTGCCACAGTCAATATACTCTTAATTTATATGTGCCTTTAGAGTTGCAATGCAAATGTTGTTTTTGGTGCGTTCAGCTTTCAACGTGCTGAGGTCATAGGTACTCTCGGTGTGCACGTTCTAAATAAAGGCTTGCTGTCAAAGAGCTTGGCACAAAAGTCCCGCATGGTTTCATTGAATTTATGATAAATTTTGACACGGGATAAAAGTTGATGAGGGTTGGGAGAGGAAAGGGGGTTGTGAAGGTTCGGGGGTCCTGTGGGAAGACCTCATTGAAGCGATTAACAAAGACTGTGTTATAACTCAGATTTAAGTGTTGCTTAAAAAAAAATGTTTTGTACTTTTGATTGTAAAAAATTCAAGATGTTTACAAACCGTTTATTACCTGTTCTGATTATATTTATATATAATTTATATTTCATTTATTTGCAGGGTTTTGTAAATTCAGGGTATCCAAATGGTATTCATGTAAGTACACAGTTTTCTAACACTTTCGTACCAATAAGGAAGCATTTCGACGAGCTCTTGATCAGTTCAGTCTGTTAAGCGTGAAAAAGAAGAGTGCCGACCAGGGCCCTGGGTGAAAGTCAAAACAGCCATGCAAATGTTGATACTGTGGCGCAGCGTTAAATAGCATTCATGCGAGAGTCTCGCGTACAGATAGAGAGCAATTCTTCAGGGGACTCTTGGCTGCTGTATCTTACTTTGGGTTGGGAAAGAAGGTGTTGTCACTGTCACGAACTGTTCAAATCTGATTAATTGTAAGAGGTGGATGTTTCTTGTGTTGATTGATGGTATCCGACGGATTCCGATGACTGTTCGTTAATTGTGTCGAAAGTTGGTTAGGTTTTATTGGTTGGTATCCTTTGTCCGTTTGGATGGGTGGATGCTCTCATTATCAGGTTGGCCTTCTGTTGTCCCGTTAACGGGGGGAGGGGGGGATTATGTCCGAGGAAAATGTCGCACACGCTAAAACTCTTGGGTGGGCGCGTGTCAGCTTCGTTCTTAGAACCGCGTACATGTGAAACTGCACATAAGCTTGATCTTTGGGTATAACATACACGTCTCAATTTGTTGAATTAGAAATATATGGCGTTGATAACAGTTGGTTGAAATCGATGGTATGATGGGCTAAAGGCAGCATATTCTAGTGGTATCCGAAATCCAGGGCCGTCCACCAGGCGGTGACATTGCTTATTCAAGGTACATTATTTTCTGCAGAATGGTATTCACTGATATATAAAGTATCGTCACTAAATTTGACATACATATTAGGCATCAGAAATGCGATATGCGAGATTTTCAGCGTGGCTACGACGTAATCCGAAATATGTTCGTGTTATGTCGGTGAGCAGGGTCAGCATGAAGTAATTATTTCAGACCGGCCCGGTTGAAATTCTATCTGTCCGGATCTTTCACCCCTCTTTATGCCGGCCATGCAGGCTGGCAGTGGTCAGATTCGTGCCGGTGTGAGCTCAAATTTTCACTCACACACAATCCCCAAACACACGTAACAATTTTTTAATTATTATGTCGGTTTCCCTCGAATTGCTTTGAGTTCTGAGTTGATTTGTTGGTCTTTTTTCATTGGAAACGAGATTTACACAATAAGTAAATTGATGATTTATTTTGCACCTTATTTCCAACGCTCGAAATACTTCAAAACCAAACAAAAACACCTATTAAGTATCCCATGTGTCTAAAAGTATCTCTAGAGTGTTTCTAAAACTATTTGTTAGGTATCTACAGTTATCAAAAAAGTGTCACCAGAGAATGTAAAATTGTTCTGTTGGCATCTACAATAATGTATTATCCCTATTGTCTAAAAAAACATAAAATTTAAGCAGAAGAATCAAAAGAAACCATAGCTATGTTGTATCTATAAATATCTGGAATATGTGAAGTATCTCAAAAGAAACTGAAACTACACATTAAAACTCAGTATTCGCAGTTCATCCTTGGAGGACCATTTTTTTGTGGTTGTAATGCAGAGTTCCATCCACTAAGCAGAATTTTGAGCACTTTCTCCTGAAGTTTCTCTTTGCTTTTTTTTTCACGTCTGTCCTAGATAAAACATAGCTCTTTATCTTCAGACGATGAAATAAACTGTGTAATATACTGTTTCTCTTTATTATCCATAGAGAACGAATACGCATTTGACTAAAAACTGGAATAGCTGCTGATTTTATGTGCTAAAACATAATTGCAATTAATCGTGATGACATGCTGTGGAAAATCTCTCAGCCACCTCTTGTGAAGGCAGCATGCTGCATAGGTTTATCAGAGCCGGTCACTGGTAAATAAGTATACTCCGTATTTTTTGGCAGAATTCGATTTTCTTGAAAGTATGGGTACCAGTTATATTTTTCGACACCTTTCACTTCTCAGTTGCAATTAAATTGAGCCATTTATCGAGATTAGAAGATCGCTGGCCCGGGATTAGGAAAGACCTAAAGGTGGTTAGTGTGCTTAAATTTACTGTTATTAGCAAAAAAAAAAAAAGGAAAAAATTGTGGATCTTAATTGCGTAAGGGTACCGGTAATTTAAAACAATATGCAGAATTGCAGTTTAATTTGTGCTCGGAGGGGTGGGGGGGGGGGGGGGGGCTTATGGATTTGGCTCTGTCCGTCCGTTACCACCCATTCCTCTTAGATGTGTAGGCCCTTTGGCCTGATAGCTTACAGGACTCACCCCCATGGTCGTAGCTTGATGGACACCAATTTTTTGGGTGGTTCGTTAAAAATTGAATTTTTGGCGAATTTTTGAAATTTTTAGTTTTATTGTAAAGTGTGTAAAGATTTTCTTGTGGACACGAGATCTCTAATTCAGTTGGACGGATTTCAATCAAAGTTCGCATATGGCTTGTGTGGAAAAGGATCGTGACCTGATTATATTTGAGTGACCTTGGGTCAAAAGTCAAGGTCATTGTGAGACTTTGAAATTTTACACATGTGTGGCTTTTGGACACCATATTTCAAGATCGGTTGGATGGATTTCAACCAAAATTTGTCTGTAACTTGTATGTAAAAGGTGTCGCAATCTGATTAGGTTGGGGTGACCCCGGGTTAAAGGTCAAGGTCACTGTGAGACTTTGAAATTTTGCACATCTGTTCCTTTTGGACATCACTTCTCAAGCTCGGCTGGACGGATTTCAACAAAAATTTGTCTGTAACTTGTATGTAAAAGATGTCACAACCTGATTAGATTGGGGTGACCTTGGGTTAAAGGGCAACGTCACGGTGATACAAACTGAATTCCGAATGCTGCAGAAGCGTGATAACAGAGGTTGCGTTCTTTTAATGTTACGTAGGTGTGATGTTGCTCACAGATACACGCGTCGTACTTTGCTACTCAAAAGGCAATGCTATAAGAAGAATGAAAAAAACCTTGACGGTGGACTTAGTGTTTGAACGTGTTTTAGACAATACTTAAACCTTTGGTTTAAGTTGCCGTACCGACCGGAGTCTCCGTCATGTTGAGCTGTAACAAATCGTTTTATACTGTTCACAGTGTCGCAGTCGGATCGTACTTTTATTTTAAACCGACTCATCGCCGTTTCCGGTAGGGGGCTGTGCTCTCGATGGTGGCTTGTTTTCACGAGGAGTGAGGCTTCGCAGGGAGTGATAATTTCATGGAACACCTGTCCAGGCTGATTCTGTGACGCTTATTGGCGTGCTGACTAGAGGTTTTATCAGCTGGATCCCAAATTGTGTCTCCGAGACCAAGGGGAGACATACAGTGTTTGTACATTCTGTGTTTGTGTGTGTCAGTCTGTTGTGAACAAAATGTTCTGCGCAAGATATCGCGATAACGAAAAGCCGGATCGACTTCAAACTTGATATGTTTATTCCTTGTTTAGGTCGGACGGTTTTTAGACCAGCCGACTATGTCGGGCTGGTCTTATCTTATCAATAGAGGGGTATCCGTCGTCCGTATGTACGTATGTATGTGTGTATGTACGTGTGTAAACTTTTACTTAAAATGCTTCTTCTCCTTCAATTTTGATCGGATTCCTCTCAAATTATACACGAATGTTCTCTAGGTAGTACTCTCTTTAAAAATTATTTTTTTTGGCGATCCGCCAAAAATTGGCTAAATGGGGGACATTTGTAATTTTGTGGTTGCCAATTTTCAAAATGCTTCTCCCACAATTTTGATCAGATTTTCTTCAAATTTTGCACGAATACTCCCTAGGTAGGCCTCTTTTGAAAAATTACTCATTTTGGCGATCCGCCAAAAATTGGCCAAATGGGGGACATTTTTTAATTTTTTGGTGTCAAATTTTCAAATTGCTTCTTCTCCCACAATTTTGATCGGATTCCTTTCCAATTTTGGATAGTTGTTCTCTAGGTAGACCTCTCTTCGAAAATTACTCTTTTTGGTGATCCACCAAAAATTGGCCAAATGGGGGACATTTGTAATTTTGTGGTTGCCAATTTTCAAAATGCTTCTTATCCCACAATTTTGGTCATATTTTCTTCAAATTTTGCACGAATATTACCTAGGAAGGCCTCTTTTGAAAAATTACTCATTTTGGCGATCCGCTAAAAATTGGCCAAATGGGGGACATTTTTTAATTTTTTGGTGTCAAATTTTCAAAGTGCTTCTTCTCCCACAATTTTGATCGGATTCCTTTCCAATGTTGGATAGTTGTTCTCTAGGTAGACCTCTCTTGAAAAATTACTAATTTTGGCTATCCACCAAAAATTGGCCAAATGGGGGACATTTGTAATTTTGTGGTTGCCAATTTTCAAAATGCTTCTTGTCCCACAATTTTGATTCATTTTGCACGAATATTCCCTGGGTAGGCCTCTTTTGAAAAATTACTCATTTTGGCGATCCGCGAAAAGTTGACCAAATGGGGGACATTTTTAAATTTGTTTGGTGTCAAATTTTCAAATTCCTTCTTCTCCCACAATTTTGATCGGATTCCTTTCCAATTTTGGATAGTTGTTCTCTAGGTAGACCTTTCTTGAAAAATTACTTTTTTTGCCAATCCGCCAAAAATTGGCTAAATGGGGGACATTTGTAATTTTGTGGTTGCCAATTTTCAAAATGCTTCTTCTCCCACAAATTTGATCAGATTTTCTTCAAATTTTGCACCAATATTCCCTGGGTTGACCTCTTTTGAAAAATTACTCGTTTTTGGCGATCCGCCAAAAATTGGCTAAATGGGGGACATTTTTTTATTTTTTGGTGTCAAATTTTCAAATTCCTTTTTCTCCCACAATTTTGATCGGATTCTTTTCCGATTTTGGATACTTGTTCTCTGGGTAGACCTCTCTGGAAAATTTGCTCTTTTTGGTGATCCGCCCAAAATTGGCCAAATGGGGGGGGGGGGCATTTTTTAATTTTTTCCCCTTATGAAAGAATTGAAAGAATGACTCCTCATCAACCAGAACTACACCGATCAAGTGAGCGAATATTTTCTCCATTCAGTTACGGCTTTTTTCGTAACCGCTGTCTGCGAATTTGATCATGATTTTGTCGGTGATTCTTGGATATATATTCTGTAGGTCACGGCTGGTCACCATGTCCCTGGACATGCTTGTATGAACTTCTGACGCATGTTACATTATTAGGGTAGGGTATGATGTCATTACGTAAAAGTATTGTATGTGACAATTCTCAGCTGCTGAACATCGGAGAAAGTTGAAACTTGGTGGAATTGTTGCTCAGGAAGTCCGAAAGATTCTGTGAAATTTTGTTGCGAGTAGAGTGCGGCGTATGATGTAATCACGGAAAGTATGTATATATTTTAAACAAGATCTTGCATGCAAAATGTGTGTCGATAACAGAAAGTCGTATCGACTTCAGATTTTATGTGGGTATTTCTTGGGTCAGTCCGATGGCTGTATCGGCATTCAGCAGATGTAGCGAAGAAAGGCGTATGACGTCATTACATAAAATCTTGTGCGTAACATTCCTCAGTCGCTGGACATCAGAGAAAGTTGAAACTTGGTGGGAATGTTGCTTGGTAGGTCTGAAAGATTGTCAAATTTTGCTGTGAGTAGAACGAACGAAAACGGCATGTGACGTCATTGGATAAAAATGTCTCTACAGCAGAAAGTCAGATCGACTTCAAACGTGGTGCGGTTATCCCATGGTTAAGTCGCTCGGTTCTAGTTAAACATTAAACGCTTAGAAAATTAAGCAAGGCACCAGCCACGTAAAAGGTATTACGTGATATATTTTGCTATCGTTGAATATAACACCACCACCTCTTCCCCCCCCCCCCCACCTACCTTCCCCATTTTGTCGGCTCTTTTGTTATTATATATAGTTATTAACGACGCTTGGGATTTCAGCGTTTTGCTTAACAGTCATCAATGTTCTTGCATCCTGAGACATACTTGAAAACATTGGCAGCACAACTATCAAGCCATTGGCTATTTCTTACATTTCGTGTAATTGACCTTTTTGTGCGTTACTCACCTACAGCAGTTTCGTGTTTTCATTTGCTTATCAAAGTGTTCCATATATGGTAATAATTATGAAACGGTTGGCAGTGTTTGCAGTGCCTGGAAGTAGTTCTCAGTTTTAAGGTGGGTCATCTAATATGTTGTGTTATGACAAGAAGCTCACCATTTTGACACCAAAAAGTCCCCCCCCCCACTCGTTCACCGAGGTGAGTCATGTGTTATGAAGAATGCCTTTCTAGTGCTTTTCGCCGCTGGGAATGTTAGAAGACAGGGTGTACTTTGTTGCTCTAACTACACTTAGGATACACACCCTCACCGTGGTGGTGGTTAAAGAGGTTAGATTTGCGCCGAATCGTATGTACATCAGATGGCCGGGGGGAAGGGGGAAGTTAAGGTTAGGACAAAAAAAGTCTTGTTTCAGTGAAACCTATTTGTAACTACCACCTTCAAGATACGGATAAAAAGACATAATGTAAAACCTGTTTTTATTGACCACCTTAAAATTGTGGGCAAAAAAATGACGTACGGATAAAAAGAGGTAAAACATGTTTTAGCGACCACCGTCCGGGGCCGGACAAAAAGGATGTAAAGTAAAATCTCTTTAGAACACCTTCCAGACCCGGATAAAAAGGCGTACCGTAAACCTGGTTTTGGCGAAATATGGGTTGAGTCGGGGAGACATTTGTTTTTCTTTACAAAAACAGGAAGTTAAAGATGTGTCGATTGAAAGTGTGTGATATAAGCCTGTACTCTAATGTTTTGTGTGCACTGGCCGCTCTAGTGTTTTCCCAAAATTGTTCTTCCCGAACCTGTCAATTAACATTCACGGAAAGGTGTCGAAACTTCATTTCAAAATGTTGGAAATGAAAAACATTTGGTTCTATCACATTTATATTTTATGCAGTGATTCCCTGAAAAAAATTGTTTGCAGCCTCCGGAGCTTCAGTATTTTTTTATCAAAATTTTTGTGCAAAATCCGTGTTTTAGGTTTCTTAATATGATTTTTTTCATGTAATGAGGCGCATCCATAGATCGAGCTGTCACTTTTGGTTTGGGGATCCGCCAAAATTGGCGAACCTGAGGAAAGAATTTTCATACTCGAAGACTTTGGTCAAATCTGGGTTGAATTATATACGGGTAGGAGTCCTGTACTGGGCAGTAACTTTTAAGACCAGTCAAAGGTCGAATATATCAGTGGAAGGGGGGGATAGGGATTGTATGTCGTGCAAAAAAAAAAAAACTTTTTAGTTATTGACAATTTTAAGAATAAGTTGTGTATATATGTTTGTTAGACATTTTTTCAAAGTGCTACTACTTCTTGAATTTTGCTGGGAATTTTTTGATATTACACACGAACGTTCCACTAAGTACTTTTGAAAGTAATTTTGAAAGGTTAAAAAAATGTTCTCCTTTAAATTTGGTGTGAGTATCCGTAATTCACCAAATGGCGGCATTTTTATATTTTTATTAGCCGATGTTCAGAGAACCTACACTGCATTTTTGATCAGATTGCTTTTAAATGCTGTGTGACTTCACTAGGTGGCCCACTCTTGAAAAATTACATTTTTGTCGAAAATAAAAAAAAATGGTCAGATAGCGGCATTTCTGATATTTTGGTAGCCAATTTTGGTAGCCAGGCAGGGTGATTTGGACCTCATTTTGAACTGTCCATCGTACAGGTTGTGATATAAATTGTAAACTCGGTTTTCGTGCTCAGGCAAATTGGTCCAAATTGGGCAATTTGGTCACGGATAGATAGTGACTTGTTTCAGAAACCATTAAATATATGGCATTTTCGGCCCCACTTTCGAACTCATAGCACATCTGTTAATATGAGGTATAAATTGAATATCTTGAAATTTCATCAAATTGGCTGTTTGACTAAATTTAAAAAAAAAATTGGTTTATCTCGGAGATGCAAAAGAGAGCGCAGTCTGGACCTGATTTGCTAAGTCTGAATCCGTGAGACACCGTTAGATGTGGGCGTTTTGGACCTTATTTTCCCAATCACAGTACAACTGCCAATAAAAGGAGCCAATTTTTTTCTTAATCAGTTTCGCCAAGGTGCTTTATTTGGGCGAATTTCGGAAAAAATTGATCCTCTCTGAAACTGTAAGAGAGACGACGATTTTGAAACTCAGCATCGTACAGTTCAATATAAATGTAAAATTTGAATGTTATTCAGTTTGGCAGATTTCGCCAAACTGGACGATTTTATCAAAATTAGAAAAGTACCTTATCTCAGAAAATCTCAGATATATGTCATTTTGGACTTCTTTATTTCGAACTCCACACAGCCCAAGTTCAAATTGGACATCTTGGCTAGATTTCAGAAAACAGCAATGTCTGTTTGAACCCCTTTTTTTCCGGCTCTTCATCATACACTTTGTGGTGTAAAATCTTATGCTGTTCTGTTTTTTTTTTGTTTTTTTTTTTATTTTGAAATGGGCACAGGAGGGTAAATAACACAACGTGACAGACAAAGAAATCGTTTGGCATTTTTTGGACTCAGTTTCGAACGCTCCACAGTACAACTGTTTTCATAAATTTTGTATCTTGATCAACTTCACCAAATTGGCTTTTTGGCGAAAGTTATGAAAACTGATTTTTTTTTCGGAAATTAAAAGACGCCGTGGAAATTTGAATGTGGTGCAGTGAAGCATAATTTCGCCAAATTGGGCATTCGTATAAAAATTATAAAAAAAATAACTGCCAACGATATGATGTTTTGGACCTCATTTTCAAACTCCACACAGCATAACTGTTAATATCAGGAATAAATGTTTGGTCTTGATGAACCCCGTCAAATGGGTTAATTTGACCAAATTAGTAAAGTAAAAAGAACACAAAAACATGTCGTTATGTGAAATGTCTTTATAATGAGTAAAAATGCTCGGGACTTCTGATGACTGTCGTTGTAAGCGAGATATCATTATGTTCGATGTATGTGTACATGGGGCCTGCTGTACTGTGGACAACTATCTCTAGATGATGCTTAACCATGATTTGCCCAAGATGACATGGCCACGGTTTTACTTCGGGATTTTGGCGTGATTAGTGCCTCATTATAGTTAGATATCACTGTTGTATCAATTAAGTCTCTGCTAATCACAATGTCCCTTGACATTCTTTCTGTGGCAACTGGTCAAAAATAGCGGATTATTTTCATGAACTGGGTACTGGGCTGGTCACGATGCATCTTGGCTTAATTGTTTTATTAACCATTTTAAATGTGTGGTTATGGATTTTCAAATGTTTTTTAAAACATTGTTGGCAATTCGTCAGATATGTTTTATTTTTGATCCGCCGTCTGTGTGTAGCATATGACCTCTTGTCTGTGTTTCAAAATGCAGTTCGTTTCACGATTCAGCCATGGGATGTCTCGATATCAGAATATGAAAAAAAAAAACCATTGCTGTATCTGGAATACTGCTACTGGTAATCTTATTTGTGGTTATGTTACCCATAAAATTTTTTAACATTTAACATATTGAATTAAAGTGTCCGTTTGCACTGTTGGTGTCAAAATTTAACTTTTTTTCTCAGTGGGCTTTGTAACCCTCAATATTCTCGTTGAAGGCAGCATAAGGTTTCCATAACTGGAGTTTTCTGCTTGAAGGATAGAAAGGGTGGGGCTGGGGAAGGGGGGCGGGGCGGGGCGGAGTTGGGGATGAGGATCGGGTAATATTTCCAGAAAAGGTTTCGAAAGCTTGTAGTGAAATTGTGTGTTCGCTTCCCGTCCGTCAGCAGAAACTGTCCATTGACCGAAAAAAAAAAAATAATAATAATAATAATAATAGCTAACCAGCTACAACAGGGTTCCATGAAATTGTGAGATGTTCTTCTTTCACGTTCTTGAACATATGATGCTACTGTATTAAAATGTGTTGCAGCAGCGAGGGTGACCTTGCTCTTCTATTGTCCTGTTTTTGGAATCGATTATTAGCGAGACGCCAGCACATACAGTGCAAATCACAGGGCCCCGGCTAAGTAAGCGTCTACTGTGAAATAAAAAGCACGTGTGGAAATTTATCGATTTAGATATTGGGCTGGTATGTATTGATAGAATAACAATATAAGTTGTGCAGTCGCGCTGCTATCGCTGTGCACGTGCTGGCTGTCAAAATGTTTGTGATTTTTATGGAGATAGCTTATGGTTTGTTTATGGAGTGTTGTGCCAGTTTTCTTTGTCTTTTTCCAGCGTAGGGATCTATATAGTTCAGGTTTAGTGGGACGAACTTTTTTTCAGAAGCCTAGTAGTGATGCAACCCCCTTTCCCACTCCCCCCCCCCCCCCCTCTGCGACCCCCATTGCCCCCCGCCATTGCGTAATGTTGACTGGTGTACTCTGTTGTTAGCACTGCACTTTCAGGTACCTTCCCTTGTGGACAAGTGAAGTTGGTTGGTGCAGTCGGGGCAATATTTAATCATGAGTCTTGTTCCTTTTTGCAAAAAGGCGAAGAAACCAAGTCTTCTCCGAGGACGGGCGGGAAAGGGGGTGGTAATTGGTCGGGGAGGTGATGAGGTTTGCAGCCAAATGCCTGTGGGTAGGGCGAGGAGAAGGTAGTAAGTCGAAGAAGTGATGGGGGTGTGCGGCCAAATGCCACACGAATCGGAAAAGATCGTTTCAGCAAAAAATACTTGATCATTCCAACAAAAACACATTTAATTCTAAAGGTCGATATATATATACACCTTTTTGAATGTATTATATTTATTGCAAGACAAAACCCAAGCATGTTGGAGTTTTGGGTAATTTTGAGTTAAAAAAAAAAAGTTCGTTGAATTTTTTTGTGGATAAAATTGACTGCAGAGGTCTTGTCCATTTCGTGTCTCTCCATTCCAGTGATGGGTATGCAGTCTGGTGGTGAGATATCCGTTAGCAGAAGGTCGCCGTTGGATGCCGTTGATAATTTTGTTGAACTTGTTTCATAAGCTGATCCATTTTTTTTAGAGAGGCGGGATGTTTATAAGAACGATTGTATAGAAAGCAAAAAAAAAAAAAAAAAACTTGTAGGCGGTTTGTAAGCCATTGTGTGGTTTAAATGGCGTGGCACATAAATGCGGCCGTGTTGCCATTTCTCCTGGAGGATCGAGTCTGACACTGCGCTCCGTCCCGTTATGGTGAATGTTCGCTCACCGCCACCACCTCCAAAATCAATATATTGTCAACTTAGCCTGCCAATCTACGACTAGCTAACTGTGCATATTGATGGTCATTAATTTGCGGAGGTGCAGGGCTGTTTTGTTGAATTTGTTCGTTTGCGAGTCTGATTCTCTTTCCATGCGATGAGGTTTCGGTTTTGATGTAGGTTTCTCGCATTGTTATCTTATTTCGCATTAAGTGGTATGAAAGGTCACCGCACAAAATAAATAGGTTTCCAAAAAGAACCAACGCTGTCACATTAAAAACAATGAAGTAAAAGTGACAAAGAAACATAGGGTTAAGAAGCAAGTAGATTACTGTGAATTTTTCTCGGCATTTCTGCTATTTGTTTAAGCCACAGTATCACTACATGGGACACATTTTTTTCAATCATTTCTTTGTGACCAAAGCGTATTTCTTAATAAATAAGAGGCCAAAAGTTTTCCATTGCTCTTCCTCTTCCTTGAACAATGATATTAATGAAGATAATATAATAATAATCACGATGCCTACCTGGTGACAAAGGTTAGATTCTGACACACAAAAATAAATAACAGATAAATATATAAATAAAAAAGATTTAATAAATCAATAATACACAAATGTAGAATAACCAGTTGTCAACCGACGAACAAGAGGCTAAAGCCACAACTGTTTATTATGGTGGAACCTATGGACACGTGTAACGCAGAAGCATTCCTTGGGGAGCAGTTTATTGTGTCCCATAGTAGCCTCTACCCACCCCTCTTCCCATCTCCAGCCCCGATCGAAAGATAGAAGTGAAAAAGAAAACGCTTTGGCGTTGTATGTTGTAGCTGCTTCGGTGTGTTTGAGGTGTGTTTGTGTGTTTTTTTAGGTACAGTGAAACCTCAGTCATTGAACACCCACCCAGTTTACCTTGTCCGGAAAGTGGTCACCCGAAAGAGGTTTTGCCGTGGAAGGTGTCTTGAATATAATTATTTAAAGTATTGCGGGCGTCCAGAACTTGATCTTTTTAATATTCAGGATTCTTTTTCCCTTTGGTTTAGTACGAAAATGGTGTATTTATGTGCGTGTGTGTGTGGTGGGTGGCGGGGGTTAGGGGGAGAAGGTGGCGGGGTAGTTTTGAGGAAAAAAAGTTGTGTGCGTCCCCTTACAAAGGAGTAAACGGTTAAGGGTAATATTATTTTCTAGATTGTTTCACTTGTGTTACATCATTTATAGGGCAAAAAGGCGAAGGAAAGTTAAGCATTCTCTGGTCGTGTCCAACCCGGTGCCCCCTTGTCAGTGTTAAGAACTTGTGGGTAAGTGTGAAGTCGTCAGTTTGAGTCGGTGGCATATGAACGATGTGTGGAAACTGGTCGGGCGCCTGATGTAGATGAAGTTCAGCCCTTGTTATGGTCTTTTTTTTTTTAGGAGTACCGGTATGTTAATTAGGTTACTGTGTATTGCAGCGTATAACGGCAGAGCCGTGTATTCACAGTCGTACGATGGAAGTATAATGCAGACGGCACCAACAGCTTCGGTACAAACTACTACTACATTTGAAATAAAAGCAATCCGTTGTATCTTGTTAGCAATCAATAACTTTTCTGATGGTCTAAAATCTCAGACGAAAATCGCACGAATATGAACATACCCACAGACTGAGATATATATATATAAATAATCTTTTTTCTAAGGCACAGCAGAAATAGTCCGGGCAGTGACTGTTTTTAAACCAATACTTCAGGCCTTTGAGCAAAAACGTAAGCCTAAATTTGCATGCCAACAGCGTTCTACATGAACAGCATTTTTGGTGAACATTCGAAAAATAGTCTCCAATCTCTTTTCAATAGACGTAGATCCTTCGTTGTATCCGTGCTGTCAGGTAGAATGGGGTTTGTATCTTCACCTAATGAAGAAAATGCTACGATGGGAGGTTGAGTCATTGTAAGACTTGTGCAGCATAACTCCAGCTATTTTTCAGTTTTGAAACGTTGTCAGTGGCGTCACAGAGTGTGTCTATGTTATTGTGAACATTTCTATGTCATAACGATCTCCAGAAATCTTGAGATCTCCAGAAATCTTGAGATCTTTAGAAAAAATCTGTCAGTTTGTTAAATGTAGGAACTATGTTGTGGAGGGGAACTAGACCGAATTTTGCTAAAGAGTAGAACCAGCCACTTGCAAAACCCACAAAAAATTATGTGTAGTATTATGCGAAGGTGAAGTCACCAAGGTGTCTCTTATGTAACATGTTTCAGACTCAAAGGGTCGAAGATAAGCTCAAATTCGGTCTATTTCCACCGCTTTTGAGATAACGGTCAACTTCCTGTTCTTGACCTTGACTGCGAAGGTCAAGGTAAACCGAGATATTTTTTGTAACGCCCTTTAACAAACGGTCAAAAATGCTCTCAGAATCGCTCTATCTCTAACCATTGTAGAGTAGAGATTTCGGTTTTTAACACTGAACGTTACCGAGAAGGCCAAGGTTTACGAGTTACTTCTTATGCAGGGTCGTTTAGACACAAAAGGTCGAAAAAGAGTTCAAAATCGCTCCATCTCTGTGTTTTCGAGATGATGGTCAACTACAGATTTGGGGCTTGACTTGACCGAGAGGGTCAAGGTTATCGAGATACCTAATTTTCGTCTTTTAGGCCCAAAGGGACGAAAATCTCTAAGCCTTATAAGATAAATTGTCCAATCTGTAACGATTCACTTCAAATATATATATATATACTGTATATATATATATATATATATATATATATATATATATATATATATATATATATATATATATATCAGAAAGAACGGTAAAAATGTCAAGATAAAACTTAGTAAACAGAAGACAGTGGATTGGGGGAGTGGGGTGTGGGGGGGGGGGGCATTTGTTTTTGTTTACAGAAACAAAGGCTGGCCAATGAAAGTGTTTGACATGTTTGGGTAGAGTGATGTTAGTGTGCACTGGCCGCCCTAGTTTTATTATGTTTCCGCGACCGAGGGGAGACATATAAGGCCGATTTCACAACTTTAAGTCTAAACCTGATTTAGAGCAAACTCAGTCTAAACCATGGTTAAGACTGAGTTTCAGACCATAGTGAATTTCACAGCCTCGATCCAGACCACATTCACATGTAATCTTCTGTGTCTGTATAAGCTGACAAAACCCTGTCTAGACTGAGTTTGAAGGCGGGTTTCAGACCAGGTCTAGACTTAAGTTGTGAAATCAGCCCATGGTGTTTTGTGTGCATGCATCGGTCTGTTGTGAAGAAAATATGTGTAAGATGCCTCGAGAACGAAAAATCGGATCGATTTCAGCTTGGTGCAGTTGTTCTTTGGATAGGTTCTATCAACTTTTGACACGTGTTACATTATCAAGGTAGGCGTATGACGTCATTACGTGAAAAGCTTGTTTGCAAACTTTTTCAGCCGCTGAACATCGGAGGAAGTTCAAATATAGTTTGATTGTTGCTTGGTAGGTTCGAAAGATGGTGTCAGATTTTGTCGGGAGTAGAACGAACGATAGACAAATGACGTCATAACGTAAAAAATTGTCTGTTAAGCAGAATATGTCGAGAGCGGAAAGTCGGATCCACCTTCAAACTTAGTCTAGTTCTCACTCGGATAAGTTTTCGCACGGTTTTCGTTATTCTCAAACACGTAGGGAAAATTAAGATATGTGTTTGACGTTTTAGCGTAAAAATGTTACGTTATATATTTTGATGTCTTTGAATCCAACACCCCTTACCCCCTCGCCAGCCCCTCTCCCACCGTCCCCGGTTTGTCGGCTAATTTGTGTTAACTATTGACTACGCGGGGGATTTCAATTGCATTCTTTGTGCATACGTTAAAACAGTGGCCACACAACTATCGATCCATGGCCATTTCTGAAATTGCCTGTAATTGACATTTTGTGCGTTACTCACCCTAGAGTTATTACGTAACATACGTAACACTCAGTCAGGGATCAGTGTCAGCCGTGGTGTATTATGAGGTGTTTGTCTGCTATAACAGGCTAGAATGTGGGAAAGTTAAAAACCTTAATTGTATGCTTATGGTAAGAAATATGACGCATTTAATTCAGGGGGGTGTTTGAGAAAACACTCCCCCCCTCCCCACTCACTCTTCCCACGTGCGTTTTAGTCAGAGGCATGTTAGGATTTGGAGACATTGGGGAGAGATACGCCTTTCTGGTGCTTTTGGGTCGATCGGAAAGTACGAAGACGAGGCATACATCATGGCGAAAACTAACTACACTTCAGGCACAGACCCTTACCGTAACATTGGGTGAAAGGCTGGGGTTGCGAATAGAGTCGTACCCACATTAGACGGCCGGGGGTGCGCGGGGGGGGGGGGGTGATGACGGTTAGCAAAAAAAAATCACCAGTGAAGTGAGGAATTGGTGATGTAGTGGCCACCTTTAAGACCGGGATGGAAAAGACTGCGGTAAAACGTATTTGTAAATTTTTCAACAACCACCTTCAAGACCTGGATAAAAATAGTAAAGTACAACCTGTATGTAGTGAGGTGTGGATTGAAAGTGTGTGATATAAACGTGTGCCCTTATGTTTTGTCTGTACTGGCCGCACTAGTTATCCCCCGTGAAACGGAGGGATATAGGTTTGAGATTGTCCGTCCGTCCGTCCGTCTGTCCGTCCGTCCGTCCGTCCCCTCTTCAAGCTAAGGACTTTGTGGACACCACTTCTATTTCAACGAAGCATAATTCAGCTTTCATATTTCATACAGGCAAAATATAGGGTATAAAGATGTGTAACGTCAAGGTTTCAGTTTGATCGAAGCAAAATTGACAAATTGACAGGCTTTTGAAAATCGTCGAAAATAGACATATGTGCACATGTATAGGACTTTGTGGACACCACTTCTATATCAACGAAGCATAATTCAGCTTTCATATTTCATACAGGCAAAATATAGGGTATAAAGATGTGCAACGTCAAGGTTTCAGTTTGATCGAAGCAAAATTGACAAATTGACAGGCTTTTGAAAATCGTCGAAAATAGACATATGTGCACATGTATAGGACTTTGTGGACACCACTTCTATATCAACGAAGCATAATTCAGCTTTCATATTTCATACAGGCAAAATATAGGGTATAAAGATGTGCAACGTCAAGGTTTCAGTTTGATCGAATCAAAATTGACAAATTGACAGGCTTTTGAAAATCGTCGAAAATAGACATATGTGCACATGTATAGGACTTTGTGGACACCACTTCTATATCAACGAAGCATAATTCAGCTTTCATATTTCATACAGGCAAAAACTAGGGTATAAAGATGTGCAACGTCAAGGTTTCAGTTTGATGGAAGCAAAATTGACAAATTGACAGGCTTTTGAAAATCGTCGAAAATAGACATATGTGCACATGTATAGGACTTTGTGGACACCACTTCTATATCAACGAAGCATAATTCAGCTTTCATATTTCATATAGGCAAAATATAGGGTATAAAGATGTGCAACGTTAAGGTTTCAGTTTGATCGAAGCAAAATTGACAAATTGACAGGCTTTTGAAAATCGTTGAAAATAGACATATGTGCACATGTATAGGACTTTGTGGACACCACTTCTATATCAACGAAGCATAATTCAGCTTTCATATTTCATATAGGCAACATATAGGGTATAAAGATGTGCAACGTCAAGGTTTCAGTTTGATCGAAGCAAAATTGACAAAATGACAGGCTTTTAAAAATCGTCATAAATCGACATATATGCAAACGGAGTGGACTTCAAGGAAGGGTGTCCAGCTTAGATATTGCATAGGGGTAATATTTAGGGTTTCACGGGGGATATTGCTGCTCTCTGACAGCATCTAGTTGCTTTTTTTTGTCATTGGGTACAAAATGAAACAAATACCGATATGTTTTACTTTAAAATGAATACGCGACTCCGCACGAAATTCATTAACAAGAAAATTACAGCGACTCGGCGGAATGGAATTTTGATAACATGATTTGCGCTAAGGGATACACAACGATTTACAGTCCCGTATAAAAGATAACAAGGGTGAAGGGCCGGGCTTCTTGCAGGGATGGTGGGGGAGGGGGGGGGGGTGCCTGGGTAGGGGTTTGCTATCAACCGCATGATTTGATAAAAATCGGAGGCAGAAGTCCACAAAAGATTAGAGGTGGACCCCAAGTCACAAGGCAGAGGGCTCCTACGGGCCTGAATTAAACTGTTACACAATCTGAAAGGAGCCTGTGACGTGTGGTATGTGTGTACATAATTTGATCTGAAGGGTTATGCCTTGAAGATGGACCGCGACTGCACGCGACTCTCCGATCGTCTTGTTTGTCGCTGATCGTGGCATTTCATCTACAATGCCGTGTCTGTGGAGGGGGGCGAAATGTTTAGACACGGAGGTTGGAAGGGAGGCAAATGGGAACAGTTTTCGAAAAAAATCCACGCAGACAATAAGTTAGGACAATTATTTAGCACTTAAAGGCGTATTTTTATTTCAGACATCATGTATGACTCTGACCTGTGGTAGGTAGTTGGCAAAAAGGCCTCATTTGGAGCACTCAGTGATGAAAAATGTATTTCGGTGGATTTCCTAAACGCCGGTTGTGCTCTTGTCTTATCGAAGTATCGATTCTAATTTCAAGGTTCTTTCTAAAATTATATGCCTGTTGTTTAATGACTGCGTGTTATTTACGAAAAAATTGTTGATGTGCTTGATGTGAATGTCCCCCCCCCCCCAAAAAAAAGGGGGCACTTGTTATCGTGCGTTTCGTGTGTGTGCAAAAAAAAAAAAAAAAAAAAACCGCCGAGAAAGGGGGAGGCCAGACGCGGTCCGCGCGGAGTGCATTCAGTATTCCGCGTTACCCATAAAAAATTAGGGGTGGGTGTTCTTTCGGACTGCTCTCCGAGTTTGATTAAAAGTAGGGGATTATTCCAAACTGCGCGTTCAGGTGTCGTTTTAAAAAGTCCTTCAAATGCATGGTAATCAATTTATACGTGAGCGCCTCCAGGTCCCTCAACATTCTTTTGACGCCCCCACCGCCCCTGCCCCCCCCCCCCCCCCCATGCAGCACCCACTCTACCCAAAGATTTGTCCTCATTCATCATTTGATAATAAGCTGGATTTAACAGTGGGCTGGCGTGTAAATGGTTTGACGGACGTTTCGTAATGGCCCGTGATAGACAAATGTGACATGTTTAGACCTTTCTTGGATCTTTTAACAAGGTGATGACAGATTGCAGTGTACATGAAATACACGTTATGTTCGTCAGAGACAAATGTACTGGCTGTGAAATGATTTGTTTTGGCAAGGAGCTCGCTTTTACAATAACTGTTTATTTAGCGTGGGATGCCCATGGATATGGCGGGTCAAAGATGATTGGTTCCTGGCAGCAGTGGCTGTCATGCGCGTGCGGGTCGTGAAAGATTTCTCTATTAAAGTCTTGGTGATCTGTCGTGTTTTGTTAGTGTTTTTTTTTTTTTTGTCCTGGTTTGTGAAGTCTGCGCTTACGTGTGAAGTTGAAAGTGGCAAGTTAATGTGTGTGTGTGTATGTTGCGGGGGGGGGGCGGGGAGGTGGGGGTGGAGAGATCGCATAGTGTATAGCAGTGGTAATAAACCACGTGCGACATTCAACAGTAAACAAACGTTCCGGGCTAAAACATCTCCCTGCTGTGAACATGCCTTTGCACTCTTTTCATTGGAAGGCGTAAATCAATATTGTTGGCTGTTCCATGACTTGAGCAGACACTTTGCATTTTCTTTGCTAAGAACAAACATAACAAAATATACAACTTCTAGTTAATACTTTATGTGAAATCGTAAATAAGAATTTAAAAAATATTAGTTTTCTTCTATTTCATATAAAGTAACAGTTAACTGTCTGTTCCTAGTCTGTAATTATTTTACATATCCACAAAGAAGTACGGGACTTTTTTCAGTGTTTACAATGTGTAACGCAGGCCCCTCGCCAACATGGGCCATTTACAACAGCACCTTTAAGGCCAAACGAATTACATTTGCGAATCTGACGTCGGTAAACCTGAACGCAAGTGTTTTAAAGTCATAACAAAGCGCATCATTGTTCTGCCAAACTAAAATCTCTGTGATGTAAAACCAGTGCTGAAGGTTTAACCTTGAAACTAGGGCGAAAAGTGAATTATTCTGTGAAAAGCAGGCGACCGTCCGGAACGCCTCTCCCAAACGCCTCTGTCTCCGGCTTCAACGCCCACCTGCTGACTTGAACACTTTATTGTCAGTTTTTAATGACGAAAATCGTGTGCTACACTGCTATACTGCACATGAAGTAGTTTTAACACTTTCGTGGTAGTCCATAATTTTTTTTTCTTTCTTTTTTTTTTTTTCTATGGGGGACGGGGGCAAGATATCTAAGCCCCCCCCCCCCCCCCCCCAACATTTTAAGTAATCCTTTTAAAAGATATTCACGTTTGTCGTGGCAGATTTAATTAGAAAAATATTAATATTATTAAATCTTTAGCATAACATGGTTCCTGATATATAGAATCTTCAGCACCACAGTCCTTGAGCAATTTCATAGCACAGAACTGTCGGGGCGCACTTATCTTTGTGTTAGTGACAAGCCATGCTATTCAGTTGTTTGTGTGTGTGTTTCAGAATCCTCCAGCACCAAGCCCGTTGGGCCAAATGCCCACACAAGACGGCATGCCTCCCGGTGGTCCCATGCCTCCAGGCTTCTTTCCCGTGAGTACATTTTATGCTAATGACACGTCATGAAACATATCACTTTTGACATAAATCACAGTATTTATCCAATGTGGATGCCGCGGTTTAGTTGTAGTTCTTTATCGTAGGAATGTGTATCCCATATCAGGGTGCCGGGGACATTCCGTCCACCTAGGACTGACTGACACTGTCAAGGTCATTGTCAGATGTTGTGGCGTGTGTTTTCCTGTTGCCCCGTGGCAGTGAATGGTGCCACCTGTCACGTTGTCACATACACGGCACATTGCAGCTTCCGGGTCGAAAAAAACGCAGTATCCAATACTATTGAACTATCCCAAATGGTTACACCCACATTTGAGAAATGACAAGTTGAATGTGTGCGCTCACTTTTCTGCAGCTTGGAATGTCCATTCCTGAACACAAGACGGTCTGAAACACACGTATTTTGTTTTATATGACAGAGTTACAAAGAAAAATACCATATTGGCACATGATGAAATAACTATTACTGATAATAAGTGTTACTGGTGTTGCTGAGGATAGCATGGACTAGCAAACTGATTATAGAGTAATTTTGGTAAATAAAAATTGAACCAGTATACCCTGATGTGCGTTGGCGTGGCTGTGGGATATTAGCATGACATTTGTGGGGGACGAGTAGTATGTACTATTATATGGGTTCTTACGCGGAAACTGACTTCATAACGTACTCGTTCGTGGCTTGTTTTATTTTGTCATATATGTTTGCTGCATCGTTTGACAAATTCAGATTATGGCTTTGTATTTGTCAAAAGGTAGTGTAAAACATGCATGTGAAAAAAAAACAATGTTAAATGTTTGAATTCATTCCACTGCATGACCTCAAAAAGCCTCGGGATCTTGCTTTTGTAGTCGACTCTTAGATAAGGAAATGCTATAAATGTTAGTAGAATGCTGAAACCTTTTTGGCCATGTCGCTGAGACATTCATTTAAGGCATTTATTTCATGATTGCCAATACTCATACAACGGAAAATACGGCCTGGTAAATATGGTCATCCGCACGAAATGGCCGCACAGAAGCGTACAAAATTGTATACGATCTTACATGCTTTTGTGCAAATTTTGTACGGTCTTGTAATACGTATACGATCTTGTACGGTCTTGTAAGAATTATATATGCAGCTTAGGCAGGGATTATTTTGGCGGGGGCCATGAGGTCCATGGACCCCAGATTCTAAAAATGGCCCCTAGTTTTTTTGGCAAAAAGTTTGCTTTTTATATGCTTTTGTTCGTTTTTGTCTGCTCAGAGTTGCGTCGAAAGCAGACTTTAACATATAAAAAGCATACAAAAAAACAAAAAAAAAAACAAAAAAACGCAAAATCATTTCATGTGTTCGATAATTCCAAATAGTATACAGGCGAATCTTCTTCTACAATCTCGCTTTTTGTTTGGTATCACCACGCAGCTGTCGTCTGTGCCGTACGGCTAATACTTTGATTCTAATTCATGCAAGCGAACCCATTTTATTCGTCTCCAGTTATAATTTAATTACTTCTATGATTTTTACGTGTTGTCACTACGGCGGCTTGATAAGTTTCGAAGTTATGAATTTTGCTGAAGAGATCTGATTGGCTCATTCTTAATTGCTATGATAACTGCATACTTAAACTTGTTCAGTGCAGACAAAATCGTACTAATTCGTACAAATGCAGATAAAAGCATACTAAAACTTTAAAGCCACGGCAGTCTCTTTTTCGTACAAAACAAAGAAAAGCATACCAAAGCATACTGTTGCATAGTCATTCCAACATTTGCAAACTAATGCACGTAAGACTGTGTAAGATTTGGTATGCTTTAGTTTGCTTTTGTACAGACGTTTCATTATACCACCGTAAGCATCAATGGAACACGTGGAGTGTATTTTTGATACGTTTCCTCTCAATTCGTTTTTGCGACCGGCTTTGAGGAAAGAGATAAGGCATTCGAATCTGTTTCAAAAATATTTTTCATGCCTTTTGTTGCCTTGTGTTAGCCTGCATATAGATTTTTGAAATTTCATGCAATGAGACCGAATGTCTTATGAACAATTTATTTCACTTTGATAGTTAGTTTGTAACGTGTGTTTATTGATTGAAAAGTGATAAATTTTGATTTATTCAAGACTTGAAATATCCATCTCTGAGTTTCACCGTTATATAATTGTTCTCTAATCATGCACATCACTGCACTTATTCTACTTAAACGCTTTAATGGGGTAAGCAGGATTTCTCTGCGAATGAAATCCGACACCTGCATTGAATATGTTAACCATTATTTTTTCGGCTGGCGTAATTCATTTGGGCGGCAGTTTTATTACATACTGTTATTTCAAGTCGTGATTGCACCGTTGACTTTGGGGCCGTGACTTCAGTATGCATGCAGTACGGTCGGGCAGGGTACTAATAATCACAGTTGTGACGTCATGCGCATTGCGGTCACACTCGTTGATTGTCTGGAAAACGTTACGTCAAAACATTGAAAAAGCCGTGTTGTGCGTCTGTGCGTGTAGGAACCTGCCCCACCGTGGCTGGAGTCATGCCTGGGTGAACAGGTGACTCAATGCGTAGTGACGTCACTTGTATTTGCTTGATATTATTTTTGGTAGAGACGTAGTTCTCATTCTTCGCCGTGCATGTATTTTGTGTTGTAGCACCCGCCCAGCTCACGCCAGTCCCCGCACTCACAGCCTCCCACCCCACAAATGATGCCACAAGTAAGTCGTTACGTCATTTATACGTCATTTATATCCAAAATTGTAGGGATTCTTCCGCGTGTCCAGAAATGCGGTTAATGCGAACATTTGCTTGGGCTGTGGCATTTCACTTCCGTGTACAGTCTGTCACAGACTATATCAGAAAAATGATTTTGAAAGTTCAGTGAGTACGGCTTAATTGATTAATGGCCAGTTTTCTATGCAGATAAACCCTCGTGCAAACATACAGCCGTGCAAACAAACCGCCGTCCAAATTAATCCCCCTTCTCTGTAATTCTCCTGAAAATAGTTATTTACAATATTTCAATCGAAATATTTAACACGTGGTACCATTTCAACCTATTTAGAAAAATTAATTTTGCAAAAGCGTGGACGAAAAATGAAACTTATTTCCATGCAACCTCAAATATAATCCACGGCAAAAGAACCCATGACATGTGAGACATGTGAGACAGAGACGTTCGGGTCAGCAACATTTGAGCTGGAGATATTTGGGAAGAGACATTTCTCACAGAAGTGGAAAATGTGACATTCCCAGTGTAAACAAAATCGCGATTCTGGCAAAACTAAAGCGTTACGTTAACCTAACTGACATGGAATAGTCATTTGGTTTGAACAAGCAGGGCTTATTTTGAGGAAAAGAAATCGTCAAGCTTGTACACTCCATTCCGGGGGAATTTGTTTGCACAACGCACTTGTTTGAATACATTTAAAGCACACACCCTGGTTAGGAATTAAATAAATGCGGTGGATTCACCATCAGTTCTCATCCGGAAGTAAGGCATGTGCACGAGTGCAACTTACATATGCATGTATTGGCCGGCGGGGATTGGGACCTTAATTAATATAATTAAGCAGTGTGTGGAATCAAAACTCAAAGTACACGCAGATGGAAACAAGTCAGTGGGATATTTTCAAGATGAATGCGAGCGTATAGTGACGTAACGCTCGGACAATCAAACTGTTATTTAAGATAAGAATATATCAAGCAAATAAGAAGCATAAGTAAGAGAATTCACTTCAGTCAATGTTAGTATATCCCGGAAGAGACTAACGTAGCTTAAAGCTAAACCAACTTCTTTGATTGAGCGTCATGAGTCTGTTTTCCGGAATAGACTCAGGTTGTTATTAGTGCCTTATCTCGCATTCAAGAAAAAATCTTTGGATTCTTATTTGCTTAATGTTTTCTTATTTTACACATTGGAGTGCTCTCACTACGCGTTGACGTTCAGTGAGTCGAACCCATTTCACGTCTACGTGACGTCGAAAGGAAGCTGTGTCACGTCTGCGTAACACTAGAAGCAAGCCATGTCAAGTCTACGTAACGCTGGGCGCAAGCCACGTCACGTCTACGTGATGCAGGATATAACCCAGTTACACGTATATAGCGCTGGTAGCTGAGAGTCCAGTGTATCGTCAAACAAACCCGTATACATTCTTACCGCCTGTGTGTTTCCTGGGCTAGCAGGAAGCGCCATCTCTGCGCAGGCTCTGGAGTCTAGAACTTGAGTCTTGAAAATTCGGCGTTCTACATTTGTGTGCCTCCCTATGTAAAATAAAAATAAGATTGTCAGTTTGTGGTGTGAGTAAAAATTGAACAAATACTCTGGGACATCAGAACAAGAAATTTAGTGAAAAATAAAAGGGAAATTGCATGTGTATGTATTTGTTTTAATTTTATCCAAATTTTAATGAATTCAAGTGTGATTGTTTTCACATTAAATGTGTTCAAAATGTGTCGTTTTCAGTGTATCAATTTTTTGAAGGTGCAGAGAGGAGAGCTCTTTGAAAAAGTTAATGTGAATGTAGGAGAGCGTTGCGTTGTTGATGGATGGTGCAGTGAACCTGTACGAGAGCGTTGTGAGGATTTTTTTTCACTAACCAATACAGGTTACGTGGAACTTGGACGTCAAGTGATGCATGACGTATGTTGGTGGTAATTAAAGGTTGTTGAACACTGACTGTATGTAGAACTTTGGCTATTCCAGAACAAGGAATGAGGATACGCCCTTCTTGCGCCATGATATAATTTAAATAGAATGCAAGACACCCCCCCCCCCGACCCCCGTAAAGAGTGAGACCCCCAACAAGCGCCTTTGAGCAGATCAGTGATTTTGGAGTAATTGTTGCCCGTGGTTGAGTTTGCAGCGGATGTTGTTAATAGACGTGACGTCATATGATATGATTTTGCAGTAATTTAGTTTAGAATGTCATCTGGATTTCTTAGAGAAATATGAAGAATGTCATCAAGTGGATCCCGTTCTCGGAAGAAAGAAGAGCACAGGTTATGACACTGAGCCGACATGGTTTATTTCTGACACATTTTTTTTCATGAGGCTTTGTTCGAGTCAGTGCAGAGTCAACTGAATAGCAAATGGAGAGTTTTCACATGTAACTCAGTTTTGCCTCTTTTGGTTCTGGCACGGAGTTGGAACAAAACAGTCGTGATAAAATTAGACTAGCCTCGTTTTGAAATCCTGGTGAGCTTGTGACTCATTGAAACAGGTAAGGGTAATGTTTTTGTTCCTCAGTTTAACCATCATGTGACTACTTTAAAGTTTTGAAAACGCGTATGACACTCATGAATGCAAAGTGTACGAGCTTTAGTTTATTTTATGTTGCGTTTCGGCACGCGCCGAAATGTGAACGAACCGCGGGCGGAACGTTCATTGTCGCACCACAGGTGTCGAAATCCAGTACACGGGACGACGGCACAGGATCTTTAGGGGCTAAAATATGTCCACATTAATTTAAGTCGTAGAACAGCTGAATAAATCCCGAAGAACTCTCGTTCGTTTCGGTAGTGATACCACATAATTGTTTTATTAGTTGTCCGGCAAGATGGCTTAAATGTGGGCCGTTCGCGTGAACCTTTCTGTCACATGTGGCTCCAAGTAGCAATGTTTGTGACCAGGTTATTAATCCTCCTTATGAAGCTGGTAGAACGCGGTTAAAATGTTGCCGGAAGTTCACTGTAAAAAGTGATATTTTGTGTGCTAACTTCGAAGTTGAAAAGTTGAACACACCGCAGTGTTCTCCGAATTTAACATGACTCTGGTGAAAAGGACCCTCACCCATCGCCCACGCTCTCCAAAAAAGGACAGAAATACATAAAGATAAATAAATAAAAGAATACGTAAATAAATAAATGATAGACCAATCAATCACAGTGATAGACATCTAGTTTTTGCAGTTACTTTTCAGACGAGGTCACTACATCGTCTGCACATATGTAAACATTTGCTTAAAATGCTTCTTCACCCGCAGTTTTTGATCGCATTGTTTCCATGGTTACATCTCATAAGACAGAAGGTTCATAAGATGGTAGGTGCATAAGGACCAAGGCACATCAGGGCTCAGCCGCATTGACTCCTGACCGTCCCTACAGCATCAAAGCTGTCAGTTACTCGGTCCCATCCGTACAAACGAATGCTTATTTACTATCAAAGAAAAAATCATCTGTCAGACATGTCATAATTGCTGGAGCATATGTAGGGGCCATGCAGACGTTAATCTGTGTTTTGAAGCCAGCACTTCTAGTCTGGCACCTAAGTCGGGGTTTCACCAAAACAATAAATAAGGGACGGGCTTTCAAAGTGTAAGTATAAGACACTTTTACGTTGCAATCGGAAAATATCAGTAATCCTGGATAGTTGTAAAAATACAAAATAATTTCTGAAAAAAATATAAGAAAAATTTCTTTTTCGGCTAAGTTTTCAAAACATGATCGAGCATGTCATGCGTGGCAGTAGGAAAAACACTACAGCTCTAGTTTATCAAAATTTCAAATACACAAAAAATGCTGTAACAAAAACCAAATTCATTGGACGCTGGCGAAATAAAGCTTGTACCGGTCGTTTGCAGACCAGTGTATTTGACATCAAAGGTGAAAATCCAGATATCAATTTGTTACAGGTTAGAAAACTCTTGTACTTTAAATTTTATGCTCATAGGTTTCATCACTTGTAATTGTGTAAAATATTTTAAGAAATTGAAATCAGTATTAAAGTAATAATTAAAAAACAATTAATTAAATCTTAAAATATTAAAATAGTCATTGGAGTCACAATAAGAAAAAAAACAAAAAAAAGTCATTCTTAAAATAATAAAGTAACTAGAACCTCATTTCGCTAGCGAAATTTTAAACATTTGACAAAAATTAAAACGCAAAAATACTTCCTTCAGTGGGTTATTTATTGAATAATATATTGCAAACAGCAAAGCTTGAATACGTTTTGTAAGTCGAGTAGTATTTGGTTTTTGTTGACTTAAGGTTTTATTGACTGATCAGGCATACGCCGTGTTATCTGTTTACGCAGTGAGAGCTCGCCACAAAGCTGAGCAACGGTGTGTTCTGTGCTGGGGTTAAATGCTCCGCATTTACTTGCAAAAAATACACTCTTTTCACATGGCAATTTTAAACAAGAAAACGAAACCGAAGGCGAAAATAAAAAGTATCGTGTACACGTTCATATCAAGTTCTACCTAAGTCCCAAGTTTCGTGGCCCTAGGGCCCCTTGTGTGAGTGGAGGAGTTGACACAAGAAATCCGATCACTGTCAAGAAAAAAAAAGATACCAACGGCTGCTCGCACAAATTCATATAGCCCTTGCAAGCCTTGTCAAGTGTTAAAAATGCAAAAAAAAAAAAAAAAAAAAAAAAAAAAAAAAAAAACACACACACACACAAAATGCAGAACAAATAAAATGGTTTAAAATACAAAAAAAAATTATTATAAATCTTCTTGCTTAGTCCTTATGAGACTTCTGTCTGATGTACCTTCTAGCTGATGAACCTTAGTCCAACTGGGACTTCTCAACTTTCATATGTTGCAGGAATGTCCACCAGGTAGTCATCTTTAAAAAAATTACGACATTTATGTTTCGGTAGCCAGTTTTCAAAATGCCTCTTCACCCACAATTTTGATCTGAGGGCTTTCAAATTTTTTAGTACGGATATTCACTGTGTGGCTCCTACTTCATAAATCCTCTTAATAAAACCATTTTTTTTTCAAAACAGGCTAAACCGTCTCCGAACGTTTCGCAGACCTTTGAACGTACGATTCTAAAACCCATGTTTTCTCAGTGAGAGTAGCGAGTGGAAAGCTATTGTAGCGCCCGCTTTGATACATGTTCTGTCTAAGCACTGTCTAAGCTGCGTCACAGTACAGCACTTACGAGGCCAATCTTTAAAAAAACCGAATTTCCGACTGCCCATCGACCTCCTGCCGATAAAGCAGCAATTTTACGCATCTTGTAAAATTTAAGGTAGTATGTTATAGATTAGATTCACAACAGTAACTTTCTCATCTATATTTCTAAATAAAGATTTAGAATTATGAGGACTTCGGTGAAAAGGAATTTGTGGACGGACAGGTCTACAATATGATCTTCATCCATATTGTCCAAACTGTATTTTAAAAGACTGTTCCCTACCCTCACGAATCGTCCATACAAAGCCGCATAACTGTTGCACGCTTTTGTACGGAATTTTCGCACAAAATCGTGTACGCAATTTGTATGCAAATTAGGTGAATTGCAAACTAATGGGTACTATTGCATACTATGGCATGCAAGGAAGTTTGCTTTTATATGGTTCAGATTGCGTTTCTATGCTTTTGTACATTTTTTGCCTGCTCCAAGTTACGCTGAAAGAAAACATAAACATTTAAAAAACACACAAAAGAGTACTAAACCATCACACGCCTTGCATGATTTCAAATGTGAACGACTGTCTGTACACAGGTGAATTTTCCTCCTAAACCATCACTTTATGTCTGATGTTGAGGTGCAGCCGAAGTCTGTGCCTTAACACAAATACTTTGATAATAGTTCGTGCAAGCAAACCCATTTGATTTTTCTTTATTTATGTTTGATTTAATTACTTAATGGATTTTAATTTGTTGTCATAAGTAGTGAAGTTTTGAATTTTGGTAACTACAGACTTGCACTTGGTTAAGTGAGACAAAATCGTTCTATTGTAATTCGTACAAAGCAGGTAAAAGCTTTGTACGAATAAAGCTGAAGTAAATAAATGCATGTTCTGGCAAAACCGCAGAAGCCAACACAGAAAAGCATACGAAAGCATACTAATGCATACCAAAGCGTACATTTGCAAACTAATGCATGCAAGATCGTACAAGATTTAGTATGCTCTAGCTTGCTTTTGTCCGGTCGTTTCATCAAGTCCAAAACCAAAAAAAAATAGGTCGAGGTTTTTGTCGAAAGTAAACTTAAACACATATACAAGCAAACAAAGGTAAACTAAAACATATTGTGTGATTTCACACGTGAACAAATTGTTCCCATCTGTAAACAGATGAATTTTCATCCTAAAATATCCCTAAAATTTGCCGGAACGCAAATACTTGTTTCCGTTTATCATTTACTCACTGTTGTGGATTTTCATTTGTCAAAACGCGGTTTAATAAGTTATGAAGTTGTGAAGACCTAATTGGTTTAATAGTTTCTATAATAACTAGACATAGGTTTGGTTCAGACCAGACAAAATTGAAATTATTCGTACAAAGGCACATAAAATCAAATTCAGGCATACAGAAGCATATTTTGGGGAAGCCGAAAAAAACCAAGGCAATCTTTAAGTCGTGCTGTTGCAGAAAAAGAACACAAAAGCACCTTAGTGCTTACTAAAGCGTACTCATTCCGACATTAGCAAAGTACTTGATATAAGTTGGTATTCGAATTAGTATGCTTTAGTTTGATTTTGTCAATAACCTTTTTATCAACTTTTCGCGCAGTATTCCTGTTGTATGAAATCAGCCATATTGGCCGTAAACTGTCCCGATTTTGGACGATGTGGCAGAGGCCGAAATCAACAACTGTTTTGTTAAAAGCTTGTTCGGTATTTTCAAGATAGTTTTTCCAGATTTCTCATTGAAATTCAAATGTTCATCGAACTTTTTAAAAGTGTGATATGCAGTAATACCAATACTTTATCTGTCATCGCTAAACTATGCTGATACTGCAGTATTTATTGATGAAATGTGACCCTTCATACCGGGTGGCTCACTAACGTCGCCCCATAGGTTTGTGAAGAATGGAGATATAAACTGTGTGTTCCAACAGCCATTTAATATGGTGTATGCATTTAATTATACATAAACGTGGTATACTTGTGAATAGTAACCTTTATATTCTGATCCTGAAAAACATGCCTCATCCCAACACCGAGAAATATAGGAGATTCTTCGTATCAACGACATTCCTAAGAGTTACTAAGACATCCTGTCAAAAATCAGACCTCGCCCGTGCAGCATCGGTTAGACAATATGAGACCATGTATTGCAACATGCAATTAGTTCTTGCTCACGCCGTGTAGAATCTATGTCGTTTTGAATAAATGAAGTTTTGCTACCACAAGATACACCTGAAGTCGATTATTCATGTGGGAACAATCAAACACATGATATGTTTTCACTGGTATTCCGACATAACGCCTCGCGACATAATGCCTCGCAATGAAACGCTTCGCGTCAAAACGTATCAAAATGTAAAGTGCGACAAAACGCTTCACTTTTTGAAACAACAATTAAAACACATAATTCGACTTTCTAAATCTGATTTCATTTCGCCATCTGACAAGGTGTCACACAAACCACAGCAAATATATATATATGTATATATATATATATATATAATTACACCAAATTTACTCAAGGTCTGTACACACGTGCACTATATTTACTGTTCAATAGTTAAGTATTTCGTGTTGCTTAACAGAGATCTCACAGGTTGTATCAAAAGCGATATCCAAACTCTCAAAGCTATTGCGCATCTCCTTGATGTTTATGATTGATCGCTTTCCAAGTTGTGACCGACACCGCGCAAAAACTGAGCAATAGCCTTTCGGCCGTCAGTACGATCACGGCACAGAGTACGCAGACGTTGTTGAAGGTCTTTGTTTTCTCATTGAAGTGAGTCGTTTTGTCGCACTTAACATTCTTGGGTGAATCTTAAGAATACACCCACTGCGTTCTATTCCGTGCATGGCGTAAGAGGCGACTAATCGGAATTTCTTTCTTCTAACTCTTCTTTTACCTATTTGTTCATTCTTGCTTGTTGTTTTCCCACTTGTTTCTTTGGCAAATGCGTCCTAATACACCCATCCCAGTTGGTTAACGGAACGTTAAACACCAAACAAACAAACAAACATCCTCATGTAGCTTTCAGTTATAATGTACCGCTTTCTTCGGAATGAATTGAGAAAGAATGGACACAAACAAATTCTCTTGGAAAATGATGAGATGTCGGTTGTTAATATTAATAAGACGGTCATATTTAAGACAGGCACTTGGATGGCAGTAAGGGATTGAGAAATGGTATCGTAGTCATTATTTGAAAGGGCTAAGTCATGCCAAACCCCTCAAATGCTATTGCATGGGGCGCTACTGTTGCTTTGCTTGTAAACTCATTTATTTATCAGTAATTACAAATAATTCAGCATAACCATTATTAAGAAGTCAAACAACAACCATAAAAGATTTGATTATTCTTTTTGAACCGGGGAGGAGGAGGGGGGGCATAGGACATCCTACTGCGACTTAAACAATCTTTTCATTGAACATGAGCTTTCCAGTCAATACCAGAATATCCTCTGCTGATAAAGGGAAACTATTGATCTTTTGAATGAACTTTTGCCAAAGCAAAATTGGTGTATTTGATTAATTAAAAAAATACTTTTGTGCTGTAATTGAGTGGTAAAGAATAACTATTGATCCTTTCGATTGGGTTATGAGTTGGTAAATTTACACCATGATCTTCTGTAGTTTTGGTGTGATCATTTTTGGGGCATTTGGTGGCTTTTGACATTTGCTGTAACATTTATCATAAGCGGCGTACATATCAGGACAAAAAAGCGCATCAAAGAAGCTCTACTGGTAACGAGCCAAGATGCTTGGTACTTAAAACTGGGATGAGAAACAAGGGGAAAAGAATTATTTAAATGTTCTGAAATATCTATTTGCTCTCCGGTTGAAACATCGCCAAGCGTATACGAGGACTCAACGATGATCACTCGTTCGACACATGAGTGCATTTTTATCCGGGGTGGGATGGGGGAGTTAAGAAAATGAAGTAAGACACGGATGGGGGCATGTGTGTGGAGGGTTTGACTGCAATGGTGTTACCGTCAAAAGCTGAAAGGACCTTTTAACCACCTGCGTTAAGTGTTGTTATCCACATGATAATTGTTTGAAGATTTTTCCTTTGCCTGTATTGTTTAATTAATTTTAAAAGTTTCTCGTCACAAATATTTGTTCACATTTGACACAAGTCATGAAACAGATAATGCCATATCGGACTGATAAATCAAATGGAAATCTTAAAACTTTTGCAAGCGACTGTGTAAAAATGTCCATATGTACCCACATATACCCTAAAATACGCCCCTAAATGATGTCATAAGCGGATCTTGTCTTTGAAGTCAAGTTAATCACCTAAAAAGAGAACCCTGGAGATAGGGCAATGTTCTGTTGGAAACTTCAAGAATCTTTGGTGATTAAGGAAGAATCCTGTCCGGTTCACACTTGGACTTTTGAAGGCGCCCTACTGGGAAGGCTTCAAACAAGCCCAGTCTGTACCGGGCATTACACTGTTATTAAGCGCTTCAAACAAGCCCCGTCTGTACCGAGCATTATACTGTTATGAAGCGCTTCAGACAAGCCCCGTCTGTACCGGGCAATACGAACCTGCATTTTGGTAGCGATTTGTATTAATAAAGGAACAAATGACCAAGTTGTGTTATTTCGTTTTCGAAAAGTCGGTTATTTTCCTGTAGGGTATTGTCCTATGTCGGGTATTTTCCTGTAGGGTAATGTCCTGTGTCTGGTATTTTCCATTCGGGTATTGTCCTATACCCAGCGTTTATATGTCCCACTAGATATCTTTCAGTCTGATGGGACACACAAATAAACTTGCACCATCTGACAGTGAACACCAGGCAAACAAAGTCAACAGACCGAGAAAAAGAATATTTATGTCCCAAGCCCAGATGCATAATGCACAATGTTGTTCTTTAGTAGTACTAGGCAATCATTTATTTGTTCATCTCCAAGGTGAACATTTCTGGAAATGCAGAACTGCTATTATTCTCCTAATTGATTGCAGCCATCGATTGTACAAATTATTAGGTACGATAGTTAGATCTTTTTTCCCTTGGAAACAAAATTTATTTCTTCCCGACTCTTTTGCTACTGTGTTTTTATCAGGTTTTGTTAATGCGGGGCCTGTGGGGTTAGTTGATCAAAACTAGGGCAGCAAATAGATAGACCACATAGGTGGGACTGCTGATACACTTTGTCGTGGCACGCAGTGCATCCCAGTTACTAACTTTCTAAAACAATATTTTAACAAATAACAAAGTGGATCAACTTAACCCTGCTACCAACACCATCAAGTTTTGTAAAAGAACTAACTTGTCGCTCAACTTAACCCAGTCACTGGACTGAGACAACTTAAGTCAATTTACAACCTGAAATAAAAAGCTACTACTCTACAATTTAAGCTGGGGCACCAAATGATAGTAGTTCACAAATGTGGCGCGCGCGATGTGGTCAGCACATCCCCATTGCGCGTTTTTGTTTTTGAGCCGCCCTACAAAAGTAAACAGCACATGCGGAAATGCCTTCTGTATACAAACGAGCCATAATCCGCCCGCTTATCAAGAAGCCCTCACTGGAGCCGTGTTTAAAGAATTACCGCCCAGTGTCAAATTTAGCCTACGTCTCTAAAGTCATCGAGCAGGCAGTAAGTGATCAGATAGCTACACATATCAATGCAAACAACTTGAGCGACCCATTACAGTTGGCGTACAAAACCAAATTCTCCACAGAGACCGCGCTTTTGAAGGTATGTGACGATCTCTTAACTGAAATTGATAGTGGGAAAGCTGTTTGTCTAGGAATGTTAGATTTGAGTGCGGCCTTTGACACTGTCGATCATGGTATCATGTTGCGAAGGCTTCGGGATACATTCCATATAAAAGGCGCCGTACTCAAATGGATCGAGTCCTATCTTACCAACCGCGAAGTCCAGGTATGTGTGGAAAACGAATACTCCGATACGTTAACGTTAAACTGCTCATTTCCACAGGGTTCGCAGATGGGACCTAAGAGATACAGTGATTATGTATTACCGTTAGGAAACTTAATCCGATTGCTAGTCCTGTTGTACCATTGCTACGCAGATGACACACAGGTAGGCAAGGCATGTGACCCAAAATCTACAAGTGATCAACTCTCAGCTGTGCAATCACTTGAGCATGGCATAGACACAATTGCAAAGTGGATGTCTTCAAACAGGTTAAAACTCAACAGTGACAAGAGAGAGTTCATAATTTTTGTGTCTAAGCATATGTCCAAACATATGGTGATTCATGAACTAAAATTGTCATCAGAGACTATTCCTGCAGTGCCCTATGTTCGGAACCTGGGAGTCTATCTGGATGCTGGTCTCAATTTTGAGCAGCACATTGCTCACCTGCGACAATTGTGTTTCATGTATCTTTCCTGGATAAAAAAGATACGCCATCTCTTGACCAAGGATGCAGCTAAAGTGTTGGTACACACCACTCATAATCTCAAAAATAGACTACTGCAACAGTTTATTTACAGGTCTACCAAAATGTGCCATGTACAAGTTGCAACAAATCATGAACTACGCGGCAAGAGTCATAGTGGGTGCAAAGAGAACTGAGCACGTGACTCCAATTCTTAAACAACTCCACTGGTTGTTCGTGGTAGAGAGATGTGAATTTAAAACGTTAACACTAGTTTTTAAGCCCCTTAATGGACTTGCACCGGACTATCTAAGCGATATTTTAGTTCCTTACGTACCTGTCCGTAACTTGCGTTCTAGTGAAAGAAATATGTTACAAAATTGCAGAACAAAACGACAGTTTGGTAAACGATCGTTTAAATACATTGGTCCCACTTTGTGGAACGCACTACCTGACAATATTAAAGATTCATCGTCCGTTTTAGAATTTAAGAAAAAACCTATTTGTTTCAAAAAGCCTATGGTTAAATATGACATGGTGTTATTTTAGTATATAACGATTTTTATATGTGACTACATTAGTGAGTATGTTGTTAGCGCTTAGTGATTATTATCAAATAAGCGCGTTATAAAAACCGTGTATAATAATAATAATAATCCCCGCGTCTCCTCTTTGAGGCAGCTATTCGATGCAGTAGTAAAATTATACAGTTGTTTAAAGAAATTAACCGTTTTCAGTGTTTCTAGAGATAATGCTTATATTATTAGAATACACACGGTTTTAGCTGAGCTGGATTTTTAACTGTGATAATATTGTATCTAGCCAGTCATTGACATGTACTGACACAATGTAACCAGCTCAAGGTCGGCCGTGTCGTTAAACAAATCATATAACCAACTGACTGACCTGCTTTCTAGAGCTTTTTTGCTGCAAACATAATTTTCAAGAGATTTCAAGCGAGTTAAAACCGAAAATGCACCTTTTTGACCCATGAATATATCTTTAGTTCTTCATAGAAGCTGGCGTGAATTATTCACAAAAAAGCACATTTTAACTGTCTATCAAACAATTTCTATATTCTGCGCAAATGGAAAAATGTGCAATTTGCTAATAGGTATGTGCATTGAAAAAATAGGCAGTGCTTCGAATAAAAAATATTAGTATTTTTACGTTTTCAAGAATTGTAGTCAAACGATGTTATACAGAGAAATTGTACCAGAAAGAACAATGTATGCTTTTCGTCGGTGAGCTATAATCATCACTGGGAACCATCTGTCCTCCTCATGTGTTTATGTAGAAAATTTTCAAAATGCTACTCTTTTTCTACATTTCTAGTCCGATTGTTTTAGATTTGACAGGAATGTTTCCTGGGTAATCCTCCACACAGCTTATATATATACCTTTTTTGCGATTTGACCAGAATTGACCAAAATATTGAGTAAATTTAGGAAAACACACACAAAAAATGCTACTCTTCCTACAAATCCAGTCCGATTGCTTTGGTATTTGGCGGGAAGTTTACGTCCAACTCCTGAATCAGGCTTTCATTTCGTTTGAGGATTTGACCGAAATTAGCCAAAAAATCACAATGCACTTGTGGGTTCATCAGCAGTGGAGGTCGTCGACAGACCAGAGGACTCCTAATCATAGTTCGTGATTTCAAACCCCGCTCGAACCGAGGAATCGTTTTTCTGTACTGATGTTTTGATATAATAATAATTTTGCTCATATGTTGCCCATGAGGCCTTCTACCAAATGTAAATTTTGTCAAAATTGGTCTGTTTCTCCTTTTACCATTGTAATTGTCTTGGTTTTTACGACTGAGCACAGTGTCCACGGACATTAGTGTTTGTAATAATTTCTATAACAGTCAGAAACATCCTTTAAGAGGCTAACCAGCACCCAAATGAAACGAGTGTTAGGAACGGTATGCAGTGAAACACATTTATCAATTTTATAGACGCCTACACGAGGCAGTTTACACACTTCGAAAATTTGAGCGGAAAGTTTTAATCATTTGCATGGTATCCCTCCATCTGTTAATTTATCAACACGTTAAAACTTGAATCATTTAACGGATTTCATACAGACGTGAAGCGTATTTCTTGCTCTGTGTTGTATGAATCTGGATCCGGAATATAGTCTGACTGGCGTGGTCTCTTTTCAGGAATCTCGGTGCTCACGAAATTTTACGTATGAATTTGTCACCCAATTTTTTTCTGTGGGAGGGGGGAGGGTAGAGGTTATATATTTTGTGGGTTATTTGACAATCCTCATCTAAAGTATCCATGAAAATATCCAGCGTTTGGTCGGTTGTGGGTGGCGAATTGAGGTTCAACAAGGTTTGGGATGGGAGAGGGCGTGTTTTTTCGCCTTTGACAAACATTCCGCATTGATTAATGTGCAAATACCCTGGCCATGTTAGGTAATATTTCTTGCACACGTAGTCCGGCTTGTTTTTACAACAACTTGTTATCTTACAATAACGTACGGAACCCGAAAGCAGCAGCAGGTCTAGCGTTCCTTTAGTCTCGACTTCAACGACTACTGGCGTCCAGGGATGCGTAGAAAAAGTGAAATAACATGTCCACGGGCACACCACCCCTGCTCCCACCCTTGAATAGTGTTCACAGCAGGACAGCAATCACACAGCGGAAACAATGTGTAAAATCAAAGGTGTGCGACAATGCAACACGTCAGTAAATAAATGAATAACATGTGCACCATTTTCCAGCTGTGATGTGCCATCGTTTTACTGAGTAGTCTAATCCCAGCGTATTGCGTATGAAAAACCCGTTATTTGTGAAACGCGCATTATTTTATATTGCCAAACAGATGTCATGACCGAGCGCATTTTGGATATTTTAAAGTTCCAAAGCGCATGCGGAAAATGTCAGTTGCCGTCTCGGGATTGTCGTCCTCCATGACGACGCACACATTTCTCATAGCCAGTGCGCGTGCAAATAAAAGTGCGCATATTTATATACATACATATTTCCCACTCTCCCAGTATCCAAAGCGTCGTGCCTATCATTGCAGAAAACTTGCAAAATGTGCACATTTTGTACACATGATCATAACAACCAAAGAATGCATAACAACGTAAATTTGACGACAGAAAATATTGCAGAAGAATTTAAAAGCAAAACATGACTCGAATCCAGCCCCAGATTGCCCGGCTCAAATTGACCAGGACCAAAATGGCCCGAAAAACTGTGATCCGGATCGGTCGAAAATTGTCGAAATGACATCGGCCGAAAATTGTCGAAACCCGCGCACTTTGAAAATACTATTTGTGCATTCACTACAGCTCATTGAAACTGATTTTGACATGGTGAGGTTGTTCGTGCTTTCGTTAATTGAAAGCAGCCACACCTACAACACGCTAACAGTCTCTCCAGGCAGTCCGTCGTTATGGTATTATTGTCGCTCTCGCTGGGGCTTTACAGCAAGCATATGATCCTGGAAAGGTTGAGGGCATTTCATACACCTGTTGCCATTCTTTGTACAATCTGTTACCCTTTTTGCTCCATAAACGCGGAGAAGGGGTGGTACTTTTAAGGCCAGAGGTCGTACGAACAGTGTCTATTTCATGAAGTACTCTGCCTCCTCTGTGCACAAGGGCGGGCGGGGGGGGGGGGGGTGGGGTGGGGGAGGGAGGGAGGCTGTTTCAGAATAGTCCGCGTTCAGCAAAAAGGGAACCCAAAAAGCTGCCCCCCAATAATCATAATCATGTTAGTTAAAGGCGTGTTTTGTCAATATTTGAGCACTCCGAGTTTAAGGGTGAAATTTGCAAGGGTATGCAAATTGTTAACTTACGCATCAGAGATTGTAAAAGAAAAGGAAAATAGGCCGAAATTCGCACAGCGAATTAGCCTCACTTGGAATGATAACTTAAAACGGAAGGTAGATGATATTGCCGTTTGTTAACAATTTTCACATGTCTGAATGTAGAACATCCTCCTAAATACTACTAACTATACCAGTAAGGTCAAGGCCAAAAATTTGCTCCATCTCTTACCGTTTTCGAGATAAAGGCCAATTTCCGGTTTGGGGCTCGAAAGTCACCTGGAGGTCTAAGACACCGGAAGTTATACCTTACGTATCGTCGAATAGGGGGTGGAGGTCGAAAATGAGGTTCAAAATTGCTCTATCCTCTTACCGTTTTCGAGATAAAGGCCAACATCCGGTTTGGGGCTCGAAAGTGGCCTGGAGGTCAAGGACACCGGAAGTTATACCGTACGTATCGTCGTATAGGGGGTAGAGGTCGAAAATGAGGGCAGAATTGCTCGATCTCTTTCCGTTTTCGAGATAACTCATTGTTTTTCTTAAATAACGTTTTTCGCGATTTCAAAGTCATGGTCAAGGTCAAAAATTTTTATCGGTTGCTCCAGATCACATCGCTCTTTATACATGTGCTAAGTTTGGCTCTTCTAGCTTCAACGGCATTGCAGTAATTTTCTGAAAACCGTTTGACCTTTTTCGCGATTTGACCTTGACCTTGTCAAGGTCAAAAATTTTTATCAGGTGCACCACTTCAGATGACCCTCCATATATGTGCCAAGTTTGGTTGGTCTAGCTTCAGCGGTCTTGGAGATGTCTGGAAACCGATTCGGCGGGAGAAGAAAAAAAAAAAAAAAAAAAAAAAAAAAAAAAAAGGCGAGGAAAAAAAAATAGGTGAAGAATTCGAGGCAATCCGTCCCCATCATTCCGCTAGAGACATGTTAAACACTTGACAAAAATTAAAACGCAAAACTACTTCCTTCAGTGGGTTATTTCTTAAATAATATATTGCAAACAACACAGCTTGAATACGTCTTATAAGCCGAGTAGTGTTTGGTTGTTGTTGACTCAAAGTTTTATTGGCTGGTCAGGTATGCGCCGTGTTATCTATTTACGCAGTGAGAGCTCGCACAAAGCTCACTGAGCAGATGTGTATTCTGTGATGTCGATAAATGCTACGCATTTACTTGCAAAAATTACACTCTTTTCACATGGCGTTTTAACAAAAAAAACGATATCAAAGACGAAGATAAAAAATGACATGCACATGTTCAGATCAAGCTCTTGATAAGTCCCAAGTTTCATGGTCGTAGGGCCCATAGTGTCAGAGAAGAAGACACAAAAAATCGGAAAAACTGTCAAGAAGAAGAAAAAAAGGACGAATTTTGCTGGCACAAATTCATATAACCCTTGCAAGCCAAAGGCTTGTCAAGTGTTAATTAGCCCCAAGGACTGATCGCCTCACTTTTGATGTAGACTTCTGTCACACCTCTTTCTTGTCTCAGCTGTGATTCCTAGGAATCTCAGGAGGGGAGTGGGGGGAGGGGGGAGCAGTTGAAAGCATACGTGTCTATATTTATCTACGTGACGCGGACTGCTCGGCGGTCGCAATTCCGTTAAAAGGCGCTAAACCAAAAGGACCTGTAAAAAAATCGGAATGGCAAAGAGCTCGTGGGTGCGAAGACTCCGCTTAAGTCGCATATAAGCCGAGTTCGCCTTTATTTGCGGTTCTTTCCCAGGGTTTTTCCCAATGAGAGTTAAAATAGGCCACAACTACAGTCTGGAGAAGCCTAATATGGTCTGATCCTGACTACTACCACCTGTAACACGTGACGAATTTAAAACGAAGTCGATTTGGTCAGTCCATTTTCCTTTGATTGAAAATTGTTTGGCCAAGGAAAAATTGCAACGAAAGTGTGAAAAATGTGCAGCGGGAAGCGCAAAGTTTCTAACAAGTACTGTTATTAAAATTAACTGAGTCAAACAAAGATACAAGAAGTTTATCCTTTAGGGAGTAGAGCTGTTGAGATTGATAAATTGCCGCAAATCCCACCGAGGTCTCTTAATTCATAACTAAAAAAAATATGACCCGACGGAGCTCAAAAATTGCTGACTGAGTGTTTAAGATCTAAAGTATAAAAAATTGGGAGACAAAAACTACTTCTCATGTTGCTGCTTTTGAAAGCAAATTTTTCATAAAATTTGGTGCTCACGGCTTTGGCGTTCATACAACATCAGTGTCACTTAACTATACTTCGTGGCAAAGAATAAAATACTAGTTGACAAAAAGCCTGTTGTGTCGAATTGAATGATCGTCACGAAAATTTGTGCACAAGTTTACCGTAGCAAAAAGCTCAGTTAGAGTGGATTTCGAGCGCAGTCGCCGGGCACCATCTTAAATGTTGACGGACCATTCAACACGCGAAATAGAAAGTCTTTCCCATAAGGAGGGGAAAAATTAATCGTGTTACCCATCCTTCGATCGGGTTACGAAAATCACAAAAAAGCAGATTTAAAGTTAAAAAAATCGACTGGCTTGACGGGTGTGCATTTACATATTTGCCTGGAAGGCAGAAAAAGCGGCGCTCGCATGTTGTATGCTAGTAACATCTCAAATGCCAAAACAACTACTTAAAAATTGAGAGAAAATTTTAAAAAAATCGAGAATTTGGGCCAGTGCCAGGTCATCGATTTTTGATGCCGGAGGGGGATAATAATTTCCGAGGAAGAAAAATTAAAAAAAAAGGATCGTCGGTCGGCAGAGTCAGTTTAAAAAAAAATTGGGATGATAAACAAAAAGTGTTTTTCCTGGCCTCACACACCAAATTTTTAGTGTCCGTTTGTTTTCACGTCATGGGAAAATTAAAAATAAGAGACTGACGCCATCTTTGATTTTAAACGCCTGATAATGATAATTTCCTTTGATTTGTATGACTGTCAGCTCGAATTAGAAGAGCACAACACTTCGCCGTCATGACCGTTGCCAGAGTGGCCAGAATCGCTACACATCCCGTTAACAATGCTTGTTAACTTCACGAGTATGTATGCGGACCCCCCCCCCCCCCCCGCCCACCCTCCTCCCCCGATAAAGTCTTAAAGTGATTTCGGTTAAAATAAACGAGATACAAGGTTTTTTTTTATTTGGGATGGTAAGCGGTACCGTTGTGCTTACTTTTCCCAAAATGAATCAAAATGCCTTAAAAGTCTCGTGCCATATCGAAAGGACCGCATTCGCCATAAAGTCACCTAACATTGAAAATTCTAAGACCAAAAGAAAAAAAAAGACTTTGTTTCTCATCCCCTGTGGCCGTATTCACAAAAGCTAACTGTACGGTCAGATTTTCCCGTTAACTGTTCTGCCAGGACGTCCACTAGTTAATTAGTAAATTTGACCAGTTAAACAAAATAAGTTCTCTTATAATTATTTGTGTGATATAGCTAAATCCGTTGATTTTCGCTTTAAGGAGTACAGTTAACTGTGCAGCTAACTTTTGTGAATACCCGCGGCTGACGGGATGACTAAAATGAGAGCTGAAAACTGACAGAATCTAAAATTGCTGGCCTGGCGAGTTTTGACAAATCTGAAGTAAAAAAAAAATGCCCCGGTAGATAAAAACCACTGTCCAAAATTTTAGACAGTCTTGTAAATATCACTTAAATAAAGCCAAAAATAAAAGTAGAATTTTCAACAGTCATTGCCCCAGCCAGATTACTAAAATTGCAAGGAATTGAGAGCTAGGATCGTATACCGGTGTATTGAAAATTTGCGCTGGGAACTTTCGACCCGTTGAATTTTCATAATTAGTCAGAGCACACTGTGTGGGCAAAATAAACCAAGCAAAAATCTTAGCAACACTGTGTAAGGGTTTATATGCAGGGCCATGGAAATAACGGGCCCTTTTTCTCAACTCGCAACTGCCTACAATCGCAGATTTGAAATAATCGACACGGTCGGTGTAGAAGCTGTTAAAAAATCAGAACAAATTGACCGATTGGTCCCTTGACAAGTTTAAAAATAAAGTTGTTACCCATGAGGCAAAAAAATGTTTTGAAATTGGTCCTGGCAAATTAGTTTTAATATTTTGCGGTGCAGCCAATATTTCGCGAAGAAACTTGCACTGGCAAACTTCGCTGCCAAACTTGAAACCTGCCCAGCTTGCTCAAGATGAACACAAAACCTGTGATGCTCTTACAGTGATTTGAACATCAAAACTAAACCACAGTTTAGTTATTCTGTTTCCTGATGTGACGTTGTATACCTAACATGGATCAGAATTGTTACTTTAGAAATAGTGGGAAATTTTACGTGAAGCTGCGAGGTCATTTATTCCGTGACGAGAGCATGACTGACAAGGTCCCGGTATCAAATGCGGTATCATGTGCATCAAAAGGAAAAAAAACGCGGAGAAAGGGGTAATTTAAGGCCAGACGCGGTTTGCACGTAGTGCCTAAAAAAAGAGGTACTATATTTATTCAGTACTTAGCGTTGCCACAAACGGTAGGGGGGAGGGGTTCCTTCAGTGATGTGAAATAAAAGGAAAAAAACGCGGAGAAAGGGGTAATTTAAGGCCAGACGCGGTTTGCACGTAGTGCCTAAAAAAGGAGGTACTATATTTATTCAGTACTTCGCGTTGCCACAAAACGGTAGGAGGGGGGGGGGGGGGGGGAGGGTCCTTCAGATTTGTTTGTATGCCTAACATGGATCAGAATAATTACTTTAGAAATAATGGGAAATTTTACGTGAAGCTGTAAGGTCATTTATTCCGTGACGAGAGCATGACTGACAAGGTCCCGGTATCAAATGCGGTATCATGTGCATCAAAAGGAAAAAAAAAACGCGGAGAAAGGGGTAATTTAAGGCCAGACGCGGTTTGCACGTAGTGCCTAAAGAAAGGCGGTACTATTTATTCAGTACTTCGCGTTGCCACAAAACGGTAGGGGGGGGGGAGGGGGTCCTTCAGATTTGCTCTCTTAGTTTGGTTAAAAAGGAGAGTATTGTCAAATATCTTATAGTATACTACACAATATTTGGTATTATTTCAAAATTAACACTTGGCGTTGAGGAGTCGTTTTAAAAGGTCATGAACACGCACGGTAACGAGTTCGTAGGCTAGCAACCCCCTCCCCCCCACCCGCCCTCCCGACGGGAACGGGGGGGGGGGCAAAAACTACAAGCTCACAAACCTGCAAGAACTAAAGGCTCACAGGCTGGTCATCTCTCTAACACAGAGAATGTGTGCATCATGACTTTCCACATTGTGCTGGTGGTATTTGCGATTTTCGATTGAGTGCAAAGTAAGTGTACATTATGATTTGAGATAATGAACGAGTGCACTTTTAACTGGTTTATGAAACTACTGGAGTGAAAAACAGAAATAACAGTAATGAATATCTGCCCAGGTTAAAAATAAGCCAGTCATAAAAAATACAGAAAAGACCGAAGTGAGATGATTTTAGACCGGAAAAACTTTGCGCATCCTCGCACTGTTTGCGTTTTGAAATGTGGCGATTTCATGAATGCATCCGCACAGTTGAATTACATTGAAACGCCACAACTCCAGGTGTTTTTCCAGTTAATATTTCGCTGTTGTTATTATTTGTTGTGGAAATGCCATCTGCACGCCTTTTCTCTACCTAGCATTCCTGCATGTGTGAAATCTGCATTAAAGAATTCAGAACTATGATTTCATAAATAAAAAATGCAATCCTACCTTAATAAGCTTGGTGTATCCTTTCATATTGGCGGCCTATCCGTCTAATTGAAAGCCTGCGAACCTTCTAAGACAAGATCTAAAAATACGCCAAAAAAAGCAAGAGTCATTCCTAATGAAATGTCGACATAAAACAAAAACATTTTTGCGTAATTGCAAACAAAGAAAAACAAAACATAAAAAGAATTAGAAGAGTATTTGATGTAATTTTTACCTGTGTGTATATGGTGTTTTCATGTTGATTAAATGTGCCATTATCGGCGGCAATTCAAAACCACTATGATGGAGTCATTTTACCCATTCCTTTTCATTATCAAACATAATAGCTGCTTTTCTTTATACCAGCCACCGTGAACCACTTCCATTCCATTTGTGGATATTCAGTGAGCCCAAATGGTGGTGTGCATTTGAAAGAGCAATGGTAGAAACAAAAACAGAACATTGCAGTTTTCCTCTTCCTCTCAACTATCCCCGAGAACATCACTTCCATTTTAGCTCTAACACATTACAAAACACATTTGGTCGGCTTAAGTCCCCGCTTGCACTGAATACATAAATATATGCTGTGGAAGGGTCTCCTTTTTTGCCCATAAAGAGAGTTGTTTCAAGTGCTTTTCGTAAGAAGACACCGTTCAAGCAAAGCTTAAATGGCCTCAACTGAGACACCTTTATTTGACCATTTATTAACGCTTTTCCTCCCAGTTTATAGTTGTTTTTTTTTTTTTTTTGTAGACACTTGAAGCTAAGCAACATTACTAGTTTAAATGTTGACCTGCGTTCACAAAAGCCCACTTCTGTGATTGATTGCCTGTCTTGGCGACTACTTGCAGCCAATTTGTTTGTGAGCTTGCGGCATCTCTAAACAGTGGAAGCTGTGTATATTCTTCGCTGTGATCAAGTTCTTGTCAACTTAGCCTACTGTTAAATTTGAAACATTAAATTTATAAATCCGTAGTTGCTGAAATATCAGTTGCTTGTTAAGTGTTGCATTACTTCGGAGACTGGCTGTTATATGTTCCGTTGCTTGTTGCATTACTTTGGGGACTGGCTGTAATATATTCCGTTGCTTGTTGCATTACTTTGAAGACTGGCTGTAATATATTCCGTTGCTTGTTAAGGTTGCATTACTTTGGGGACTGGCTGTAATATATTCCGTTGCTTGTTGCAGTACTTCGGAGACTGGCTGTTATATGTTCCGTTGCTTGTTGCATTACTTCGTGGACTGGCTGTTATATGTTCCGTTGCTTGTTGCATTACTTTGGAGACTGGCTGTAATATATTCCGTTGTTTGTTAAGTGTTGCATAACTTTGGGGACTGGCTGTAATATATTCCGTTGCGTGTTGCATTACTTTTGAGACTGGCTGTAATATATTCCGTTGCTTGTTGCATTACTTTTGAGACTGGCTGTAATATATTCCGTTGCGTGTTGCATTACTTCGGAGACTGGCTGTAATATATTCCGGTGCGTGTTGCATTACTTCGGAGACTGGCTGTAATATATGCCTGTTCTTGTGATAGCCCTCGTGTCACGTCATCCACTGTTGTAATGGGCACAAAGGCCATCTGCCCAATTGTTTGTCAATAAGACCGCTCATTTTGACAGAATGTTTTTGCTTTTGTTGGCTAATCTGGCTGCTGCAAACAGCAGGAATTAGAAAGTTAGACGTTATACATTTAATCAAGAAAGAAAAGCTGTCGAATCCATTACAGTGTCGGCTGTTATGCGATGTATTTTTCATTTGTGGCATTGGGCTGTATTTCAACAAATTAACTCCCTGTTTTGTCCATGTAAAGAGCTATGTACTTTACAGCATATTATCTCTGACCCCGAATTTGATCATTTAATGGGACACGAGCATTTTGCTACCCTGCATTATAAAAACATGAATAGAAGTTTTACGCGGTTCTTTAGGCCAATAATGTAGATACCTTTGATGTGCTCGTGTTGATAATAACGTCAGTTGATAAAACCGGTCTTTCATTTTTCGCTTCACAATTAGTAGCTTATCTTCTATTGGGCGTCCTTGAAAATGGTATTGCATGCGTGTATTGGGAAAATATTGCAGTTCCTTCCACAATATGGTTTGGAATTATTTGACCATGCACACTATTGGTAGACAAACAGGCCTTCGGTCTCTGTTCGGTAGCTTACGTATGTGTCGTGACGGCGGTGCCAGTCATTAGAATTAGTTGGTAAACCAAGATAGCTGCTTTGTTTGGTGTGGCAGAAGAAGAGCTTTTTCGTGTCCCAGCAGAATGAGATTGTGGATATTTACATCTCCCGTGGACCCTAAACCCAATATCGCTGTAATTGCGAAAACTTGATATAGCCTGACAATTTTTATACATGACTGGCATTTTAATAATTTCCTTATATGGGAAACGAGAGTCGTTGAATCTGTTAGAAATTTCTGGAATGTTCTCAAACTGGCAACTGTTTTCCCGAGAAAAAAAATGGTGTATTTGAAGTGTTCGCGTCAGGAAAGACGGCGTTGCGAAACCAGTGATTCTGTGAACTTGACAGGATGGGGAGGTGGTGGTGCTTACGTCATGGGCATTAATTGTAGGTCAGTGGTCGAGCCGGTAGGGCTCCCAAGTGGCAAGGTGTGGGGAAGCGATAGAATTGAGATGAAGGAGAGTCAGGAGTCGTATTGGAGTGGGTTACTATCAGTGGCCGATGGATAATTCTAGAAGATTCAATTTATGGAAGATGGTCGGCAGTCAGATTTTAGGAGGTGATGGTGGGAGGTTTGTGTGAAGGGTGATAAGTTTATGTCGTAGTTAAAAGATGAAAGACTGTGTATTCTATTGTTATAAAATCAGGAGTTGCGTAGCAACGAGGGTTTTCTGACAACAGAATACACTGTTTTGAATCTCTTAACTAACTTAAAACAGGGTTCTATGGGAAAATTAGCCTGTTTTCTGAGCAAAGAATCCCCGCTAAATATTTTACTAATCCACGCTTAATGGGACCATAGCTTATTAATAATTATGTTGTTAAACTGACAGGCTTCCCATTGTGTGTCACAACAAACTGTTCATGTACTGCCATTCAGTTCATAATTAGTGTGTTTTGGTAATGTCCTGCAACATTTCTCAGAATATGCCACTTTAATGAACATTAGCTGTTTGGCATTTATGTCTTAAAACGAAATGCATATCATAAACAATCAATTACACATCAAGGGCAAGGTCGTCAGGGCTGTTTCGGACATTATTAACCCAGCCGACGTTGTCACCCAGTCGACCTTATCACAATAGGGAACTTGAATGTATGTTCGTATGTGCGTATGTTAAACTTTTTCTTTAAAATGCTACTGCTACTTTGCTTTTTCGCAGCTGACAAAAATTTAAACTTGTAAAATTGTGTAAATGTCGGTAAATACGTGAATTGTCAAAACCCAACCTTTCCAACATCCTTTTTGGGGTAGTTTCCAAATTCGAATTAAATGCATTTTACATACTTCATTTTTTGGCTTAACAGTATTCGTTTCGGAGTTTTTCTCTCTTTCTTTGTTTGGTAACTCGGCTGAGTCATGTCCCTGGGCATGCTTGTATTAATTATTGGAAATGTATAGAGAAAGGATGAAAAATGTTCAATCTGTCAGTTCACCTCCGTGGTGTAGTGGTTAAGACATTCGCCTATTTCTAATCCATCTGGCCACGTATTATACGAACCCACATATTCTTCACTTACACTCCACTCCAGATGACCTCATACCTTTGATTAAGATATCGTGCTGCGGGGGCGATCCGAAATTTTGGTAAAAGCCGCATAAAGTGAATAACTTGCAAATGCAAAGAAAAGCATACAAAAACATACGTATTTCAACTTTTGCAAACTAGTGCATATAATATTTAGTATGCTTTAACTCGCTTTTGTACGGAATATCGTGTAGACGAGATTAGAATTGTGCATTGGCGATAAAACTTGCCATTGATGGATAATAAATTGTTCATGACAACAAATTTTATAGTGATCATACCAAACATCGTGTAGCGTCATGTTTGCTTCAAAAGCATGTGGCTAGGATCGATCCATAACTTGAAAATTCATGAATCATTGAACAATATTGCACTCCAAGAACGAAGGATGACGTAATTGACTGTTTTAAATCCAGTTTTAATTGAAAAATTTATTGTCAGCATTCTTTGGAGGATGAATTGACAGTAAGCAGTTACAGTTTACTACTTCATTCTGGCTACACTGAAAACACGCACACCAGTATCTAAAACTTGTAACTGTGCTCTGAATAATAAATTATGTACACTTGTGTGATGAATCCGGCATCGCGTTATATTAAAACTGATTGATGATGCGACGAGCTTAGTAGCTGACGAGAGTGTGAAGAGAACACTTCCCCATTTCCATTCTACAAGCTAATTACAGCGAGGAAATTACTTTGCTATTTTTCTAAGACTCGATTCATGCCATGCGTGATGAAAGACTTGACTCCCGTACAAGTGACTCGAATAAGGTAAATGATTGTGAAAGAAGAACGTTTTGGAGAGATTTTCATGTGACTTACATGGGTTCTGTGAATAGAGCTGATCTGTTCTATTCACTTCGCCATGTGAATTGTGAAAATGTATCCGTTAGATTCAGTTTCTGGATGTGTTAGTGATGTTAGTTTGTAAGCAAACTGCAGTCAGCCAAAGAGCATTGAAAAGACAGACAAGGAGGACATATAAAAGAACATAATAAATAGAAAATAAGAACAGCAACATATAAGATATAGAAAGATAATATAAAATTTCTTTCAAAGTTTATAGTTGTTTTAAAACATGCGATGTATTCTTTTTGACAGATTCACAAGAAAAAAAACGTGGCTAACATTGTTCTACTCGTTTGAATTTGTTATCTCTAATGCGAAAAAGAATCAGTCCCTTTCAATGGTGGATAATGCAGGGGGAAAACAACATACCTGTGCGACTGCTGCTTATATCCATCGGTTAGTCTTCAAACGGAAGTTTTTGGGTGAAGTTGTCTGTCATTCTGCCTTTCCATTGCGTTGATGCATATTGATATTTGGCAGCCTTGGCATGCACAAGTGTTTGCCCTCAAGATTTCATACTCCTTTGAAGGAAGTTAAAAAAAAATCAGGTGAAACGTGTTGTTTTCTGACTATGAGTTAATCCGCTTGATTTCGTAATCTCAGTAAAGCGTTGTTTTGAAATGTGCGATTGCTTCAACACTTGTTATTTAACCATCTATTTTATCCACAATCATTATTTTATATGCAGTTATAAAGTCCAGTACTGGTGTTCATTTAGCAGGTATTTCCATGTACCCTCAGGTGTACCCACAAAAGAAAAGACAATAATCCATTATACACTCATGACTGGCACGAGAAGTTTGGCGGCGGATCTATTACATGAATTACATTTATCTGTGTATTGCAGAAGACTCACTTATTCCGATGAACATTTGTGGAAATGTGTTTGATTTCTATAGCACAAGCGGCGGCTGTCCTAACGCTTAGGTTACACAGCAGGCCAAAACCAACATTGACTTTATCCATTTGCAGTAGAAGTTCAATCTGAAATAAAGAAAAAAATTGATCGGAACAATTTTAGCAGATTGCTTATATTTTTAAGAGTTGATAGTACTTCAGTATATCACTACTTAAAATGATAGAAACCGTTATTGTTGAAAACCTCCTGAAATGTCTGACTTGATGAGCTTTCTGTTGCACTACTTGCATGCAGTGTTTGGTTCTATTCATTACGGTGTTTGCGCTGCCTGTAGCTGTGCTTTACCAATAAGCTGCTATCTTGTTCGTTTGTTCTTAGTAGTTCTTGTTTGAAAACGTGCAAATGCGTGACTATAAACAAGCTAAATGTTATCAAAGGTGAGCGCTTTATGGCAGAAATGTCAGTGATTCATCACTGTGTATAATTAATAGAACATCCGTTAAGCTGCTTCAAAGTAAGATCCAGTGTCAAAATTACATGGGTGAGACCATTTGTTATCCTTTCCTCACATGATGGACAGCTTTAATTAGCTAACTGCACATCTCTGAAACTGGTTGCGTGAATAAAGAAAAAAAGAAGGGAATTGATGCTTTAGTTGATGATAGGAAGCGTATATTGGCCAGACTATGTCAACCAGTCTCTATAAAATCATCAGTAAGATATCCAGGACACTGTCAAGCGTAACAGTACACTGGACCTCGTTCACAAGATAATATCCTGCTTACAGTATATTCGGGTGAATTATTACACGTTACTTAAGCACTGTTACGCTATTATTAGAGGACTAAACTGAACTCTACAAGCAGCTTTCCATGACGTCATGGTGAATATTCCGGAGTTCCAATGTCACGCACTTTAACCTTACCATCGTGGTTAATTTTTCAGAAGTTAACGCGAAAGTTAGATGGTGAACTTTAGGAAGGTCCTGGATGATAATGAAATGAAAACCTAAACGATTAGACAGCGGTAGTTAAAGATCTAATTTTGTGAGCTGTTATGTACGACAGTTACTTAGAACAGTATTGAGTAAAAGTACAAGCGGGCTGGAGCATACAGACGAGACCTTGCTGTGCATCGTACTTTAGAGTCTTCTTGTTGAATTTTCACGATAATGGCTTCTCCATTCAGCCCTTGAATTTTGCACAAAAGCCCTTGTCGACATGTTACTGCTGCGATTCAATTAAATTACCTATCATAATACGATACCGGCGCTTGCACCAAATCGAGTCAAAAGATTTGTTACACAATGTCTGTGTATCCTCAATGGTATTTTACTATCTTCTAATGGATACATCAGCTAAACAAGCGAAATATACTCCAAAAGAAGGCTTGAACGATACAGTTTCAAGGAATTGCATACTCAGTGTGTTCACTAGGTAATTGAATGACGTGTACTTTTTATATTTAGTTTTCCAAGTGTTGCTAGTTTCTTAACAGCGACATTGATGAAATTGTGCTGTTCATTGCTTTAAATAACGCCAGAAATATGAGAGTAAATTGAAAAGTCAGTCCTTTACTTGCAAACTTAGCTCAAAGTGAGCTTTGATGAGAATCGTCTAATGTATCACGCTATCAAAATAGCTTCCCGACAGCACAAGTGGGCTGTATGTTTCCCTTAAAATTGCTTATTTGTGAGCTGTGTTTTTCGTTCTTTACGAGTATAATACTTCGTGTGGAAATTTCGATGTTTTGGCATTGCTTCGATTAGCTAAATCCCTTACAATATCGAAAGCATTTTGGCCGTCAAATGTCTTGGGACCCCAAAGAAACACCTACAAAAGAAATGTACAACAATTTTCTAGAAGCATGTTCTGTATCGTAGGACAATAAATAGTGTATTGTACTGTACCGTGCATGCCACAGATGTAAACCTGGATCTTTGTTACTGTGCTGCCGATTTTGTGTTGCTATGTTCTTTGTTTGACTGGCAGAGTACTCGGTATTTAACATGGCAGCTAATATGATGACAAATGCATGCCTAAAAATGTGCATGTTTCGAAGACATGATATTAAAATGTTGGGCCTAAGAGACCACGATAACAACATGAGTTATTTCGCAGGCTTTGTCTTCTTTGAGAGTACATGTTAGAAAAGAAAATTCTTTACAGTAATGTTATGAAATGCATAAGGCATTTCAAGAAATGTAGAGTGCGTTCATTTGGGCAGTACATTTCCAATAAAACTAAATTTAACGCTTTCAGTTTCTTTGACAGATGAGCAGAGGCCGGTAGTTCTTAGCCGATAAAACCTGACTTAATTAATTAATATGGAAGATAAGGAATGGCATTTTATTTCTACTGTACTGTTGTAAGCAGCCAGCGATAAGGTTCCGAAGATTTCTGTGTCGTGTGTTACTAGCTTGCTACTAATAGGAGAACTTAAATCATCATGAGTTTAGATGATTACATGTACTGTAAGTGGACTGTTTATGATTTTTGGTTGGCTAGCAGGTTTTAAATATTCGTAAAAAATATGCAGATTTGCAATGTAGTTTTAGAACAATACTCTCGATATTGGTTATTTGTTGTCAAGAAATAACTCGTAGTGGCTCAATCCATTTGTCACGCGAAAGAATTTTTTACATATCATATAGATTAACGTGGTGTTTTATGCAGTTCATATAATCTCTTGTTTCAGATGCAGATGTAGACAGTAATAATCCTTTTGGCCAAATTTTATTTGTGAATTGTGCAAATTTACCCCGAGAAATTGGGGTTGCTTGTTTAACTTGTTAAGAAAGGTTATCGAAATATCACTGGTCAGCATTCGGTGGCCAAATAAAGGTTTTGTTTTAGATTTTATGAGTTTTGTTTCAAAACATTATTATGAGGATTGTATGTGAAGTACCTTGAACTCCTTCTATTTTAACTAACACATAGTGTGAATCTGTTATTAGCCAGTTACGACATTGTATAAGCTTTCTGTCCAGCTGGAAGAGTGGTTAACTGAAAAAATAGACATATTTGTTCAAAATTCAAACAAGCGGATGACTTGGTCGGTATCGTGACGTGGACCCACCAACAATGAGATCGACATAGCATCCTAGTATATCAGCTTTGCAACAACTTCAGACCAACTAGGCTGCCTTGTATAAAATTGACCAAAAAGTAACAGGCTTTGATAACGTTTTTTATTTGAAACTATATCATTGGGTGTCCAAGTGATGTAAAGTATATTTTTTTCTCAAAGTCTGAATTCAGCACTATGTTACATACTTGTAACTGTGTTGAAAATGAAACTAACAGGAAACTAGACCGTTTTCGCTAACGAGTAGCGAAAATTACACTTTGGGCTATAAATATTACGACACTGAAGTCTTAAACATTAAGAAGTCCTCATGATTATGTTAAAAGTACTGTCGCAATTCCAGTTGTATTTAAACTCTGCTAAATACAACTTTTGTGTCCCAGTGAAGATTCCGATATTGGTGCAACATCGATTTCTGGTTACAACGTCGACCAAATCACATACTAACGTTTAATCACCGTCTTTAGTACAGCGTTGATTACACGTCGTCTACACAGCTTTGTTCAGACGTTGCTTTTGGTCACAGTGTCAAAACATGTCTTGAATTTTGTTATTTACAGTGTACAATGTACTGCAGTGAATATTATATAAGTCGAACTTAGCGGGACCGAGGAAAATACTTCGAATTGTGGAATATTCGAGTTCTCGTATATCTCCATGTACCCTACAGAAATGATAACAACAGTGAACAAAAAGTACCATTTATTAACCTGAACAAATTTTCACATACATACGTATGGTGAAACTGTCTTCGGTACATAAAGGATTAAATATTTAGATAACGTACAGCACGCGAAACCAAATCTACCAAATCTGGTGTTAGTATTGTGACGGGGATTCTGAAGCAAATAAGTAAATAAGAGACCAGATATTTCCGAAATAGACTACGCGGATAATAAGAATGTCATTTCAATCAATAATACTTCATTTTTCTATTTTAGCAAGGGATGACCATAACTTGAATAATGTCAATTCTTATCTTTTTGGCGAATGGAAAATAAAAATATTGAAAACTGAATTTGCGTTTGACTTTTTATTAAAATATCGGTATTTCAGTATTGAAATACTTATTAAAAGTTATCAATTTTTTTAATTTATTTGTAATTTCATTTTTTTTTTTTTTTTTTTTGTATTTTTCTACTTATAAGGCAAGAAAATAGCTGTTTATATAGTCTGCAACATAAATTGATTAAATAATGTAAATATTTCTTTTGTGGCATTCGATTTGTCGTAGTCTGTTCCGGAATAACCCACCAGAAAATATCTGGTTTCTAATTTTCTTCGAGAATTCTTATTTTAAATGATACGGTTTTTGTGGTTTTGATCTTTTTTCAGTGCTGTGCCTGACGAATCAAAATAATTCTTATTTTCATTTTACTTATTTTCATTTTTTTAAGTAGCCGAACGGGAATCAGCTGTCTTTTCTCCATGGTTAGCTGCGCAGTGTTCGAAAAATCATGCATCAAATTAGTTAAATGCCTTATGCAAGGAATGCCTTCTGGGTGTTCAAGTGTTGACGTTGATTGTTCTTTCTATCCCCATAATTACATGGTCCGCCGACATTTCAAAGAATCATGATGACAGTTGTTTAATTGTGGTTTTGTTCTGGAGCTCCTTCAGTCAGCATCAGAACATTTCGATTGATGAATTATTTATATGTTTATCGCCATTCAGCAAAATCTATTTTTGGTCAATTATTAAAAATCTTGAATAACAATTCTGCGGCATATGAAATGCATAGCATCCAGCGTGTATTGCATATTTCTCTTTCTTATTCTATGGTCACCTTTTCAATGTGCTGTGGGTTGGGGGAATCTTAAAAATAGACTCACTCTTTCTGTCCGTTGTATGTTGCAGGAGGTGACTAACCTAAATTTCATTCTGGCTGCTCTTTCACAATTTCTTCATTCTTTCTGCTTCTTTTCCACTTCTTCTTTTAACAAGTGCGTCCTAATAGAATCATCATAGTCGCTAAAGAGACGTTAAATACCAGGCAAACAAACAACCCGCCAACCCATCATCGAAATGGACAGGAAAACACCCTAGAAAAGGTTGATAACACCAGTGCACTAGCGTTTGCAGTGTATGTTATGTTTTTACCCGCGCTCAGAGGCCATAGAAACTGGAAGCAAAACCTAAAACATAACATCTCATGTATCATACATTACTACATTTCTGAATCAGGTTGAAGAATGATAGAACTCTCATCAAAAGCAGTTTCAATATTTTTTAAACGGTGAGGCAGTAAATTGTCTTTAGGGAACGTTTCATTTGGGTTAGGCTTCCGTAGCGTACCGTAGTGATCTTGTCAAAATGGGTAAAAGAATTTACAGGTCTAACGAGACCATGATTACAAGTGTGTTGCAATTTCATTATCTCCCGTGGAACGGGGGGATATAGTTTTGAACTTTTCAGTCTGTCCGTCTGTCACGCTTCAGTCTCACGCGCCTACAGGCCATATTAATGGATGGATTCGTTTCAGATTATGTACACGGCTTCTCTGGGCCCTTCCACAGTGCAGTGACCAAGAGTTTTCGGGTTTCGGAAAAAAATTGACAAAATGGCGGACTTTAGAAAATCGGCACTGAACTTAGCGTATACAATGCAGTGTTACGCGCCTACAGGCCACATTAATAGATGGATTCGTTTCAAATTTTGCACACGGCTTCTCTGGACCCTTTCGCAGTGCAGTGACCAAGAATTTTCCGGATGGGACTTAATTGACAAAATGGGGGATTTTTCAAAATCGGTGCAGTACTTAGCGGCTACTGGTTAATGGATCGATTCGTTTAAATGTTAGACACTACGTCTACCTATCATTCCACTTTTAAATTTTGCGTAGTCAACACGCAACAGCCTTACACACACCATATCGCCCACGGGGGATAGACATACTCCTCGAGACGTAGTCGAGTTTGGCTCAAGGAACGTGCCCAGTTGTATGATTTCGGTCTTCTGTGTTTGTCGACCGCTTGTCAAATGATTGCCTCTTTGCAACAGCTTTGTGTAGATTGCCTCTTTGCAACAGCTTTGTGTAGTTTAAAGTGAAGTATGTGCCGAGGTTACTCCAGAACTGTTTAAAACTCTGTATTTCTTAGGAACCTTAGGCATGATTTTAAATTATATGGCACAGTTGGTTTTTAGAGCCTGTGAAATATATAAATCTGCGCTGATCTCGTTATCATTGAGTAGTTCTTATAAATGTTAATTATTTTCGTGAATCTGTGAAATTTGAAAAAAGTAAAAATTACGTGCTTAATATCTGAATAGATAAGGATACATATTAAAAGCATTAAAATCTGTATGTGTGACATGTTTCTGTAGTGGCTAGATTAAACATAAATAAATGCTGAAGTTTTAAATTTACTTCCGTAGCACAATTTCATTGCCATTGGTTATTTATATTTTTGAGCCGCGTTGATGCCACATGTGAAGTAACTTGATCCGGAGAGCCGTAATAATGGTATGATGTGGGATTAGAAAGCGTTAGAAGTAAAAAGAACGAAGTTGTACCAGTATATTTTGTGGTGAAATTAAAATAAAGTAGGTGAAGCATTGTAAAACAATATTAGAATAAAAAAGTGATAGATAACGTCTGGGGATTAAATTGTGTTATTGTAGTGATGTGGTGATCGTTCTATTGGCAAGCAGATGCCCCATGATTTAACATAGAAGGCCCAGTAGACCTTGCACCTGTTTCTTTTCAGTTGAGTTGTTAAATATTGGTAAAGAGTCACGGAACAACCAGCTATTCGTGTACACCATTGTGATGTGGTTTATTTGATTTATAATCAGATGCATAATAAATATACAAGAATTGTTGTCACTATAAATTATAACTTATTTTACGTTCTACGAGTAGAACGTTTGCTTAGACGAAAATATTAGACCTGCTTGTGATTTCAAGCACACGTGTTGCGGATGTATATTAATTTGCCAGAATGACTCCATAGTTTACTTATAATTAGTAAACTCAATACGCATTCTAACGTTTAGAGGGTTTAATTGCTGACATCAAGTAACCTCTATGGAGTGTTGTTGCATACATGATTGTCATCCTGTAACCCGTTAACATACAAGCGCCACGTGACAGATCGTACCAGGTTTAAAACCCTTTCTATGTTGCTGTCGGTCATTTTAACCATGTCAGACGAGCCACCAGTGTCTTGTTTTTAATTCTTGGCGGAGAAGCAGGTCTGTGTTTAGTTATTAGTGATATTTACAAGGCCCTTTTGAAATATTAATAGGGAAATACATGAAATATAAAATAGGAATGTTTTTATGAGAGGCCTATTGCTATGAATATATGATGATGGCTCACAATGGCTGCACATATGCATTGTCGTGCTGTTTCGCCTAGATTAAATTCTTAACAGGCTGTCAAAGAAGGTGGGCTTATGTAAACGTGTCATTGTGCTGTATCAAGATTAGAGGTAGCTTGTGGGTCTTTTTTTCAGATAAAAGAATTTCCACAGTGAACCTCGTTCGTTTTCACAAAAGCTAAGTGTTATTCATGTTACAGCACTTATTCAGTGAAATTACGAATCATAATTTGATACAAAGAAGTGCCACTTAACCACACAAAAACGTTTGCTTAATTCAATATTTAAATACAGTGGGTTTGTGTACTCCTCTTGATAGATTTATTCAACCAACAAGGCAAGTGCATTCTTTGAATAACCCTGCAATTTGAACTAGAAATTGTAATGCTTACTTAATGCATTTACTGTGTTTAACGATAACATTTGTCTATTATTTTTACTTCACTAAGAGGGAAACCAAAAAAGATGGATTTTTCGTGTTTATTGCTTGAAATAAGTGGCAAATAAGATGAGATTGAGAAATTGGAATTCTTTATGTACAAACTGGATGTAAGGGCGGCATTATTAGGAACGGTGTAATAAAGCATTGAGTAAAGAAACTTTAACATCGCAACCTCTGTTTGTTTAATTATTTCCAGTTGTCGTGTGCGAAGCCTATTTCTGTGGTGATCGCTTTAAAACGTCAAGTAATAATGAAGCAATACAGGAGAAAGAAATTAGAATAATCAGTTTTATTCATCTTAATCCTTGTTGAATGCTAAAGATAATTTGTGGCACAGTTTCTTTCCGTCAGTGTTAAGCAAATCGTTTCTCAAAATCGGGGGGGGGGGGGGGGAGGGGGTGAGTTCATTTAATATGTTTTGTATTATTTTGGGATTTAGGAGATGTTTTTATGCAGTTACAATAATATTGCATCAGGCTGGTTATTCGGTCATCTGTACGAGTCCAGTAAACTCACTGCTTGCGGTTCGCTCTAGAGTCACCAATGCTTGTCTGAATACAGTTCAGAGTATTCAATCAATCAATCAATCAATCAATCAGTTTATTTTCTGAAACCAACCATGATTGACTGATTGATTGATTGATCAGAGTATTCTAGCTGTTGGTGTGTCGTTTGATGTATTAGTTTGTTATGTTCAGTTCATGAGTACGACTAATGAACATACAGGGCTAGCCGTGCAAGGAGAAATATTTTGTTGATGAAAGAAGATATATTAAATCACTCGGATTATGTAATCTTTTGTTTGTGGTGTGTATTAATTTTCACTAATACACTGTATTATACACCGCCTGATTAAAATAACGACGGAATACTCAATCACGATTTCTAGGGCACTATCGTTTTCGTCTTCCAAAATGTCGGAGAAGTACGGATAAGCTTTATCCACAGCCGAGCTATTCTTTTCTGTTTTCTCATTTTCACATGCTTTTACGTGAGTTTCGCTGGTTTCTAATGCGATTCCAGATTTCTAGAGCTCCTCATCCGATTTTTCTTGTAATTATTTTTCAAGAGTTTCAGTATTTTGAAATAATTCCTCGTCACACTAATCATAAAATAAAAAACTAAGATTCATAACAGCTTCCACCGCTGCTAATGTTGTATTAATAGTACTGTCGGGTAGAGTATTTTGGTTTATAAAAATTTCGTCCCCGCTATCCATGGTTGTAAACTGGTCAGATAATTGAACTGAATGAAGCGCTTGCACGAAGCAAAGAGTTAAATGTTGGATGGACAGTGTATTATATAGTGAGAATATTTGACACTACTCATCCGGCATACGCTGTATTGTGAAAACAAAGGACTATAAATCGATTAATTCAAATCATGATCACTGAAAACATTTTTTCTTATCCAAGTGCAGTGTATTATGTTGTGATTATATTTAACGCTTTATCGGAATGGAGTGGGCTGCTTTAAGTCCGACAAACCATTCAAAGTCGTCAATTCGTGAAACATAATACATCTCGGGTGGCTACGCTACTCTCGATGTATTATATTTCACGAATCCTCTCATTTTTATGGTTTATCTATAACATAATGCAGCTGATTATGGGACTATTACTTGAGTTTTTTATATGTTTGATTGCCACAAGAACAATAAATATACGATGCACTGTCGCGAAGTAATTTAGCTGTGACAGGAAATATATACGATAGTTTCGACATTAGAGTCGAATGTTATAATACCAGTTATATTACCTCCATAACAAACTCGTAAAACAACATTAGGAGTAGTAAGGCTCCAAAATGAAGTGACGGTTGTATGTAGACGTAAACCTACCTTGGAAGTAGACACACGCAGCATCGAGTTTTTTTAATTCGATGTGAGAGGTAAAGTGTCATCCATTACTTATATCCGATCGTTTGGTTATATCTGTATCGGCCCTGCGGACGGCATGCGTTTGTAAATGCCATATTTGTTTAATACTTGTATGGTTCTGTGTTAGTAGTACTCAGTTTTTGAACCAATGTTCGTGCCGTTGTCTTAATCACGTGCATTGCGTTCAGCCCCGATGCTTTCAATAGGATTAACCATACTCAAGTTCTTATTTTAACTCGTCTGTGTAACGCAGTTGTTTCCCATGATTGAATCTGTCGTATCCATTGCTGCTGATATCAATCACTTCTTCCCTGTGTTTATGACCTCGTGGAGTTACCTCCGCGAATAGACAAGAACAAAAAACCAGCGGTGAATGTGCACATTCTTCGGAATTGCTGTCTGACACGGGGAGTGGTTCTTATGCTTTCAGTCTGCTTGTGTGTGCTTGTGACGGGTGCAGAATGTTTGCGGGTTTTTTTTTCTCAGGTTACATGCTAGTCTGTCAGAAGACATATGAACTACAATTCTTGTCATTTACTACAGTGAACTGGTTGTATGTATTGTTTCCAAATTTTCCACAGCTACTTGTTATCCAGGCACATTTATTTGTGATAGTTTTATAACTTGTTATACCAGTTCTAGGTATGAAGTGACTACTTAAATGATTGTGAAGATTGTTTCAGCTGGCGCCTTAGGAACACATGACTGGTTTTACTTTCTTATTGGTATGAAATCGAGCTTCAGAGGAGTAACCGTGCCTGTATTTTCTTTGCATGCTTCCGAAGCTACTCCGTATTTTTCATACACTATGCAGGTGACGTGACAGAGCGTCACGTGGTTGATCATTTGCTGCCACCTGTGATTCCCTGCACGTTTTTTTTTACCCCGCTAAAAGATTAATTTCCATGCTGTGTCCCATTCTTGGTTGACGCTTGTGTGTGTGGACTGGTATTTACAAAGCACTCCTGAAATGTTAATAATATTGGGTGTGAGACATGAAACATAAAACAGCGGCGGCTATGTGACATGCCTAATGCTATAAATATATAATGCTGGTTTGCATTGGCTGCGCATCTATAACTAACGTGCTGCTCAGTCAGATGAAGTCACACAAAAAAATGTTATCAGAGTAGATTGAACATGTAAAAGAATCCTTGCGTTGTATCCTGATTAGAGACCTGGATAGCTAGGCTGCAATGGCGGTACATTGAAGTTTGTCTCTAGTACATTGTGTAACCCCCTCATATTAATTAAATTATATATTGACATTTTTCAGGAATGTTTGCTTAAGTCGTCATAAATTGAGAGAATTGGCTTCAAGTCCATTCGTCTATTTCGTTACTTCAAGTTTATCAGCTCAAATTTTGTCAGCTTTTATCTATGAATGATTTGGTTCAGTTTGATAATCTGTGAACAACAAGATTAGGGTGTATTGCTTACTGACCGTTGATCAAATTCTTTAGCTTTGCTTTAGCTACCAATTCATTGCGTATATCGGAACTTATTCTTAAAGCTTATCATAAAGTACGTTAGCAATTTCTTGAAATAAAATGTAAGTTCGGTTGTCACATCTGATAAAAAAATCGGAATACCTTCGAAAGCCGATTTTTTGCCATTTGTATTACGTTCCATTTTTCCTCATTAAGGATTTGTACTACAAAGTGGTGATATCGGAGCTTAAACAATATCAGAATGACTTTTGGCCGTTTGATTTCACTCCAAACATTTCTTGTTTAATTTTTATTCATTTCGTGAATCGGCTGAGAAATATAAACCACCTCCTTGTTCACTGAAAAAAGTGTCTGTAATTTATTTATTCATTTTTAGGGAAGGAGTGTTTCTGTGACAGTAACGTCAAAACAGTTTCTGAAGTGATTATAGGCTTCACCACTCGTATTCCAATTCCGGTCTAGTTCTGTGTCGAAGTGCCGCGTGTTATTTTCAATTAGAGGAAGAAATTCCATTGCTTTCTTAATACTTGTGCTGTGTGAAATGATAAGGTTTGCTCATTATCTTTCTTACTTCAAGCTTGGCCACATGTCTAAGAGGAAAGTGATGGATTTTTTCACCGCTTGTTGCATTAAATAGAACTGGATGTAAGACTATTGAAAAGTTGGTTGTTTTGCTAACAAGCTTAAGTGAAGCTTGACGGTAGTCACGTGACGTGTTCTCCAATCTATACGACGCAGGCTGTGCCGGTCAACAGACAGTTTTTCGGCTTACGTTATTAATCTCAGCCCCCATCCCGTCTACGCCATCCCTTGGTCATATGAGGTATTTGAAAGTCTTTCCTTGTAGTTAGTTAATTTGTTAAGTCGTGCCATTTGTTAGGTCATATTTTTGTCAGATTTCTGCGCTTTACGTAAGCTTGTATGGCAAACACAGTGAGACGTCAGAATGTATCAAGTATGAGGGAATGCACGTTTTCTAGCTGTATGAGAGCGTTTGTAAAATTTATTACTACACTCGGTGGAGATGCTGACAAGAGGAAACACGCTACAACACCTTTCGAGTAAGATGTGCAAGAGAAATCAAGAAGGAACAGAACAGTTGCTTTGACGGATGATAAAAGCGAATGTGGTAGCCGTTATTCAATCGAACATCCCTTTCAATTAATAAATACACAAGATAAGGAGTGTCAATTTATTTTGTTCGACTTGGTGCAAAAAGACGGGAGATAAACAGCTGATGGAGATAAATGCCCCACGTAAGTGAGTTGTTAGAAATGGCAAGGCATTCAGCAAAGGCCGATACAGTGGGGAAAGAAAATAGCGTCTGGGCTTCAGTGGCGCTATGTTATACACCGCGTGATTTGTGAACCACAGTTGTGTCTAAACAAAATACAGGCTTTTCAATAAACCTAGGCTTGGGCTTGTCACGAGTGAGACTATGTACCGAAGTCTTGTGAGTAGCATTGGGCGCCCACCCATAAAGTACGCACGCGATTTGAAACCCGACCACATCATCGCGCTATACGTATTTTAATTGCGGTTATGTCATTAATAACCACATTAGAACAATTAAAATATGTGCCTGAAATATCAGGTGTCTGTATCGCATTCAATAATATATAGTAATATTTTATTTGCAAATCGAACTTTCAATGCGGCTGTGCCTTAAGGAGAAACATGAAAAACGTTAGATTGCCCTTTTGAGCGCTAGAAAGCTGTATCAGTTATTAACCCAGCCGACTTTGTCGGAATGGATTAGTCGTATCACTGTAGGGGGCTTGAATGTATGTGCCTATGTTAAACTTTTCCTTTAAAATGCTACTCCTGCTACAGTTTTGCTCCAATCGTTTTGATATTACGCAAGAATGTTCCCTAGATGGTCCCCCACCTGGCTATGACTTTTTTTTTTGACGATTGACGAAAAACTGACAAAATGGCGGCACTTTTTGTGCCCGTTTTGACCCATTTTTTAGAAATGCTTCTCCTCCTCAGTTTTACTCCAATCGTTTAGATGTTACGTAGGGATGTTCCCCAGGGGTTCACCTACCAGGCTCTAATATTTTTTGTCGCGGTTCGCCAAAAACTTCCGAAATGGCGGAACTCTGAAGTTTAGCAAAAACTGGAATAAATCGTCGTAAATAACTGAATGGTCAAACCATTCATTTCTCTCAAGTCTTTTTCAGATAGTTATAAAATCTTAATCGAAAGTTTCTTAGGTGCTTCTCCACCTGGAGTTTGCTTTTTTTCGCAAATGACAAAGAAGTGCCGAAATGGTGGAAATGTAAAAAACATATAAAATTGTGTAAATATCGGTAAATACGTGAATCGTCAAAACCCAACCTCTCCAACGTCCCTTTTTTGGTAGCTTCCAGATTCAAATTAAATGTATTTTACATACTTCATTTTTTGCCCTAACAGTATTCGTTTCAGTGTTTTTCTCTCTTTCCTTGTTTGGAAACTCGGCTGGGTCATGTCCTTGGACATGCTTGTCTTTGATTGCACTAATCTTGCGGCAGTATACAGCAGTATGTGAATATTGGCACGAGGTATGAGTGAAAGAGTGCTCAAAAAAAAGAAACATAATAAAGTTTCAGTTTGCGGTTTTCATTTTTGATGTAGAATTGATTTACTGTAATAAAGTATTATTTGTTTGCTGTTGCGTGTATGTTTATTAATTACGTGTATTTATGAAAGCTACATTTCAGCTGAAGAGATATTTACCCGTCTAATTTACTTATGTTAGAAAAAAAATAGAAAATTGTGGTGGGATGAATTAATAAAAATTTCAGCTGTTACGTGATGTGTTTGGAACGGGCTTCAGAAGAGTTTACACACATGTTGCCAGATGTTGTTTTAATACATTCCAGAACGAGGCTCGTGAACGTGGATCCCATTGAATTGCTGTGTGACTGATTTCTACGCCCGAATCGCAAATGGCGACGTTTCATATCAAATGCGTTTTGCTTATGGTACGGTAATCGCAGTGCTAATATGGTGCTTTTGTTTATTTGCAGCAATTTATGTCGCCGAGGTTTCCACCAGGCGGACCACGAGGCCCAGTGCGCATGCCCAGCCAAGAAGTGTTTAACGTAAGTGTATGAACCACTTCCACCCCCCCCCCCCTGCGCCACACACACACACACATATATCTCCATACCTGTTCTTTGGCACAACCACGCTTTGCTTTAAAACTTAAAAAAAAAATGCTTTCATAGTGCAAAGAAATCTTCGAAAAAAAAACAATAATAATAACACTTACCTCACAATCCTCGATTCTTTTCGTCCAGATGTGGTAAAATGAGCACAAACAACAACGTCACAATCTTTGAGCTTATCCATTTCATATTCTTGTGGAGTCTTATAAAAAAAAACATATCCAGCTCAAAAGCTCTCATTGATTTGAGTGGTCGTACAGTATTACGATTTTAAATGATTTTACTCCAGTTTAAAATTGATTTGTTTCATTTTCCATCGCGAAAAGTTTAAATAATCACTTAACTGATTGTAACAGAATTTTGATGATAACTAAGTGAAGGTCTCTATCAGATGTGAAATTGTTGTCCACAGTGTACAACCTGCATCAAAAATAAAAGCGGCTTGCCTAAATCTGCCGTGAATGTTGAGTTGGCATTTGTTAAGAAACATCTTTTCATAGTAATTTGATATCCCATGTATATGGTTGGAGGTTTGATTGAATTTCATTCAGTGCACATTTTACTGTAGCTCCTTGTTTCTTTTACCAGCCTAAATTCACTTTAATTTGAAAGTTAAAAAGAAGCACCCCGCTGACTGAATTCATAAAGAAATGGCTAAGAAATGTAATATGTGTGTTAACGTTTTATTTGAAGAAAGAAAAAAGTGTAACATTAATGGGTTCGTATATTGCGTGGCTTCTTTCTATATTGGTTAATAAATCTTTGGTATATAAATAAACCTGCACTTGAGATCGTATCTCGAGTGCCCATTTCCACATTTCATTTCAGTAATTTAATTTCAACATGACATATATTTCAAAACAAAATTACTATTTATTACCTCGAGTTGAAAAGGTAGTGATTATTTTAAGACTCCAAATTAAAGGTTTTTGTCAGTTTAATGATGGAAGTAGTATTAAACTGCATCGGAATCATAAATTGTTTGACACAATATAATTAATTTGCCTTATAAATATTGAGTCATCCGAAACTTAATTTAGTTAACAATATTACCAAATTTTATGTATGAACAGACATCAGGTTGATTTATGGAGGTTATTAATGTAAAGTGGTTGCCATGACTGGTTTTTCACGCGGGGACCGCGGGTGGGGGGGCGGGGGTGGGGTGGGGGGGTTACGGTCCTGCACCAGTACCATTACTGCATGAACCCCATACCATCCCGTCGACCTGGTACTTGGTACCCGATGTTTTATTTATTGCTTATTACGCTGTGTACTTTTGTTGCAGGGTCCAGGAGGACAAATGCCTATGCCTAATAGCATGGATATGAGACCAGGTACGTGTCATATGGCGCCAGCAAACTAATAAGTTAATATTAAAGGGGCCGCTCTGAGCCATAACTGCAGCAATATCACTCATGCATTCCTGTTTTCTGATATGTAATTGTGATTCAGTAATAGATCATTGCCTTTCTCAATTTTTGTAAATTTCAAAACACGAAGGATATAGGGATTGGCGGTTACTTTTCGTCAATATTAAACATCCACCCCAAGTGAATGGTATTTGAAAGCAACTGGCGTAGTGTTCAAATAAAGTGTGGCAGGCTTTTTGGGTCTACTTCACGTGACTGTAGGGGAAAAAAACAAAGGAAGTGAGGGCTGGGGGTGCGGAAGGATGGGAGGGGGTATTGAGGAGGGGTATGGTTGCAGTTTAAACACAAGAAATGCACCCAAGATCAAACCCAAGTCTTATTCTGATAGGAATATATGGCAGATGGATCTTACTCTGGTGCAGTCATTACCAAGAATTGCGTTTTTTTTTTTTTTTTTTGTTTTGTTTTTTTTTTTTGAAGTTGTAAGGGCCAGTGTTTAGGACCTTTTTCCTCGTTACTGGTCCGTCATTTTGTCATTACTACTTCTTTGACCATGCTGGCCCTAGGACCCCCCAAATTTCGCACATATTTAGTACTGGATCTGAAGTTGTGCACGTCGCCTTTTTCTCGCCTTTGTTTTCATTTTCATGATCAAAACGTGAAGCAAAACAGTAAATTTTTTATCGAGAAATGCAGCGCGTAAGGTGTGCGACAACATTTGCGCACAACCATTCCGCATCTGCCATCAGCCAAACTGCGCGCTACGTAAATGATGTGAGCATTATTTGAGTGAGCCAAATACGCGGAATTTGTGTGAATTTTTCGTCAGTGCAAAATCTTACTTCGTCACTTTACTCGAAGGGAGAAAATGATTTTAAGAATATTATTATATGTTTTTTTTTGCCAATTGTTTAATATTGCGCCTTTGAGAAATCTGTTCTTGTTGATTTACTTGTTTATTGTTTGGCATGTGAAATGGGGTTGGGGAAATTGTCAGTGAGTGTTGCGTGTTCGGTATTGCTGATTACCCGATCTAATACAAAAAAGTCACCAGAATGAACAGCGCTCATTTTAAACACATGTGGTTAATTTGAGGAATATAATTGCGTGTTTGTGCAAGTTGTTGTTGTTGATTGTAAGAAACAGGACACTATCGTAGGGGATTTACAAAGTTCTATCACTGATACTGGCTATTAAATGTGATGTTTGCGTGATTCTACAAACGTCATATTTTATCAACAGTGGGTGCTTGACTCCGTGTCTAGCATTTTCTTGCTGCGTGTTAATACAACACTGCTTTGTGGAGATTTCAATGACGGCAGACTCGAGTCCTCGAGATCACGTTCATTTATTCCCCACAGGTGGAACCTGTCTGGAATATATGCGATCGACCGTGTGTCGGTCTGTCGGTCTGTCAACACTTTAACACGATAACTGCTGTAAGGATTTTAATGAAACTTGGTATGTAGCGTCTATGGGAACAAACATAGATCGGTATTGTAACTGGGCCAGGTTCGTCCAAGGAAAATGCACCAGCTGGACTTAGCTCTTGATTGACTATTGATGGCAGTGTTTATGCACACTGCTCTAGTTTTAAATAATCCTTGTTGGTTGCCAGTGAATTTAATTTCGTGGCAGTTGTAATTTTTTTCTGTAAACTTGTAGTCATTGAATTGTGATAACCGGATATTATGCCGTGAACGATGACCTGAACGTTACGAGCGCCCGCCCAATACGCACGTATATGTGCACGTATCCCTTTACCAGCCGCAGTCGCGCTCTGAACCGCTTTGGCACTGTGTAAGCGGGAGGGTTAGGGCGGGCGGTGCTGTCAGTTATTGGTCATTTACTGGGCAAGCACACTGGGCATATGGAAGCAGGGTCAGTGCAAATGTATAGCGTTAATGCAAGCTGGGTTAGTGCAAATGTATAGCGTTAATGCAAGCAGGGTCAGTGCAGATTTATAGCGTTAATGCAAGCAGGGTCAGTGCAGATTTATAGCGTTAATGCAAGCAGGGTCAGTGCAAATGTATAGCGTTAATGCAAGCAGGGTCAGTGCAAATGCATAGCGTTAGTGCAAGCAGGGTCAGTGCAAATGTAAAGCGTTAATGCAAGCAGAGTCAGTGCAGATTTATAGCGTTAATGCAAGCAGGGTCAGTGCAAATGTTAAGCGTTAATGCATTACTTGAATCGTGCGTGAGAAGGGATTTTGGTTCACCGGAGCGCGTATATGTTAAAGGTTACGCTCCTTCGGTGAGAATAATGTTCGTTTAAAATGTTGCTTGATAAGAAGTCGAGAGTGTAATGCCTGACAGCGTCAACCTGGTATTCTACCGTTTCTAAAATATATAAGTATAAGTATTATTCTGCTTCTCATGAAATACAAACATAATGTTCTACTGAACCCAAAAGATAAAATCTTATATCTTACTGACCAAACTATTTTACATGCCATTCTGTTGTACCTAAATTATAAAACTATACATCTGATATGTCAGACTATTCAGTGTAAGAATGGCAAGCGATTGTTATATACTTCATACGTGAGTTTGTGGAACCAGCCGCTGCGATTTACTCCCGTGCTTCTCGATAATCCCGTCGGTGTCAACCAATCAAATTCCGAATTAAAGTGGGTCAGGGCAGGAATTCCTAAGTAGGTTAACTGGGATAATTTTAAAGGAAAAGAAATTGACAGCCGACCATAGCGACGTTCTTTGGTAAGTGACAGGCAAATGAATGCCATAAATGACAAGTACATGCTAATCCATAATAAATGCTTTTGGGCAAGTTAGCATCTGCTTAATAAATACCCAGCAAGTTACCTCATATTGCTGGCCACTCCAGGATCATTTTTCTCAATTTACTTCTTCCCTCCTCACTGTAAAATTTGCCATTACGGCACTGAAGCAGGCTTCTTCACAAGACATTGACAGTTGTCCTCCAAATCTTTATTTGCGCAAGTTGCAGATGTACGGCTGACTATTTTTTTTTCATAATCTGATGTTACTAAAGCTTGAGTACATCTTGGACACCTCTGTGCCTATCTTTTTGTTGCTAAATGGATGCTAAATGGACGTACGAGGTTTTTCTAATCTCACGTGCAGAGGCAAAAGCCTTCTTTTTACGAGGTACAGTTTTTTAGGTTTATATTAATATAATGCGGCACTGACTACTCTTGTCGCGTATTAGGAAGCTTAGGAAGCGTGTAAAATTCCCGAGTTAATGTGGAGGTCTGGTTCGGCAAGCCACAGCCACACATTTCTTTTTTTTGTAATACCCGCCCAATGTGAAATTACTGCGCTTGCTGAGGTTTCTAGATAGCTGGATCCAATAAACAACATTTAATAAGATGTTCTCGTGATGAAAGATGTTATCTTCTACATTACACATATCAGTGGTTATTGACGTAGGGCGGGTGGGTGAAAAGCCAACTGTATATTTTTTTCCGACTGCTAGCGTTGTGCTTTTTGTTCAAGCCAAAAGTGTCTTTCCTTGCAACCCCTCCCCCGCCCCCCCCCCCCCCCCCACCCAACCCATTCCCTCCCTACTCCCTCTTTGTTTTCTCTCCGAAGTGAATTTCGTGTCCCTTTTTGCAACTCGCATTGAATGTGGTTAATTACGTTATTTATTCATTTTTTCTTCTACTACCAGCGGTGCACCTGTAAGACATCTATTTGCTACTGCACCCACACTAGTGATAATCGTGATACAATGCGCTGCACTGGCTATTTCTATCATATCTTATCCCCCGATGCTTAGCGCTGATTAATGTCTGACTGGCGCGATAAGCACGCTCGCGTAATGAGTAAATTTATCACTGATCGCATGCTATTCACAAAACAAAGCACTGATTACATCTAATCAACAATTGCTGTTGATCCCAATGACCTTCACCCCACAGTAAAGGTTCTTGTGTGCTGACGTAGAGCCCCGTTCCTTTTACGTTGGTCGCCTTTGTTAATTGAATGTCACTGATGTTTTGCTCCATCATGGAAGCAAATTATGTTGCAATTTCGACACACTGAAAATGCGTGTTGATGCTTAACAAATCATTCTGTGGGGTTTGGGGAGGGTGGAGGGCGGGGGTGGGGGGGGGTGGCTTCGAACCTGTTGGCATTTACGGTGGTCACTTGGGAGATGCAGGAAGTGCTGTTTTTAATGCTCGACCCTTTGATTTATACCGTTTGTGTAACGAGAAATACCTGAACAGAATTACACTCCTTCCCCTCGACAGCTGCCATTGGGTGATTGCGTAATACATTATTTTGAAAAAATATGGGGAAAAAATACGAAAGAGGTCATTTTAGATTGGATAGGAAATGTTAACGTAGCCGTGGAAGGCATTGCCTATGCTGTGACGTCTTATGATGGAATTAAGCAATGCGCCTAATTATTTCTTCGTGCCTTTCCCTCTCCTTGGATTGACCTTTCTCCTCTTCGGTTTGCACTTTCCCTCACCTTGGGTTTCACTTCTTCCTCCTTGGATTGACCTTTCTCCTCTTCGGTTTGCACTTCCTCCTCCTCGGGTTGCCCTTCCTCCTCCCCCGGTTGCCCCTCCTCCTCCTCGGGTTGCCCTTCCCCCTCCTCGGGTTGCCCTTCCCCCTCCTCGGGTTGCCTTCTTCCTCCTCGGGTTGCCTCTTCTACTCCTGACCGTCCTGTCTCGTCCTCGGATTGCCCCTCACCCAAACAGATTGAGCTTCTCCTCGTCCCAAATTCTGTCGGACAAAATCGCTGAGCAAAACGTCAGACTAGCCGAGTTAACGTTGGCTGGGGCGCTATTAATCAACCTGCCAGAAAGAGGAACGTCCGTCAAATAGGCGTGATTAGCTGACAAGGCTCACAGCAATTCACGCAGTTCCAAATGGCTGTTTCAATCACTGCTGTGCCACAATTTCAATTATAACTGTAATTGATGTGTGTAAAAATACTTGTTTAGAACACTTCGAGTTGTAGCGCATTTCGCCAAATTGTACCAGGAAAATAAATCGTTCTTGCGCCAATGCAGTTTAAAGCGGCATTTGCGGTTTACTTTTTCCCGGGCAATGTAAGAGAAGTACAATTGTCTCGTTCAGGACTCCATTTCAGTTTTATCGAGAAATCTAATATGACTGCCCGACTGCCATTTTCGAGTGTTCGGCCTTCGTGAAGATACTGCCAAGGTCTGGTATAATTGTGATGTTCTGATGAACCCGAAATGTCGTATGGCCGTGAGGCTGGCATCTTTTCCAGTAACCAGTACCAGATTGTTGAGTGGTTCTAAGTTCTGGAGAAGGGCGAGAGAGACCGTCGCCAAACGTTAGCACAGGTCACATGTTGGTAACTTTTAGCACAGGTCACATGTTGGTAACTTGTCCATCTTGGAAGGATTTGCCATTACTCGCCATAGGATCTTGGATTCACAGTAGGTCTTTGCAACAATGAGTTTTGTCCCTGTGATTCCTTAGTTGCAAAAGAAATACATAAATAATGAAAATAATAATAAATAAAGAAAGAAAGAAAAAGAAAGTAATGTTGAATGGGGAATTCAGTGTTTGCAGACATGGGCAGTTGATTGGGAGTTTCCTAACAAGCATGTTTCCTAACGTTTGCATGTTTTACTGCTTGCCTGGCTCCAGTGAATAGAAAAGCTAAATGTGATTATATTAACGAGAACATAGCTGCGCACTGCTCTTCGTTTGCACGGGCAACACAAGGCTTTTCACGTTAAGCTTGATTCTACTGTTTTAACCAAGTTTGTATTGGGAATATTCGACTTAGTTTTAAATTAATCAAATATCACTTGTAACCACTTTACAGTCACAATTTTTTTTTTCCGAGAAGTACGATATTTTTTCTCTGCCCAGTACTCATAATTTTTGCTGCCAAAAGGCGGCAATTCCAATAACTCAGGTGCGTCCTTCAAAACAAAAAAAAAAAAAAACAAAAAAAAAAAAACAAACAAACAAACAAAAAACAAAAAAAAAACAAAAAAACTTTCAAATGTTAATCAGACTTGCTGCGATAGACGCCCGTTGTGGGAGTGTTTGGAAACGAATGAGCTCGTGACGTCACGTATGTAAACCCTATACAGTTCTCTCAGTGACGTCACTTATTTAAACCCTATACAGTTCTGTCAGAAAACGATACCGAAAAGTCTTTATAGAGAAAACGCTAGGCACCATGAATTCTGAAATTATGATCTCGCTTAAAAACAGCTGGTTCATCTTTTACCCGTTATTACTTCAATACATTAGGACTATTCGTTTGGAGTGTTCGTGGGTAACCGTTGCTTTTGCTTGATTGCTTCAATTTCCCATAAGGTTTCTGGATGTGTCTTCGCATTATATTACAGCTGCTGTAACCGTAGATGTTTACATACATCAGTTGACTGGTACCAGGCCCGCCGTTCTTCGTAATCAACGCTGATATTCGACGCTGCGAACCAGTCTTTTTTTTCTTGTAAATCGCATCCGACAGGTCAGAAGAGATCCCCTTTTAGCCTGCCACATTCGCAATCGCTTTAAATATTAACAAAAAGATGTGCGCGTGGCGGTATTAAAGCTGAAACAAAAGGTGAAACTATGAAAAATAAAATTTTCTCAACACGTGGTAGACTTTTTGGGGATGTTCAGATGATCGCAGTCGAGGTAAAAACACGTGTACCTATGTGGTACGTGTCTGTCGGGGATGTGTAGTTGATTCGAATCCCAGTAAGAACACGTGTACCTGTGTGGTACGTGTCTGATGGGGATGTGTAGGTGATCGGAATCGCGGTAAGAACACGTGTACCTGTGTGGTACGTGTCTGACGGGGATTCGTAAGTGATTGGAAATAGCCGTAAGAACACGTGTACCTGTGTGGTACGTGTCTGACGGGGATTGGTAAGTGATCGGTATCCCGGTAAGAACACGTGTACCTGTGTGTTACGTGTCTGGTGGGGATGTGTAGGTAATCGGTGTCACGGTAAGAACACGTGTACCAGTGTGGTACGTGTCTGGTGGGGATGTGTAGGTGATCGGTATCACGGTTAGAACACGTGTACCTGTGTGTTACGTGTCTGGTGGGGATGTGTAGGTAATCGGTGTCACGGTAAGAACACGTGTACCAGTGTGGTACGTGTCTGGTGGGGATGTGTAGGTGATCGGTATCACGGTAAGAACACGTGAACCTGTGTGTTACGTGTCTAGTGGGGATGTGTAGGTGATCGGTATAGCGGTAAGAACACGTGTACCAGTGTGGTACGTGTCTGGTGAGGATGTGTAGGTGATAGGAATCGCGGTAAGAACACGTGTACCTGTATGGTACGTGTGTGATGGGGATGTGTAGGTGATCGGAATCGCGGTAAGAACACGTGTACCTGTGTGGTACGTGTCTGATGGGGATGTGTAGGTGATCGGAATCACGGTAAGAACACGTGCACCGGTGTGGTACGTAGTTGGCCATTTTTAGGGAAAAGGGGGTGGGAGGAATATACGATTGTGCTTTGCAGAATCCTGTAAAACTATACCTGTGTTATTAACAACCCACAGAGATAGATGTGCAGGTAAATGGGTCGTGTTGACAGGCCTGCTCTGTCCTGTTGTCACTTGTCTGTTTATCCGCAGCCCTGTAGGAATACAATGAAAACCTTTTCACAAATGAATTAGGCTATGAACGAGTGCTTGCATGCAAATCACAGATACCCAATTAAGTAATTGTCAACATGTACTGTGTCGAGTAAGTAATAATTTATTAAGTTAGACAGTAAAAAAAGCTCGCAATACTTTTGTTGCTTGTGCCAGTTCATCTTCATTACGCCTTGACTTGTACCGTGAGTGGACGTGAAACCCATATAAAGGATTTGGTGGAGTCTCACCTGTGTGCATGACTACGGTGACAGTGGCATGAGGCTCTCTTCTAGCATCGTTGTCATGCGGCTGTAACTGTTGTAAACGGGTATCATGTTGTGATATTGAACACTTTATATGTAAAATTGCAGGTTTCGTAGGAGGAGGGGGGAGGGATCGTGCAATCTGATGATCCGCTGTGGAAGTGCTAGGATGGGGTTTTGGTGGGCAAGAGTGGGTCAAGTCTCTTTGGTGGAGCGGGCATCAGGGCATGGGTGTTTGATGGGGAGAGGGGTTAAGAGCACGGGTCGTTGGTGGAACGGGGTGGAGGCATGGGTGATTGGGGGTGGGGACACGTGTCTGGTGGAGCGGGTGGGGGCATGGGTGATTGGGGGTGGGGACACGTGTCTTTGGTGGGGCGGGGTGGAGGCATGGGTGATTGAGGGTGGAGACACGTGTGTGGGGGAGCGGGGTGGAGGCATGGGTGATTGGGGGTGGGGACACGTGTCTGGTGGGGCGGGGTGGAGGCATGGGTGATTGGGGGTTGGGCCACGTGTCTCGGGGAGCGGGGTGGAGGCATGGGTGATTGGGGTTGGGGACACGTGTCTGGGGGAGCGGGATGGAGGCATGGGTGATTGAGTGTGGGGACACGTGGCTTTGGTGGGGCGGGGTGGGGGGGCACGACTCAGACGGGCTGGGTTGAGGTACGGCATTGACCAAGCACCTTTTATGAGTCGGTGTTAATTGCGTACTTGGGTTAAGGTTCCTAACCATTCTCACGGGAAGCAAGGTGGAGGCTCCTTATCAATAATTAACCCACAACTCGTAGCAGTCTCCTCAGGCTTGAAGCCCAAGATTCAGTGATCCTAAAACGGAATGGTCGACTCGGTGCGAATGGTGCGATCGTGCACAGTGCTGTGCTGTGTGATCAAGAACATACAAGCCACGCGTGTTAGGCGTGGCCTTAGTGCGTGTGTGGCAGAAATGACTACGCGTATATAATACTCACCGATTCGTCACCCAATCAACCAATCAACCATGCCTCAACATTGAACGCACTTCTAGACCTCACGTGTGGGATGAGTATAAGGAAGTTACGTCATAGAAAACGGGCGGGGTGGGGGTGGGCGTGGGGGGCGCCAACTGTGAATGGACATAGTTCTTCCTTGTTCACAACGGAGAAATGGCAGTGGTATAACTTCCAGTTTCCAATCCCCTGCCTTTTTGAACAATGACTCTACGAATAAAAAAAAGACACATTATGATATTATTGGACAAAATATCTCTTGATAAGAAACAGTGCCGGGACAGTGGCAAATTGGTGGACATTTTAAGTGGAGCGGCAATGATCTTATAGAGCCATCTCTTGCGGCTATCATCCCCAGAGTTGATGGATTGGTTTTCAATAGCCTGCGCGATGTGGCGACACTCTCGAAAGGATTTCTCGTACAGATATATTTTGAACAGCTTTCAAAAGCGGATTGAATGAGCATGAATTTTGGATGAAAAAAATAAAACTTATCGTTTGTAAGATTATTCGGGCGGCATAATAATAATAATAATAATAATAATAAAATCGTCCACAGCATGCCACTTGTTTTATGTCAGGACCACCCCTTCTGTAAAGATTCACATAGTCCTATCTTGCTACGGAAATTAGAAAAAAAAATGACAAAAAAAAAGTCTCAAAATGCTGAGTAGTCGTGATTAAATAACATGAGGATTTAGCGAGTAAAATGGCGTGTAAGTGTGACATGCAAAAAATCGCTGCACAGCTCCAAGACACGGCCAAAAATAGTCCTTGTTAAACAAAAAAAAATCTGAGAAAAAAATATCCCAGTCATGAACGCATGAACGCATCACGGTCTTTTTTCTTTTTCTTTTTTTTTTTTTTTCGATTTTTTTTTTCTTTAAGTATAGTGGCTCAGCATGTAATTTGGTACCAAAAATGTTTGGGAAATTATCGGTCTAGAGGGTTATTGCCAGCGGTTGTTTGGAGAAGAGAAACTTGCTGTTTTGAGAGAATGAGATTTGTTACATTGGTCTAATGGCCTTTCTTTCTCTCTGATATTGTGGTACTTTGTTAGGGCATGTCAACTTCAAGTTTGACATGTACGAGATTGCTGTTGGCGGATAAGCAATTGCGGCTGGTGTTTGCTTCATTTTTCCCACACAATTGTTGCTCCTGATTACGCAGGCCGAGTTGTACAAGAGGCCTTCATATTTGCGTTGTGGTTTGTTGTTTGCAGTGCCAAAACAATGCCTGCTCTGTATGTGTACATGATGGCAGTGAGCTGGGTTTGCTGGCGTAAATGAGTTCTTTGTGGTGTAACTGCCAGAAGTTAATTTGCTCCAATCCTCACTCACCAATGAAATACTAAAGCTTTGTAACGGAGACGCCTAAAGAGCAGATTGGGAAATATGGTTGTCAGCGTCGTCGCGTGTGACGATGTGGCGAAGAGGAAAGTTTCTTATCACTGGTTATCAAAAAGCTTTATCCTTCGTTTCTCTGTCAGCCAGCCTGGGCTTAAGTGAACAGGGTCCAGGGAAAAAATAACTTTGCTGTTCCTGATATTGCAAATTGACACAGAGAAAATGTTTCGCAAATACTCCGAGGTGGGGTGGGGCGTGGGGGGGGGGGGGGGGTGAGCAGTTGCTGGTTCATTTCAGGGCATTCGTGTATTGCGGCCGGGTTATATCTGATGTTTTATGAAATTCGGATATTTTTAGAATGTTTTCACATACAAGATTGAGACGTGGTTTGTTGTATAATCCACTAAATCTGGTTGTGGAAATTCAGCGGATGTGTTTGAGTCATAGTCACTTAAAAAACGTGTGAAGAAAGATCATGTGAAATTGTGTCTAAGCACGAGTTGTAGTTCCGGGGGGGGCGTTTTATTGGAATTTTTATACTCATCTTTCTATTCCCGCATGTTTTTACTGTTAGAGATATATAAAAAACGGAATTTAGTTGAAAGAAATTAAAATTGTTATTTTAAAAATGTCTCGATTAACAAATAGTGTGTATCTTTGTGTATTTTTTGGTGTGTTTTCAGTTCCGCCTGGCATGAGTCACATGCAAAGAATGAATCACCCACGGATGCCAGGGCCCATGGGCCCAGTACCCGGCCCAGAATTTAATGTAAGTAATCAACAACAAAATTACCGAAGCATCCGGGCGGGTTTAGGGTGAGTCCGACCCAGGGGGGTTAGCAGATCATGGAATTCAAAATTAATGTCTTACATATAACTGGTAACTGGCCAGGTCCATAAAAAGTAGTCTGTCTCAGTGCTATATATATATATATACAGGGAGTAGGACAAGTGCCACCCGGACAAGTGCCACCTGGAAAAGTGCATCCGGCGGACAAGTGCCACCAGGGAAACTGCCACTCGGACAGCTGTCACACAGAAATAAATGAAAAATTAAATTTATTTTCTTTTTACCGGTGTTGCTGTTTGAAGTTTAAATTTGCCTTTCAAATTTAATTACATCTCTTTCATGTGTATTTCAATTGTGTCGCTTGATTCAGTGAAGTGACCCTTGTGTAATTTTTTTTCAATGTCAAGAAATATTTTTGAACTTCCAGGTTGAGACAGCAAGTTTTGGTACAAAAATTTCCATGATGAATAACGCCGCTATGTGTGACACATTTTTTAATTGCACTTAAGTACCCAGAAAAAATAATTAAATGAATCGTATTGTATGTCAAGTAATAAAATTAATCCATCAGAAGAGTTACTTAATTTCAATTGCACTCCACCAGTACCCGAGCGAATCAATCACAAGAGGATCGTAATTCCAATTACTTAAATCTTGAAAGAGAATCTCAAACTTTAAACCTTTTAACAAACGCTTTTTCATTTTATTCTAAATGATATTTTTCTGGCTGGCAGCTGTCCGAGTGGCAGTTCTCCGCGTGGCACTTGTCCGGGTGATGCTTGTCCTAGACCCATATATATATATATATATATATATATATATATATATATATATATATATATATATATATATATATATATACACGCTTGTGGTTAGACAAAACTGCATACTACGACTGTTTCACAGTTATTAACTTACAACAGTTTGATTAATGCGCCAATTTATTAGTTAATTAATTAAAATGATTAAGGGGTTGTTTGTCGGGGTAGAACGATGTATTGTTCAAGGGTGGTGAAAGAAAACAAGCCTGACTGTAGATCTTGAGTATGGCTTTTCTTTGAACTCGTTGAGACAAGGGCCTTGATACATAGTGACATGTAATTGATAACACGACTATAAGCCTGATTAAAGTGTTCGATGTGAAGTACTTTCATTGATCAGAGACCCATATACAGAAATGTATAAATGTGTGAGTGAGCATTCTGTCATCGTAAAGGAAAATGGTTGTGAAATGTTTGTGAGCACGTGATACAATTCACATAAATGCCCCATGCGAGTTGTTTCTATCAAACACAGCAGGTCTCCGGGCATCCGGTAAATCCCATATGCCATAACCGATTCCGTTATAGCGGGGTTCTGCGAAGTTTAGTATTATCAATTGAAAATAAAATTAAATAAAAAAAGTAATAACAAATGAAATTGTACAGTAAACGAACAGTTAAAAAACTTCTGAAGCGAAATATAAGATCCCACGGGATGTGATATATTAAGAGGGGTGCCGTGTCTCGCACATTAAGACGAATTGCATATTATTGTATGTTGTATGATTTCAGAACTATGGTATGCGCGGCCCCCCTCCCACAAGTATGGGCCCAGGTGGCCCCATGCCCCCTATGTCAATGTAAGTACCACAGTGTTTCCTTCGAAAAGCACCCCACCCATCCCCCCCCCCCCCACCAGCACGACTGGTGGCCCCATGCCCCCTATGTCAATGTGAGTACCACAGTATTTCCTTCTAAAGCCCGACCTATTTTTACAATTCAGTAGTCAGTCATCCTAGAATGTTTGTGTGCAATCTGCCTGTACTACTTGAGCACAAGACAGCTCGTAACGCCCCAGCTACGGAGCATATCCCGCCCCTCCCCCCCCCCCCCCCGCCCCCAGTAGATCAGATGATATGAACTTTTTTCACTGCTTACACACTAAAAATGAGTGGCTATTGGCTTGGATTGTGTTGCTAATATTTTGAGTGCACGTGTTACAGGCCAGGCGGTCCTCCAGGAAGATGGCCCCCTACGTCACAAGTGAGTATGAGGTCGCGAAATATAAAGTGTGAAGTGAAAAAAAATACATGATTGCAAAAAAAAAAAGAAAGTTCGTCGAAACGCCAAGTAAATGTACGGACAAGTTTGTCAAATATTAAATTCCAGGAGTCGTTGGTGAAAGAGTTGTTTGATAGCCAGATATATTAAAGCACAAAGTATGGCATTTTGCTTATCGAATGACGTGTTTATTTCTAGGGTCCGCCGGTCACAGGTCCCGGGACGCCCATAATGCCTAGTCCACAAGGTAATCAGCCGTGTGTGTGTGTGTTCTCGTAAAACGGCTCGTAAAGGCCGTTAAAAATGGAACAGCCCACGATGAAGAGAAATTAGAACTCCCAGTGAAGTTGTTCAAGTGTGAAAAGTCGTGATGTATTTTCACCCTCTTCTCCCACCCCCCCCCCCCCCAGCCTCTCCATACGCAAGTTGTTGAGGTGTGATTAGAATGGTGATATTTACAGTCACTTGCGTATCATTCACAAGCTTTTGGCTGTTTGATTGCTTTGTTGTACAACTTGACAGCATAAATGTGTTTCCGTTTATCCGTTGTACATTCGTTTAGCGAATAAAAAAAATCGCGGCCGACACATTAAAATTTCTACGAATTTTGCGCTCGTATTTATAGAATTAAAAATTGAAATAAAGACGCAATGCACGAATTGCTAATAATGAATAATGAAGTGTTTTTCTCCTTAACCGCTTTGATATTTTCAATTTTGGGAATGTCGATGATCAACTTCAGGGGTATTACTGTCGTACATGACACATCTTGGGACATTTGATTGAAACCACCATCATAATCTATCACATTTTATATTATCAGAAACTGTTATCCGACAGGAAAGAAGATAAGTGTTAAAATGGTTAAAGAGATCTCTCCGAGATCTGGCTGGGGATCTTATGTGTTTGAGAAAATGTCCTGAAAAATGTGCTTTCCCCGGTGGGTGGGGTGGGGGGGGGGACGGGGGAGTTTCTCCGGGATTTCACACCGCAGTTTTTGTGTTACCTTTGCTGACTGCACTTGAGATCCTCTCTCTATTCCGTCACTGCAGTGATAGTCAAATAAATGGAGCAAAATACACAGTCACGTGACTTATTGCTTGGATTCTTGTTTCGTCAGATTCAACGAATTCTGGAGACAATATGTACAGCATGATGAAACAAGGTTTAGGCCCCGGTGGGCCAGGGCCAATGTCAGGGGTGAGTCTCCACAACCGCGCTTCTTCTCACACAAAGAAAATAAGAGTTAAAAAAAAAACATTTTGCTTGCTCTTGTGGCAACGAAAGGTAAAGCTCGTGCACTGTGTATTTGATTGTTTTGGCTATTGATTTTGCCCCCTCCCCTCCCTCCACCTCCCATATGTCTATTGTGCATTTTGGTGATTGCAGTTTGAAATGGGCGGAGGGCCAGGCGGTGGGCCTGCAGGGATGCCAGGGCCGATGGGGCCCGGTCCTGATTCCATGCAGCCTGTAATGAACGGTAAGTCAGTGGCCGAAATAATATCAGTGAAATAGCACAAGATTTGGATAAAATATAAATAAAATCAAGGAGAAGAAATGCTTTATATTCCCTAAATAAAAGTAACAGAAAAGGGTAACATGCCCCAGACTGACAACATGTGATTAACGCGAAGGATAAAGCCAGCAAGAGGGTGCCAAACAGCCGACGTTCGTGTGTGCGTTACTGATTAGGCGCACTCCCTCCTGCCGCCCCCCTCAACCCGCCAGCTCCGCGCCCATCGTGGTCCCTGTACCCATAGTGTGCAGAGTAGGGTATTAGTTTCCACTGGAGAGTCTCAAAGGTGAGCAGTAACCGATATTAAATTATGCCCGCTTATAATGCAGGTTATCAGTCCTTTTCGTTGTCATGGAAAAATACAACAGGTGGTCTGGTTGTCGGGGATATTAATTAGTGGTAGCTTGCGTCCCCGGACAACACTTGATGTTGACGTGATTTTTGCCATGTTGTCTGTCACCATGAAGGAGAAGGCCTACCACCGAATGACATAAAGCATTCGCCAGCACACAACCACAGCACGGGCGGGCCGGGGACGCCACGAGACGACCACAGCCTGCCGCCGACAAGTACACACGCCGACATGGCCAACTACAACCTACCCTATCAAGACAGTATGGGCCACACGCCAGGGGTGAGCGCATACCCGTTTTATTGGCCGGCATGTCATTGACGACTGTTTACTCGCTGGCTGTTACGGGGCAATGTTTTAGCAGTCACACTGGTGTCAAGAGCCACATCCTTTTGTCGAGGAGGGGTCTCATTCTACGCCTGCTTTTAAAAAAATGATATCGAAAACAAAACAAGCAAAAACAAAACAACAAAAATAAATAAATAAATAAATAAATAAAACAAAATAATGAATAAAATAAATAAAAATGTAGTTGAAATATTACAAACGCAATTATGCCGAGATCGTACAAGCAGAAATAAAAAAAAAATAAATGAATGAATAAAAAAGTAGTTTTAGTGCAAAAAGTAGCGGTAATATATTTATGGTGTTGGTTTTGTTTTGCAGCCGACAGATCAAAACGAGTCGGCGGAGATCTTAAAGATAAAGCAGAGCATGCAAGAGGAGGCGAAGCGCTTTGAAAAAGACACTCCCGATCCCACGCAACATACGGACTATTTCGGCATGCCACAATAATAGTATCCCTACGCTGCTCTCCAAATGTCTGCAAAGTTGTTTTTTTTTTCTTCAGAAGTGATACGGTCGTGTATTTATGCGCTGCGCATGAGTGATTGTTGAGCAGCGCCAGAAGAATGTATTCCTACGCGCCCACAAAGTTGAATTCATAGAGATGATTGTGCGAGAGATTGGTCTCTATTTCTTACGGAGTTCTTCGGTCGCGTGATAAAGCACTGCCCATGAATGATATTGAGCCAAGTGCATGTGCACAACTCGTTTACATTTTGTAATGTTTCACGAGTATTTCGTTTTAAAAAAAAAACCCAGACTGCGGTCAGATATCAGCTGTTGAGTTGAAAGGTATTTTTTTCACAGGTTTAAATTTATCGATTAATTTATGAATTATGAATTAATTTATGAATTGTTATGAACTACTGTTGTTTTTCACAGCATGCTTCCATGTCTGTTTGGAGCAGCGAAAACGTTCATCGCGTTGAAAAAAAAGAAGAAAAATTCAGTTCGATGCAGCAGGCATTTCCGCTTGTGTGGACGAAAATACAATTAAATTTCTACAGTGCGAATTACACAGCCGACAATTTCAGGGTTTTCAGTTGTTTGATCGGTTCATGCGTTCTTTAAATTGTTGTCAGGATTTAAAACTATTAAAAAAATAAGAATTTTCTTACAAACTGTTTTGAGCAGATTCGCCTATGCGGACAGAACAAAATACACAAAAACGGGTGAATAAGTAAACATACAATAAGTTATTGCGTAAAGCTCGTGTCTACTTCACTTTTCCCGCGTTAATTCGAAACATTTCAGACCCAAAACCATTATATTTAATAACAATTCAAAACATGCAGTGTATTTCAACGATTTTTTTACTGGTTTTAGGGCCACTATCCTTTCCACGTGGTGACACATTTTTTTTTTTTTGCTGGGTGTATGACTAGTTTGTTAGAGAGGCACGGCATGCATGCATAGACTGTATTTATATTTATATATGCACATGGGCTGCCGTGCTGTTTTCATAAGATTTATAGCTACTGTAATTAGACATGTAGATATCCAGACACTGGCTACGCAGGTTTATTGTTGTTTTTTTGTTTCGCTAGTAAATCGTCCTGCTCGTGTAAGGCGGAGAGACCGACGCGTCGTGTGGTGTGTAGTCAGTCTCAGCTGCTAAAAGATGCTAATTCGTTTCATACTAAGGAGATTAGTGCAAAGTCGAATTTAACCAAAAGTAGTAAGTTTAAGATATTTCATGTTAATGATCAGGGATGCGGTCTGTAGTTCGGCGTTTACAGTAGAGGCGTGCATTTATTTTTGGCTTAGTTGGGAAATGCTGGTTGAGTTTTCACCTATTTTTGTGCAATGGAAATGCTTGCCTCTATTATAATCCCAGGGGTGGGGTGGGGGGGGGGGGTGGGGGGTGGGGTGGGGGGGGGGGTGAGTTCTCATACTTCTTTTGTGGTGTGAAATTTGAGCTGTGAACATCGGGGGTGTGAGAGAGGGGTTCGAAGCCTCGTGCATGTTCATAATTAGCGGAGGTGCTTGCCGAACCTTTTGAACAAAAAGAAAACAAAGCAAAACATGTTCATATGCTACAAACTATGATACAACAACTTGTGCCAATTACATTGTGATTTCAAGCACAAAGCTTTTCAAACCAATAGGAGTAGATGCCTGGCCATCCTGCAAATAGGTCGCAATGTACGGTCACCCGTCACCCGGTTCCAACTGCAACAGATGGCAATCGTTGAGATAGCCCAAGCCTTTGTACTGAATGAAGATTTGGTATTATCGCTCACCACCGGATGCAAGAAGTGGGATCCGTCTATTTAATAACTCGAAATATGCCTTTATCGCCCACTTTCTGATTATCTTCATTCTTTCACCATGTAAAACGTACCAAACCTTTGTGTATTGACCAAGATAGTGTCGTTTGGCCGTAAAGGCGAGCATTTACTCCCGTTCGTTTCCAAGGTGTTCTGCCGGCAATCTCTATAAGCCAACACATTTAAGTAGGTTTTAAGGCAGTCTTTATTATGTTTTGACTATCTGCTCAATTTTTTGTACTGGCTTTAAAATTGAGTTTCGTTATACGAGGAAACGTTACTGGGTAGATTGAAACAGAGAACAAAGAACAATCGTTGTATGTTCGCAAAAATTGTATTCTAGTCTTTGTGTGGTATTTTTGTATAGTCCGTTAACTAACAAAGAAATTGCAAAACTTTCTGTGTCCTGTTTTTTATCTGTTTTTGGAATAAAAAAAAACATTTCTAAAAAAATCTCTAGCTTGAAATATTGAATTTATTGTAACATTAGTATATTGTATCTTCTCAAAATAACAAAGTAATTCTAAATACTGTATTTTATCAGTTCCATTTCTTTTTCAAAGGAAGTACTAAAGGACACTCAGTTGATCAATTGTCGAAGTGTATGCCAAAAAAGAAAAAAAGGCAACCGGTATTTTTCCTGGAATCTACATTTACTGATATCCTTGCAAAGTTCCCCGGGATGCTGTATATATATTCTTGTCTGAATTAGTCGCTTCCTGCTTGGCTCAGCCGCACTATTAAAATAGATTTGGCAAGGGATAGCGGTGGGAGGGGGTGGCGGGCGGGTGGGGGGGGGGGGGGGGGGGAAGGTTCAGTCTTTTTATATGCTGCAAGAATCCTGTTTCTGTTTCTACTGGGTGTCAAATTGCAATAATATCTTATCAGTATTTGATGATAGAGTGTTATTTATAGGCGTTGTTTTTGCTTCTTGGTAGAGCCTGAACTTTGTAATTCCTTTCTATACGCTTCGAATAATTTCAAAGTTGCGTAAAATCGTAAATACTTTGACCAAGTGGTGGCTGTTTTTGAGGCGACGGCAGAATTGCGTGACTGCTATTTTGGGACATAAATGACGTTGAGGATTGCGGCGTCGCAAGTTGAAATGCATTGTGGAGAATCTTCTGCTACATTCCTGAATTTAGTTGATTATTGACGCGGTGTTTCTTCAAACAGGCGCGGAATCAGCTATGCGAGGTGGGAGGGGGGATGAGGGGGGGAGACAGATACGTGACAGAAATCTTACATTTGGGATGCCCTGATAGCCTCCCCTTTATGTACCCCCAAAGCCACGCCGAATCCGCGCCTATAGACAAAGAAACCCCATTGGAATCTTCGGGAACGTTTTTGCGTCATTGTTTCCAGTGTATGTGCTTAAAACAGTGAATCTCATTGCATGTAGGTTACGAAGTGCGGCAGATTTAATGTGGGAGGTGGGGGGGGGGGGGGGGGGGTAGGGAATGACAGTACTTTCTGTTTGTGTTTCGATTTACCCTACGCAATTTTATATAAAATGCAAGTTCGTTTCGTGTTCGAGCTGTTCCAGAAAGTTTTTTTGTTTTTGTTTTTTTTTTTTAATTTGAAGGGTGGGGGGAGGTCAGTAAATACCCACATGAAATGTACTTTTCTAGGTAAAACTACCCTCGCAAATTGTTTGTGTACATGGGCGAGATGAAGGATGCCCTGCAGAATAGCCCCTGGGACGTTGTGGAACAGCCCTTAATATAATATTGATTATTATTGAAAATTACAGCGTTGCTGGGCACAAAATCCGTGAATGCCGTTTTCGCTCCACTCTGATATCATAAATTGAATCTTTGTTATCAGTTTTGATGTCTGGGATTTATTGATATCTTGTATCTCCGAGGTTTGATTCTATTCAAACTGTTCATCAAAATTGATCTGTACGTTCTTAAAAGTTATCAGCTGTTTCTAATTTTTTCTACTTAATGGATATCATTCCTCGCTTTTTTAGTGCTGGGATTTTAGTTTGGTAACCATAGAAAATAGCTTGTTATGTTATGATTCCAATTGGATTTTAAACCGTGTAGTGCAAACAAAGTGCAATCGTTTGTATATATTATACTATACACTGTGTGTTATTTTTTTTTTCTGAACAAGTCTTAGTTTCTGTTTCTTTTCAAACCTTAGCCGTGCACGCAATGGTCTCAGAGTCATTTAGTCGTAGATGTTGCGGTAGACGTCCTAGCGTTTATGTAGATAGTTATGGAATGCTGTACATATAGGTCTTGCAAGCGATAACAACTTCAACAACAAATTGATAATTCATGTAGCTTCCACTTTTATATGATGATGTCAAGGACGCTACTGTTAATGTCCTTTGACAGTTAGAGAGGTAATTTAGACAATTTAACAGGGGAAATCATGTCTGTATTAAGCAGCCTAGATAACAATCAAGTTAGAATAGTACTTTTACGAAGTTTCTTTGGCTCTCCCGAAATATACCGGGGGTGAGTCACGTGACCTTGTCCGCCAGTCAAATCCTTCGAGTGAATATATTCTAATGAGCAGGTTCTCAACTCCGAATGCTTAGTTAATCATGTAAAAGACGTAAAAACATGTATATCACAGTATATATGTGTGTTTTGTGCGGGCCATTCTGCCTAAGTTAATTATTGCAGATAGGGTAAAATTTTTATTAGTAATTTATTATGTAGTATCCCTTTTTGCGTTAAAACTTTATGTATGGGCAAAAAAAGTAGTGATGTGCTTAATCGGCCGTGAAAGGGGACATTGTTTAGAAAATTGAGCTTTTCTCGCAAAGTATGCATTTGAAGGTATAGTCATTGTATATTTACAGGCTTTGTATATTGGCTGTGAGCTGATCTATAATCTGGAACACAGTTTTTTCTCATGTTTATGTTTTGTACATTTGAACATACTGTAGCATTATTTATATTTTCTGCTGTTGGCAATTGAAGTTTTTGTGTAATGTGTGTTGCGTAAAAAAGTGCAGCTCTGACATATGATGCTCTGAATGGCCAGGTAATGCCACAGCGCGGCAACTGTAAGGTAAACTTAGACGGGGATTGTTAACTTGTTTTTCTTGTTACAATTTTTTTATTTAAATCTTCCACTACAAGTAGGTAGACTTTCGTGGTTGGGGAGGGGGCGGGGTTAGAAAGGGAGCGCAGAGCGCATTGCCATTGGCAGCGAATACATTAAGGACAAACAGTGAAAAAAGTCTGCGGCAGTGCAGGAGGTGGGTCATGTTATTGCGGCACTGTAGTTTTGTGGATCATAGATCTTTCGAATATCCCATTGTGTGGTTTTAAATACGGTGAGACAGTGTAAACACCGCCGTGAAGCTGTGAAGAGTTGCAGTCCCCCACAAAAAGGGAGCATTCAGAGTAGCGGCAATCCCCCAACAAAACAGGGAGCATCCAGAGTAGGGTGCAGTTCCCCACAAAAAAGGGAACATCCAGACTAATACTAGTATGAGGCGGTGCAGACGATTTTTAGCGTAGCGGCTGTTTCACAACTTTGACGTTTCCAGTTAAGAGCAAAATACTTAAAAGTGTCAGGTGTGTTCGCCCTCAGCATCTTTGTGAAGTAGAATAGATATTTTTAACTTCAGCACTGGGCTATAAAGTTTGGTTTGAGGAATTTCTTTTCAGTGTCTTCAGTTTTATTTATGTGTTGAGAATTTGTATGTAAAAAAAAACAAAGAACATAAACATTTTCTGTGCATTTTTGTTATATATTCACAGAGATGAATCTATTTATGTGTATGTTCTTGTAAACCAAATGTCCGACTTGTAGAATACAAAAAGCTGGAATAAATTATATATCTATACAGCTCTTGTCTTGATTGTACATGGAAATCGAAGGGGGCGGAGGGCTGTCAATGCATTGGGGAATCGATTGCTGTAAGCCAAGCTTTCTTACCACCGAGGGGATTTAAATCATTCTATTATAGGCGCCTCAATTATCTGTTTATCTCTCGCATTCTCCTGAATTCAAAAGCTTCGTAAATCTTCCGTAACTGTTGTACACATTTGTATCATCTATTAAGTTCTCGCTTGGGATTGCTTTTAAGCTGATTCGGAAAACCATATGGCTGTCGGGTGAGCATTTTATTCTGTCCTCCCCCATTCCTGACGTTTCTAGACCAGAACATGTGTAAACTTATCCTTAAAATGCTTTTTCTCCTTCAGTTTTGATTGGATTCCTCTCAAATTTTGTAAGAATGTTCTCTAGGTCCGCCAAAAATTGGCTAAATGGGGGACATTTAAAATTTTTTGGTTGTCCATTTTCAAAATGCTTCTTCTCCCACAATTTTAATCAGATTTTCTTCAAATTTAGTAGGAATACTCCCTAGGTAGGCCTCTTGAAAACTTACTTATTTTGACGACCGCCAAAAATTGGCGAAATCGGGATCATTTTTAGTTTTTTGGTGTCTAATTTTAAAAATGTGTCTTCCACAAGTTTTATCGGATTTCTTTCCAATTTTGGACACTTGTTCTCTAGGTAGGCTTCTCTTGATAAATTACTTTTTTGGCGATATGCCAAAAAATTGGCTAAATAAGGGGCATTTAAAATTTTTTTTGTTGCCAATTTTCAAAATGCTCTTCTCGAACAATTTTGATCAGATTTTCTTCAAATTTTGTGCGAATGTTCTTAACGTAGTCCTCACTTGGAATTTTACTTTTTTTGGCGATCCGCCAAAAATTGGCCAAATGGGGATCATTTTTTAATGCCTAATTTTCAAAATGCTTCTTCGACGAGAATTCTCATAAGATTACATTCCAATTTTGTAAGATTGTTCTAGGTCTCTCTTGAAAATTTACCCTTTTGGGCGATCTGCCAAAACTTGGCCAAATGGGGGCATTTGTAATTTTATAGTTGCCAATTTTTTAAAATGCTTCTTTTCACAACATTTTGATAGGATTTTCTTAAAATTTTGTACGATGATTCCTAAGTAGTCCTCTTTTGAAAAATAACTCACTTTGGCGATCCGCATTTTAAAAATTTTTTGGTGCCTAATTTTCAAAATGCTTCTCGAACAATTTTGATTAGATTTTCTTCAACTTTCGCATTTTTAGCCCAGCTTACGGTATACGTAAGCTGGGGTTTTCCTGTCGGTCTCCAGACGGCGTCCGTTTGTTAGTTTGTTGTTGTTTATTTAGTAAACTTCTGTTCAAAATGTATCTCCTCCTACAATTCTGATCCGATGTTTTTTTATTTTTTATGTGAGGCATCCCTAGGAGGTCTTTTGAACGGCTTGTGCTTTTCTAGTCGATCGGATAATTTTAGAATTTTTGGCCAAATTTTTGTATTTTTGGTGAATCTTTTAAGCAAAATTTTCAAAAATAATTCGAAATGCATCTCCTCTTACATTTTTGAACCGATATCATTTATTCTCGGTGTGAGGTGTTCCTCAGGTATCATGCGTACGGCTTGTGCTTTTCTAGTCGATTGGATAATTTTTGAATTTTTGAGGAATTTGTTAAGAAAAAAATTTGAAATGTATCTCCGCATGCATTTTTGATCCAATGTCGTTTATTTTTGGTATGAAGCACCCCTAAGGGGTCCTGCATACGATTCATGCTTTCTTTAGCCGATCGGGCAATTTTTGTATTTTTGGAGAATGTTTGAAGAAAAAACTTCAAAATGCATATCGCCCTACAGTTTTTATCCGATTTCATTTATTTTTGGTAAGAAACATCCTAGATGGGACACGCATATGATTTGCGCTTTTGTAGTGGATCGGACAATTTTTGTATTTTTGGGGGAATTTTTGAAGAAAACTTTAAAATGCCTTTCCTCATGCAGTTTTTATCCGATTTCATTTATTTTTGGTATGAGGCATCCTAAGTGGGTCATGCATAAGGCTTATGCTTTTTCGATCGATCGGACTATTATTGTATTTTATGGGGAATTTTTGAAGAAAACTTTAAAATGCCCTTCCTCATGCAGTTTTTATCCGATTTCATTTATTTTTGGTATGAGGCATCCTAAGTGGGTCGTGCATAAGGCTTATGCTTTTTCGATCGATCGGACTATTTTTGTTTTTTGTTTTTTTTTGGGGGGGGGGGAAGGGGGATTTTTGAAGAAAACTTGAAAAGGCCCTTCCTCATGCAGATTTTATCCGATTTCATTTATTTTTGGTATGAGGCATCCTAAGTGGGTCATGCATAAGGCTTATGCTTTTTCGATCGATCGGACTATTTTTGTATTTTTTTTTGGGGGGGGGGGGGGGGGATTTTTGAAGAAAACTTGAAAAGGCCCTTCCTCATGCAGATTTTATCCGATTTCATTTATTTTTGGTATGAGGCATCCTAAGTGGTTCATGCATAAGGCTTATGCTTTTTCGATCGATCGGACTATTTTTGTATTTTGGGGGAAATTTTTGAAGAAAACTTGAAAATGCCCTTCCTCATGCAGTTTTTATCCAATATTTTTGGTATGAGGCATCCTAAGTGGGTCATTCATAAGGCTTATGCTTTTTCGATCGATCGGACTATTTTTTTATTTTGGAGGGAATTTTTGAAGAAAAAAACTTCAAGATGCATTTCTCCCTACAGTTTTTATTCGATTTCATGTATTTTTGGTGTGAGGCATCCTAGGTGGGTCTTACATACGGCTTATACTTTTTAGTGGATTGGACAAGTTTTGTATTTTGGGGAATTTTTGAAGAAAAAACTGTTAAGTGCCCTTCTTTTTGTAGTTTTTATCCGATTTCGTTTATTTGTGGTATGAGGCATTCTAGGTTGGTCGTGCATACGGCTTGTGCTTTACAGTCGATCGAACAATTTTTGTGTTTTGGGGGGAATTTTTAAAGAAAAAACTTCAAATTGCATTTCCCCCTACAGTTTTATCCGATTGCATTTATTTTTCGTGTGAGGCATACTTAAATGGGTCGAGTGTACGGCTAGTGATTTTTGACTAAATTTGGGAATTTTTAATTTTTGGTCGAATTTTTGAAGAAAATACCTCAAAATGCATTTTCTCCTACAGTTTTGATCCAATATCATTTATTTTTGGTGTGAGGTCGATCAGGGAATTTTTGAAGAAAAATACTCAAGATGCATTTCGTCAGAAGTTTTTATCAGATGTCATTTATTTTTGGTAGGAGCCGTCTCTAGGGGGTCATGCATACGTCTTGTGCTGTTTGAATGAAATGGAAAATTTTTGAATTTTTTTTTTTATGGAATTAAAAAAAAAATTAAAATGGAACTACTCCTACAGCGCATCGACGCAAGTTAAATGAACATGCGCACCAGTCCGAAATAACAACCGCGCATGGACGCAAGTTACATAAACATCCGCAGTGATCCGAAATGCGAACCGCGTAGCAACGCAAGTTAAATAAACATACGCACTAGTCCGAAATAAGAGCCGCGCATCGACGCAAGTCGAATAAACATGCGCACTAGTCCGAAAAAAGAACCGCGCATCGACGGAATTTAAGTAAACCTGGACACTGGTCCAAAATAAGCACCGCGCATCAATGCCAATTAAATAAACATGCGAACTGGCCCGAAATGCGAACCGCACATCAACGCAAGGTAAATAAACACACGCAGTATTTCGAAATACGAACCGCGGATTAGCGCAAGTTGAAAAAACATGTGCAGTGGTCCGAAATGCGAACCGCTCATCAACGCAAATTGAATAAGCATGCGCATTTCTCCGAAACGCGAATCGCGCATCGACGTAAAGTTAAATAAACATGCGCATTGGTCCGAAATGCGCACCGGGCATTAACACAAGTTAAATAATCATGCGCACAGGCCCGAAATGGGAACCACTCATCAACGCCAATGGAATAAGCATGCGCATTTCTCCGAAACGCGAATCGCGCATCGACGCAAGTTAAATAAACATGCGCACTGGTCCGAACTGCGAACCGCCCATCAACACAAATAAAATAATCATTCGCATTGGTTCGAAATGCGCACCGCTCATCAACGCAAGTTGAATAGACATGCCCACTGGTCCGAAGTGCGAACCGGGCATCGAAGCAAGTTAAATAAACACGTGCACTGGTCCGAAATGCAAATCGTGCATCAACGCATGCTATATAAACATGCTGACTGGTCTGAACTGCGAACCGCACATCAACACGAAGTTAAATAAACATGCGCACATGCCAACCGCGCATCGAAGGAAGTTACATAAACATGCGCCCTTTTCTGAAATGCGAACCGTACAATAGTTGTGTATCTCCGACCAACAGTACACTTGTGTGGACACAATTTCGATACATTGCTCGAAGGTATCTCTGGTAAACTATCCACTCTACCAGAGATACACAAGATTTGCTTAGCAGTTCTCTTGGAAACAAATTTTATGTATATATGTATGTATTTATCAGTCTATGTTCGGGTCCGTTTCTAAATTAATTATTTAGCTAGCTCTTTGCCATCTCGTCGTTTGAAGTCCAAATTTTCAGGGAAATTCCCTTGACCATGCACGCTAGAATTGGTCTTATCGCTTTTTGTAAGACGGGAATTTATCCTTGGACAAACTTGTTTAATTTATTGGCGTTTAATTTTGAAACTGCTTCTTCGCCCACAGTTTTGATTGAATTCCTTTCAAATTTTGTACTAGTCTTCTCCAGTTAGCCCCCCCCCCCTTGAAAAATTAATTTTATGGGGCGATCCGCCAAAACTTGTAAGTTGAATAAACATGCGCACTGGTCCGAAGTGCGAACCGCTTATCAATGCAAGTTAAATAAACTTGCGCACTGGTGTAAAATAAGAAACGCTGATCAAAGCCAGTTAAATAGACATGCGCAGTGGTTCGAAATGTGAAGAGCGCATCAACGCAAGCCAAATAAATATGCGTACTTGTCCGAATTGCGAATCGCTCATCAACGGAAGTTGAATATACATGCGCATTGGTCCGAAATGCGAACTGCGCATCGACGTTAAAAAAACATGCGCACTGGTCTAAAATAAGAACCGCGCATCAATGCAAATTAAATAAACATGCGTACTGGTCCAAAAAGTCAAACGCGCATCAACACAAGCTAAACAAACATACGCACTGGTAAAAAATTGCTGGTTGTAAAGTCCCTAGAAATTCTTTTTTTTTTTTTTTTTTTTTTTGGAAAAGCAGGGGTCCCAGGGCTTTCGTTAGTGAGCAGGAATTTTTTTTTTGCGCTGCGTCGTGTATCCTGGACGTATCGATTTTCTCGGGAACGCATTGCTTGTGCGCGACTGCGTCCGCCTGTACGGATCATTTTATCAGTAGCCGCGTCATAATTTTTACTGTGGTGAGAAAAACATGTTAAAATTATAGCGCCACTTTTCTAAAATAATGCGCATTGGAGAGTGGGCACATTTATCGCAGTCGTTTTCATTTATAGAACGAGCACTGTGTATTTCTTCTTTGTGTACCGTAATTTTGAAAAACAAAATAGTAAAATAAGGCATATAGATTAATGCCTCGGACGCACTGACTTAACCAGGGACGCACTGACTTAACCAGGGACGCATTGACTGGACCAGGGACGCATTTTTAACGCTGCGTCCACGGAGTGCATTCAGATTCATGCATCGGATGCACTGCTTGCGCCCGGGACGCATTGACTTGACCAGGGACGCATTGACTTGACCAGGGACGCATTTTTAACGCTGCGTCCACGGAGTGCATACAGATTAATGCGTCGGACGCACTGCTTGCGTCCGGGACGCATGACTTTACCAGGGACGCGTTTTTTGTTGTTGTAACAATGGCAAGTTTATTTGCAATACATATAAAAATATTATGTTTATAACAAGTAACATGGTGAGTTATGATAAAATTAATGTGAGGTACATTGAAAATTGCCCAGGCTGGGCGCAATGTCCCTGGACATTCTTGTTTGAATTTTTTTTCGTATCACCATTTTCTCATACATGCATTTAATACTTCATATCTAAGGTAGCGCAAAAAGTGTATGGAAAACGATCTAGCCTCTTATTTCTCAAGAACTGGAACGTCTTATGAACACCTACAAAACATCCGGTCTAAAGGTGTTCCTTCCCGAAAGTTTTCTTGTAATCCACTCTGTGGTTTACCTCCAACTCTACTACATAGAAATTTAAATATTTAAGACTTATTGCTCCTCCCCCACCCAACAAAGAAAAGAAGAATTGGACGTGTGTCAGTGTCCCGGCCACTGGGCAAATAAGTATTTTCAGGTGATGCTGGTAATTGCATCAGCATTATCGGAAAACGCCATTTAGTCCGGCTGTCAGATCGTCGATATTAACATTCAGCTCCAGTTTCATAAAAATGTCCTCACGGGCTTGGCTTGAATCCTGTCTTCAAACGTCTCTCAAACACAAGAGTGTCAAAGTGAAAATTTAGAAGTCAAGCGGTGGTCTCGAGAAGTCATGATAGGGTACGGAATCCAATCAGCCCCAGAGGTGTGAGCACTCGCATCAACACGTGCTCCCATGCTTTGGTTGTTTATTGTTCACTAGATGCACAAGATCCACACATACTAAGGTGCTGAAGGAAGAAAAAACCGGAAATCGAGCGATGACCTTGAAAGATCTACGAAATCTCACTTGCCTGAGTGGTCATAGGGATACTCACTGTTTTGACAAAATAAAAAAACAGAGCTTTCGTATCGTGTTCACAAGACCCACACTTGCAAAATTGTCTAGTGTAAATATTTTAAGTCAAGCAGTGACCTTAAATGACCACTCAAGGTCACTAAAATCTTAACCGTCCTAGATGTCATCATTACAAATACTGATACAAAGTTACATCAAAATCTGTTGATGGACTGGTTGTTCGAAAGACCCACCCTTACGACAGTGTCGACGGTAAATATTTAAATCCAGCCTTGACCTTGAATGACCCTTAGAGACCACTACAATCTAATTAGCCCAAGAGGTCATCCACATAAATATCCAAATTTCATCAAGAAGACCGACCGCAACCAATTTGAAACAATATTGGTAAACTAGAGATGTGTCCGATCGGAGCACGAATGCCTCGCCTGGCGGATAGTGACATAATCTTAGTTTGAGGAATGTGATTCTTCTTGAAGAAATAATGAATAAGAACGGATTTTGTACCGAGCACCTAAGTGCAGTAAAATTGCCTAAGTTCAAAGGCCAATTTCGACCGAATAAACGCCTCGTCGGAAAAACGGACGACGTCCTGCACAACTTTAATATATTAGAAACAATTATCTGTAAAGAAATAAATCACCAAACAAATATGTAGAGTGAGGTGCGATCCACAAAACTTTGTACTTAAAACATGTAACTACGGTAAAATTGCCTAAGTTCAAAGGCCAATTTCTACGGAATAAATGCCTAGTCGGACAAAGGGACGACGTCCTGCACAAGTTCAGGAACAATATCCCAGAAACAAAAAAGTTGCCGGCCAAATAGCTACGCTACAGTACGATCCACAAAACGTGGTACCTGAAGCGTGACGGACACTCAGACAGACGGACGGACAGATGGACGGACGCACAAGTCAAACACTATATGCCCCCCTGACATTTGTCAGGCGGGGCATAAAAAAACATGTAAGCCATTCTCGCTGCCGAGTAACGATAATTCCACTTGGGGGAACCACAAAAGATTACGATTCTGAATATTAACTTCTTTAAAGATTTTTGTTAAAAGTTGCTTCAAGACGTAACACACGCTAAATTCCAGTAAACGTTCGTTTGCCCACGTAATGTCGATTTGAGGTTGCGACATTGATCTTACCAAATCGCAACATTCTGGTTGTTATTTGTTTGTGATTGCTTGCAAACACAGGTCAGCGTCCAATCAACGTCTCTCAAACAACGCTAAACTAGAGCTGCGGGTGTACACAAATCGCAACAATAAATCTAGTTGTTATTTGGTTGTGACTGGTTGCGACCATAGAACAATGTCTAATCAATGTCTTTGACACAGCGCTAAACTAGAGTGACCAGTGCACATAAAACATCAATGTACAGGGACATGTTAATCACTTTCGATAGGAAACCTATTTAAAAAATTAAAAAACTGCTATGTTTAATTATATGCCACATTTTTTTAATCACGGGAAACCTCTCCAACCCCCACCCCAACAAGTGTGTGTCCCTCACCTATCTCGCCAAGATGGACCCAGAAGCTTAAATTTATCCCAGTCTAGTTTTTATGAGTACTGCGCAACTCCATAAATAAAACTATGCACCACACTAGTCAACTGATAAATTGTTTGTACGAAAGAATAGGTGCACTTTACTTCTAGGGCAATTTCAAGAACTTCATTCTCTAAACCGTTTGCCATACATGGGAACAGGGTCGAAACAAAAAGCCGGAAAATTTTACCATACATGGGAACAGGGTCGAAAACAGTGTCTGTTCGGCAAAAAAAAAAAGCCGAAAAAGCCGGAAGATTCCCATGTATGGTTTACTCAAATCCCTGAATCAGTTGAATCATACTTCTTAGTAAGTAATAACACACACAAGTTTACTCGTAAAATGTAGTAAAGAAAATAGCCTATAAGGAGAGGGAGGAGGGAGTGTTCAGCGAAAGAAAAATATTTTACGTAATACGCCTTCCATTTCTTTCTCGTACGCGTTTTAGAACCGTTCAACTTATCCACGACATAACTAGAGCAAGTTTGAAGTCGATCCTACTTTTCCTTTTCGAGATATTTTGCGCACGAAATTTGGTTTGAACACATAATTATTTTACATAATGACGTCATATGCGGTGTTCGCTTGCTCAATGTGCAGCACTGGAAACTTTCGAACTAACCAAACAACAATCCCCCAGGGCTCTGAAGGATCTTCGACGTTCAGCGGCCGAGAAATTTCGCATGTTAGATTTTATGTAATGATGTCATACACCTAACTTACACCACAAGCGACAAAATTGCTAGAACACCCATACAAACTTTGAAGTTTAAAAAGTAAAGACAGTTTCTAATTTGAATTTTAGTAAAAAGATTATTGAACAAAAAACTGTTGCGAAACGGCTAACTTTGTAACTTGAAAACAATTCACTCCGTGAACCGTTACAGTCTGCATATCGACAATACTACTCAACTCAAACTGCACTGTTTAAAGGTCAGAATGATATTCTTTGTTCTTTGTATAAAAGGGAAATGTCAGTGTTACTCTTGGATCTGTTAGCCGCATTTGACACTTTGGATCATTCAATAGTACTAAACCGTCTGCAAAACCGGTTCAAAATCACAGGAACTGCGTTAAAATGGTTTGTGCGTTATCTTACCAACAGATGCCAAGTAGTTAAAACGGATGCACATTTTTTCACAGTCGAAGACTCGGTTTTGGAGTACCTTAGGGATGTGTTTTGGGTTTTCTTCTTTTCGCATCATACACCCCCCCCCCCCCTCGGTAATATTGCAAAGAGACATAGCACGAGTTACCATTTCTATGCACAGATATATATTACTTTTGACAAATCGCCGTCAGTCAACAAGCTGAGGAGTGTATATTACATATAAAGAACTGGATGACAGCAAATCTGTTAAAACGAAATGATGATAAAAACTGAGGTTTTACTCATTGGATCCAAACATCAGCTTAAATCTACTAGTTCCTTAACCATTCGTGTCGGAGAGCATGTGGTTAATTCATCTGAAACTGTGAAAAAAATCTTGGATGTATTTTTGACAATTTTCTTTCAATGGTTCCTTTTATCAACAGGAAAATTAGTTCCTTGGTATTTTATTTAAACGTATAGGTATAATACGAAAATGTCTATCTGACAGGGCAGCCGTTTTCGTTTGTTCTATTTCGGGCAAAAAAAAATTGACAATCTTTCGGACTTATCAAGCAACTTTCACCGTTGTTCAGCGGCTGAGAAATGTTACATATAAGATCTTAACGTAATGACGTCACACACCTTTGTTAATTTCGTTACATTCCTCAAAAGTTGACAGAACAATCGGACTTTCCCAAGGAATATCCGCACAAAATTGGAAGTCGATGCGACCTTCCATTATCGAAATATTTCGCACACATCTTGATCAATAAGTATATATATTTTACAAGATGACGCCATACGCCGCACTCGTTCGTTGTACTCGCAACAAAATTTGGCAGAATCTTTCGGACCTATCAAGCAGCATAGTATTCCCACCAAGTTTGAACTTCTCCGATTTTCGGCGGCTGAGACATTTCGCACACAAGAATGTTACGCCTGCCATAATAAGGTAACATGCGTCAAAAGTTGATATAACCGTTCCACCTATCCAAGGATAGACAGATCAAGTTTGAAGTCGATCCGACTTTTTCTTGTCGAAATATCTTGCACACATTTTTTTTCACAACAGACTGACACGCACACACACACACACATAGAGAATGTACACACTATACATCCCCACCCTTGGTCGGTTCTTAGATAAGCTAAGTGTAAACCGACAAGAAATAAGTTTCACGTAAATGTGCACCAAAGACATCAACTGCAATTTAGTTGAACGTGTGGCGACACGCCGAAGTAAATAACAAGTAAACTGTTTCACACGCGAGAAGCTTTAATTCATGTGCTTGTTATTTATGATCAATGCATTAACGGTAAAGCTATGGTGTGTTATCAACACAGGGTAAACCAGTGCATTAAACTCTACGACCTTCGCCACATACGGTTATTCTGAGAAGTGTACTGAGACTGCTGAAAATTACTCGGTTTGAATCAACAGCCCTAACTTGAACTTTTCCATTAAACACATAGGATCCAAAGTTGGGGCTGGGCAAATGGGTTCGAATTAGCGAGGGGTTACTGTAGCAGCATTTTGAAAAATTGTTGACACACACAGACACACACATGACGGACGACGGAGAGCCAACAGGTGATGGGAATAGCCCAGGCGACTTTCATCGGGCTAGTCTAAAATAGCTTCACCCTTTTTGCCGGATACATGTTCATCAAGCATGCGCAACACACAAGCGGACGGCCAGAGACTCTAATAAACAGATACGTTGCACAGCTTCAGTCTTGGCTATTGGCTATTCACTGTGACTTCTCATACTATGCCTATCGAAACAGCTCGGGGCCACATAAAGCAAGTAATAAGAATGCAGAGGGGGATGCAGAAAAAAAGTCCTGGTACATTTGCGCACAAAATTTATTTCAGGTAGACATTAAGTAAGAAACCCGTAAAATATTTAAAATCCAATTAGTTTTAGTGAATTACATTGTGGCCAAAAATATATATGAGCTGCGGTCTTCCAAGTTACAGAGGTCCATGCTTGAGAGAAGATTGGGGTGGAGATGGGGAGGGAGTTGGCATTGTTGGAGCAATATCAGGTTGCTCAGACTAGTACGTGTGAAATCGCTCTGAATTCGCACAATACATAAACGACATTCCGCACAAATCGATCTGTTAAATGTACCAATTCAGGGTATGCCCGTGTGGCTATCTACATCAGAAGGCTTTAGTCATACGGGTGGAGTGGGGTTCGATAGTTCACAAACATGACAGGGCTTCGGCCATGCGACTGGAGTAGGGGTCGATAGCTCACGAACTGCGCCCATGACCAAACCGCTTGAGACAGCCAACCTCGTATCAACTATTTAAGTTCGGTTTATTTTGTTTTCTAACCAACATTGTCACACATTTCTGTCGTTATGGCTTTGGTTCGTGTCATGAATTTCTTAACATTTCCGACTTGCAAGCGCCAAACAAGAACATCATACTTTTGAAAACCATGATGTATCTTAAATATAATTGAACCGACCAGACATTTCACGATAAACCTATACACTGCTGTCGATCGGCATCGTTTTAAGAAAAGATAGACTTTTATTAATTCAATGCACAAATACGCTAAACTGAACATGGTATGATCCCTGAAATCCATGCGCACTGCAATAAACACCTCGAATGTGTGCCCGTTGCCTGATAAACACAGCAATAGGGACTAAACGTATCAAAACAAATCCAACATAGCCCATTCCATGTGGGTTACACCTTTAAGTTACTCACTGGCGCATGCATATTTATTTATTTTCAAACACTGGCGTATTGAAGAACGCATAATTATTTCCACACAACGACTTTTATAACAGCCAAGAAATTGAGTAAGTGAACATAAGCTGTAAAAATTTGAATTTCTGTAGGAATATGCCCAACATACATATTACAAATACAAAAATACATATTACACCCAACACGATGTTGTTTTTATTTTTATTTATTTATTTTTGTGGTGAGAGCTTTGGTCCGTGGTGTTACAGAAGTGAAGGCTTCTTACCCACGTAGTCAACCGTATAGTCCCTAATAAATTGACCATGCTGGACTCCCCATACCCATCAGATATTCACGTACAACGATAGGTTTTTTTTATGCCGAAAACGAGTGTCTGCATGTTGTGCATCTGCTGTATGTGATAAAAGTGTAACAGTTTATACATACAAATATTCTTCAACTGTATTACGTTAGAATAAAAGGAACCGTGTATCCAGGGCGAAAATCCTTTAAAAGACCACAGAAAAAAGGTTGAAAATAGCTTTAAAATATTCTGAATTTCAGTTGTTTGGACCATTAATTTGTCAGTGTCGCAAGTCGTTGTTATCGTCCAGCACACCTCCAGCACACCTTTTGGTACATCGATCACAACACACAGTTAGCTTGGTTACATTAAACGGAATGTCACTGTCGCCTTGAACAGTTATTTATTATGCATCTAGTGAACTGTCATTACCTAGCAACAACAAAGAGTTACAATGCTTACGTCCCTCCTTCAGCCCTCGCCAGTTCCTGCAAAATAGCCAGGGTCCGCTCCCTCCCCACCCCCCCCCCCCCGCTCCTATCTCCCACCACCACGTGCGGCACCATAGATCTGTCAGCAGGGAAGGGGGGGGGGAGGAGACCACAAGAACATATACTGCATTCGGTTTATATGAAATTCACCGCTTTTTGTATACAAATGAACAATCGTTTACTGCACTCAGCCTCAGTCGACTGCCAACACTTTTTCTCACTCATAAAATCCAGGCAGCCGAGTTCAGTTTTCCACATTCCAAAAAGCTTGTGATGAACAAGGGTTAAGTAACCCACAGTCATGGATTAGCCATTTTGCAAAAACTGACGACTGGTGAATAATTACATCACACACAAATAAAATGCACTCCGAACAATGGACATCATCACATTCAAATTATTTGCCTTTTCATTTTTTTAACAAACTATCAATTTCTATTTAACTAGATTTTTCCTACAATTTATAAATGATTTCATTCACTAGGTCCAAGTTTGCACATTTCATAAATAACCCATTAACTGAAATTCACAACATTCTTCTTTTTTTTTTTTACCTCACTACAAATCAACAACTAACAATAAAATCGCTTTAAAAAGTAATCCATTCTGACATCGGTCAAATAATTTTTGGTTTTATTTTCTTGCTTTTCTTCTATTTTAACTGATACGACCGCCAGTGTCAGCTAACAGCTACTTCCTCGGCGTCCTTGCTCACACTAAGCCCAGCCTCCAGAAAGAAATGGCCATTTCCAGGTAGCATACATGGGAACGGGGTCGAAAATAAAAAGCCGGAAAATTTTACCATGCATGGGAACGGGGTCGAAAATAAAAAGCCGGAAAATTTTACCACACATGGGAACAGGGTCGAAAATAAAAAGCCGGAAAATTTTACCATACATGGGAACGGGGTCGAAAATAAAAAGCCGGAAAATTTTACCATACATGGGAACGGGGTCGAAAATAAAAAGCCGGTAAAACTTTACCATACATGGGAACGGGGTCGCAAAAAAAAGCCGGAAAATTTTACCACACATGGGAACGGGGTCGAAAATAAAAAGCCGGAAAATTTTACCATACATGGGAACGGGGTCGAAAATAAAAAGCCGGAAAATTTTACCATACATGGGAACGGGGTCGGGAAAAGTGGTCCATTTGGCCGAAAAGAAAAAAAAAAAAAAAGCCGGAAAAGCCGGAAGATTCCCATGTATGCACTTGTGGTGTACATTGTGCATGTATCTGAACATCTGCCGATTGCTCACGATGATCACTTATGAAGAACACGACCTCAAGCGCTTAATCCATTTTAACACACACAAGCTTATTCCACATAAATATATTTATAATTTTTCCGTTATTTCAAAACTTCTGACAAGATTTTCTAAACCTAAAGTTGAAATTTATTTATCAAGACGAGACTGAGAAAATTAGTCTTTTTTCCTGATTTCGTCCAAGAGCAACAGGCCGTTTCTTTTGAGGCAGGGGTTAGTTGTGGAATTGATGCAGCTGGTTTATGCACGGGGCTGGACACTTGGCGGACACTTCCTTCTCAGTTTTACTTGTTCTTTTCAATCATTTCCCTTATTTTTGCTTCACTGGCTCCAACGACTTCCTGTTGACAAACAATAACAACTGGTCATATCTGGCTCGAAAATGTAAACAAGACCATCAAGTGTAGGTGCCGAAGACACAAACTGGCACTGAACATTAAGCGGAAATTTCCGTTCTATGATTCAATATTTTCTGTATACTCAACTGTAATTCCGTTTTGGGCTGCGGATTATAGATAGTGTTTATTAGGACAATGTCACAGCTGAATAAGGTGCCAAGGGGCCTTAGCCATTTTAATTTGGTTGATGCTGATGTGAAGGCGCGCTATGATGTGAAAATGTACATTAACAAGAATGTCCGCTGACATTGTGCCCAATCGTGAAAGCGAAGACATTACAAAGCTACCAATTTTGCTAAAATTGAGATTTCGCAGATCTCATGGCCAACATTACTATCAAAAAGCAATCGGACGAATAGTACTGTACGTGTTTTTCATTAGCTACCCGTTGTTGGCAATATTTGGTCAGTTTTTTTTTTCTGAACCGACAGCAAAAAACACTACAACACCACTTAAGATCTTTGTAAGTGAATGAGTGAGTAAGTGAACAAGTGTATGAGTGAATAAGTAAGTGAATGAGTGTGCAAGTGAATGAGAGTGTTTGGCGTTTAACGTCCAGTTCAGCAACTGGGATATCTGTATTAGGACGCACTTGCTAAAGGAACAAGTGGGGAAAAAAGAAGGGAGAATGAGGAAATCGTAAAAGAAGAGCTAGAAAGAAACAAATTCCGATTGGTTACCTCTTACGACATGCAGTGAACAGAAAGCTGTGGGTCTTTTCTTAAGATTTCCCCCAACCCGCTAGGGGAGAGTGTGTGAGTAAATGGATGAGTAAGTGAGTGAATGAATGAGAGTAAATACTAAGTAAATGAGTAAGTAAGGAAATAAAAAAGTGACTGAGTGAGTAGGTGAGTGAGTGAGTGAGTGAGTGAGTAAGAAAGGGATAATTCTACTCAAGCCGCTGTACAATGCGCCCAGCGTCAAGTAGTAGCATTCTTATTTTAGACAGTTGAGTGTTTTCAGCAAATCTTTCGGCCAGTTCACGCCAAATCGACAAACAACATACCCGCCCTGACGAAGGAGTTTCATGGGAACATTCCTGTAAAATTTCAACGTAATCTGACGGGATTTTTGGGAATAATAGCATTTTTTGTGTTGTCTGAAATGTGGCAGTTTTTGGCCAATACGCAAAAGAGAAAAAAAGCTGTGTGGACGGACTACCTACGGAACATTCCTGCCAAATTTCAAAACATTCAGGGCAGAGAAGAAAAAAAAAGCTGTGTGGACGGCCTACCTACGGAACAGCCCTGCCAAATTTCAAAACATTCAGGGCAGACAAGTAGGAAGTGTAGTATGTTTACAAATTCGTTCACATACACAGAGAAAACATACAACTTGTATGCCTCCCCTCTTTCGGGGAGGGAGGAAGGAGGGAGGGAGGGACGGGGAGGGCTTATGATTAGTAAAATAATACTTACATCAACTTTTTTTCCATTCTTGAAAAACAGAAATGTAGGCATTGCTGAAATTTCATAGGTTTCCGCAACTTCCTGGAACATTAAAAATAACAAGCCATCGTTGAAGGCGCAGACCCCAACCGGACACAACAAATCACCACTTTGGCAATTTTTTACCGATTTGAAAAATAACACGACGTTGCACAACTTCAATACATATATTTTCACTTCGCAAGGGAGCATATGCCTAGGATAAATAGTTTCGGAGAGCTCGCGTGGAAAGCACCCAAGTCTTACATTAGAGTTATCTAATAAATTGGCAAGTTTTGACAAGTCGCCATTTTGGCAATTTTTTACCGATTTGAAAAATAACACGACGTTGCACAACTTCAATATATATATTTACACTGTGCAAGGTAGCATATGCCTAGGATAAATACTTTCGGAGAACTCACGTGTGGAAAGTACCGAAGTCTTACATTGCAGTTATCTCAAAAGATCACAATTTTTGATAAGTCGTCATTTTGGCAATTTTTGGCCGATTTGAAAAATAACACGACGTTGCACTTCATTATATATATTTTCACTGTGCAAGGCTGCATATGCCTAGGGTAAATAGTTTCGGAGAACTTGCATGGAAACAAAACAGCATCCAAAGTGTGACACACGGACAGACGGACGGACGGACGGCAATCCTATAAACCACCCCCCCCCCCTGGGGCTCGCCCGGTTGGGGTCCACAAAAATAGCAACACGGTGGACCCAACGCGGTGGACGGAGCTTGGCACTCCGAGAAGTATCCCCTTCGGTTAAAATCCCGTCAAGCTTAGTGACGCCGTCAAAAAGCCCCTTCATATGTTTTGCTACACCGGAATAATATCCCCTTCGCTTGGCAACTACGGTGAAGTGTGGTGTTTGGACGGTGTGGTGTTTGGACGTGTGTCAACAATTGTACAAGCTGCATTTGAGCATAGTTTTCTGTAAAATTAATGTGTGGGTTAATTGTGTTTAAACGGCATGGGGCTTCTCTCCATTTAAACATCCTACTAAAATAGATAGGGTTCTGACACCTCCGGAGTCCATTTTGTCGACGCACCGCTTTCCCGATTGGTCACTCCCTCATCCTCCTTAATCCCCTATAAAACCTCATGCCTTGCACCTTGCAACCCCATTCAGCTTTGCACACCAACCAGGTTAATTGTAAGCTTTTCGAATTCCCACCATCCACCTCCCCCCGCCTTCTTTTTTTTTTCTTTTCATGTTGTCTGTCGTGATCTAATTGTCAGAATAATGTTACTCATATACAAAAAATTCCAGTAGTTTTCTTAGTGGACAAGTTTTGTAATGTAATATCTACTCTATTGCCGCTTGTTGCTACATGCTGTTCGATATAAATAATTTTACCCAAACCGCATGTGCTTCACTTCATATTGGCTAGAGACTGGAAACTGCTTTCAAATCATAATGAAATTCTTAAACTCTATATCAATCATTCAATGCTTTTCGCCCATGCGTCAGAGCTGGCCAATGATAAAGTTTTAAATACTGTTCTGCAGCCTTGTAATTTTGCCTTGGACTGATAAGGGATTATAACTCGGCCTGTGAGTTACCTAAAATTGCAATTAACTTCTTCATGTTGATAAGGGGAGCATATCGGCATCGATTATTTGCGCACTTTTTCTTTGTTTTTTTTTTTTTAGCCAACTTGAAACATAACTACAGTTGATGAGTTTTCACAGAAGGGGATCTTCTCCGCCCTGTCAGGGGGATATCCTCTGCCGGGTACGGAAAAAATGGCAAGGGAAAAAAATGGCAATTGGAAACAATGGAAGAAATGGCAAATTACTTTTAATTTTATTGCTGACGGAAATTGAGGGCTACTTAAAAGGCGGCAAGTTCGTTCTTGTACTTAATGGGTTAAATGGGCTGCATTGCTTCAAGGAAACTAGCCTCCGTGACTACTCACGATCAAAGAAATCACCAGTCATTGCCGTAAATGCCACACAGTGCCACGGAAAAGGAGCCGTTTGACCCAAAGCCTTAACCCTGTACTTCCAAAGGCCCTAATGAGACCAATCGCCACGATGTTGCCACCCTCCCCCCCCCAGAGACTGCACACAAGAATGATTATTTTTGGTGGCAGTGAGGCCTTACTTTGTCTTTGGCAGGAACTTAGTGTATGGACGGGAACCATGCTGTTGCTACCCATGCCAACCGGACCTAACAACCAATTTACCCCCAACGATATCACAAAGCAATGGAACTGGTAATAGTTTCTTTGTGTAAAATATTTCAAATGAGCCGTTGACTGTTCAAAAGGCAATTCCGTGTTACAGTATTTTTAACAGGAGTTAGCTTTTCAAGAGCATGATATTTTTTGCAGCTGCGCATCTGTCCACTCAGTCTTCCCCTGAAACAATTTTTTTTTAATTGCACGCGACTGTAAAACATTACGACATCTCAAGGTCACTAAAATCTAATCAGCCCGAGAGGTCATCCATATAAACACTCACATCACGTTTTAATTCAATCCATTTAACAGCGGAATCCTGTTCACAAGACCCATCCTTCCGACAGTGTTCAAGTGGAAAAGAATGAAGGTAAACAGCAAGGCATGTTATTTATGTGAACACACACACACATCGTATTTCATAAAAATCTAGTCACAGCCTTCTGCGCAATCGCGTTCAAAAAGCGTGGATCAAGACTTCGGGGCATAAAAACGACTGTTGCATGGATATTACCTTCCGGGCAGCAATAAATCTTGCGTGTATTGGATAGACAACCTGTAAAACGGGTCTTAAAATGACTCTCTATCAGTTCTAAGAAATGATTTTTAAGAAAAGGTTAAGAGTTATTAAAAATATCAATAAGTTAATGTTTCCATTTACAACCTTTAAAGGACTGACTGGAAGACTAAATGTACCTTTTTTTAAATTCCGCGGTAGTTGGGGGCCAACCCACTGCATTTGCTTAAAACATTCATCCGGTATATTATGCCAAATACTAACAAAACAATACCCGGCCAGTCCGGCCCCAAAATCCTAGCACGACGTATATGCGAAGTCAGGGCAGATCGTGGTACTCCCAATCGGATTCCAGTAATACTGAGAGGTAAACTTACCGAGTTTTCGTCCACGTCCACTTTCAAGAACACACAGTTCACATACTCCACGCTCATTGCCTGTAACAAAAAGTCAGGCGTAAGCATACAAAGAGTGGACAAGAATGTCTGTGGACACTTTTCCCAGCTGTGAAACGAAGACATTACAAACGTGAATGGAGAAAATTACCAATTTTGACAAAATATAAATTTGGTAAAAGGCCTCCTGGGGAACACTGCTATCATATTTAGAAGTAATCGGGCAAGATCTGTGGGAAAAGCAGCATTTTATTAAATTTATTTGATGAAACATTGCGTCTTGTGTGGGGCTGGAACTGAACGCACGATCTCTCGTTTTAAGTGAGCACGCTATGCAGACGCCCAACTCCCCCAACAACTTGCCCTTGGTGAAAAAACTTCTAGGGTCAGTACTTTGTGCTTTTTCTGAAACTTGGACGTTTCTGGCCAATATTTTTGCAAATTTTGACTAAAATCGCAAAACAAAATAAGATAGTCCTACAGAAACATCTGGGGAACTTTCCTGTCACATTTCACAGCGGTCGGACCGGATTTGGAGGTACAGTAGTATTTTTTTGTATGTTTCCTAAATTTCTCCTTCTTGGGCTTAAATAAAACATAAGTTGACAAGAGGACAACCGCCAAATTTCACAGTATTCGGACCAGAAATGCTGGAGTAGCATTTTGAAAAGTTGTTCACACACACGTAACGGTCGACGGACAACCCACACGTGATGGGATCAGGTCGCCTACTACTGGACTAAAAATCAATATATAAAAGTCGATCAATATATATTATTATCTTTCAGCAACAGCATTTTCTGACATTTATATCCATTATTTTAAGGGTAAAAAAGTTCACTACTTACAGCTACAAAAGCAGCTGCTCTGGTTGCTATAAGGGCCGAAGTGTCGCTTCGTGTCTTTTTCATAGATTACATTCGAATTGCAATAACTGAAAGGTATTACTTCTTTCAACTTAAGTGATTGCGATCCAAACCTTTTACATTGCTATTTTGATTTATGAGTAAATGTTATAAAATTTACTCATAGATAAAAAGTGCTGTTCAGTTCAAGTTCTGATCAATGTTGGGGTCTAGGACAATTCCCCCCAGACAACTCCCCCCCCCCCCCCGAACAATTCCCCCGTAGGACAATCCCCCCCACTTAATTTTTATTTTTATTTTACTCTGAAGCCAAAACAAAAATAAATCAACCAGGTATCTGTCATTTCTTTATTTGTAAAATACCTTAAAATCAAAAATGCCAAAAAATCTTCTGTCTGGAACGAAAGTCTTTTCTGTCATTTAAAACCCGATGTTGTGGGCAATTCCACGCGACGTGGTGGCTCGGGCAAGCGGCCACCCATAATTCGACCAGGTGCAGCGCGAACATTACGACGGATCCCACCGATGTACACGTAAAAAACCATTGACTCCGGAATTTCCAGCTTTGATTTGTTTTGGTTGGCCCTGAGGCGGCCAACTTAAAGTTCATTGGTTTGGACAAGGTATGTAAATTGCAATTGCGGCAATGATATGAGAGAGAGAGAGCGAGAGCGAGAGCGAGAGAGAGAGAGAGAGAGAGAGAGAGAGAGAGAGAGAGAGAGAGAGAGGGGGGGGGGAGGGGAGGAGAGAGAGAGAATTATTAATTGGAGGGATTAGTCCTCGGGGAGAATTGTCGTAAGGAGGGGGGGGGGGGGGGATTTTTCGGGGTTGGGATTGACTGGGGGAAATTGTCCTGTTCCCCAATGTCGCTCTTAATTCTATATTTCAATATACCTCCATCTTTGGAGCAATCATTTTGCATGGACCACACCAAGTTGCATAGAAGTCCACAATCACTAGTTTACCCCCGGCTTCGACCAGTGCAGTATCAAAATCTTCCTGCAAAAAAAAAAAAATAAATAAATAAATAAATTATAATAAAATAAATGAATAAATAAATAAACCAATAAGTATTACGTCACTTTTCAAAGGCAACTGCAAGGACTAGGGTATTTGCGACAAGTCATCGTCATCAGCACAGCCTCAAACCGCAGACAGTTGTTCCAGCTTTTTAAGGAAGGAGTCCGCTGTTGATTCAGGTCTGAAATGTTTGTTTGTCTGTTTTTTTTTTTTCTTTTTAACACTTGCCAAGCATTTGGCTTGCAAGGGGTTATTGAATCTGTCAAAGCAGCCGTTGCCACCTTTTTTTACTTGACAGTGATCGGATTTCTTGTGTCACCTCCTCCACTGGCACTACGGGCCCTAGGGCCACAAAACTTGGGACTTAGGTAGAACTTGATATGAACGTGTACATGATTTTTTTTTCGCCTTCGATTTCGTTTTCTTGTTTAAAACGCCATGTGAAAAGAGTTCATTTTTTGCAAGTAAATGAGTAGCATTTTACGCACAGCACAGAACACAAGTTGCTCAGCTTTGTGCGAGCTCTCACTGCGTAAATAGATCACACTGCGTATGCCCGATCAGTCAAGAAAACCTTAAGTCAACAAAAACCAAACACTACTCGGCTTATAAGACGTATTCAAGCTGTGTTGTTTGAAGTATATGTTATTCGAGAAATAACCCACTGAAGGAAGTATTTTTGCGTTTTAATTTTTGTCAAGTGTTTAACATTTCGCTAGCGAAATGAAGTTCTAGTTTTTTTTTTAGTTTCTAAAATCGATTGTGGATAAATTTTCTTCTCGCTTCGTACAACAAAAGCTTAACATATGTATACAGTTCACGGTACTATTCATGTTAACGTTAAAATGTTCCCACTGCCTCTCAAAGCCAGTTTCCCTATTGTACTATTTTGTGTGTGTGTGTGGGGGGGGGGGGGGGGGGAGGGGGATGATCATGTCCAGTCTGTTCAGGGACATGCTTATCACAGATTTCTGTTACGTTTTCATTGATAATGATTATCTACAAAGTTTAACAAGTTGTTTTATGTTGAGAAATGTTTGTTCCTATTAGAGTCTTACAGGGTTCGCGTTGGCGGGGTTTTTGTCCACTTTTTTGGGCATTTTTTACGAAATGACTCACTTTTCCGGAACCCACCGAGTCTTTCTGTACCCAACTGAGTCACACTTTCCTTTTTTGACTCACTGTCCTGAGAACTCAGCGCGAACCCTGGTGTCTTGTTTAATTTAATGTTCATTTTTAACGTTCTCGATCGGACCTCTGAAAGAAAAAAAATCAGCCCGATTCACAAGACGCACAAACTGGAGATTCCAATAACCCGTGGTGAAATTGTAACCGACCGAGACGTCATTGATACGAATAGACTCACATCGATCTGCCTACAAATCTTCTGACATTTTTGCTTGACTCCTGTTCCATGGATTCATGTATGGGAAAATCGCGATACAGAATTTTTTGTTTTCAACTTTGTCTTTGCTAAGAGACCCCAAATGATGCGATTTCAAGCTATTTTTTAACTTAAAATTACAAAACTTTTTTTTTTTACATACAGTGTATTTTCATATTAAATTTTGTAACACATGCCATAAAACTGTGGTGATTTGTTTTTGATAGTCAACACAGTTTGAACTACGTATATGGAACCGATACGTGCAAAAGAAATTCCATCAGGTTTTTTTAGGCAATTATTTATTCAGGTCTGTTCATGCAAAACAGAACACACGGTCTCAAGACCATCCATAAAGAACGACTGAGCCATAACTGCAATACGAATAGCATTTCTGAGTTTTTCTGAAATTTGCCCATTTTGGTTAATATTTTGGTCAAACCGCCAAACAAAACAGGAGCATGTTGTAGAATCTCCCGGGAAACATTCCTGCCACATTTCAAAGTTATCTGACTGGATTTGGAAGAACAGTAGAATTTGAGTGCTCCTGAAATTTGGCCGATTTTGACGAAATCGCCAGAGAAAATATGAGCATCGTGGAGAATCTCCCGAGTAATCTCGTCATCAAACAAAATACAACCTTGTTGCAGGAGCTTTTAATTTGTTGGCATTTTATTCTGTGTTTTTAATTAATCTTGATACGATCGGGACGGAATTTTAGGATGAATAGAATTTTCTGAAATTTTCCGGGTTTTTTTTAATTTATTTATTTATTTTTTTTGTATAATTTGCCCCCAAAAATGTGCAAGCTGGGTGGAGGACTACATAGGGAATACTCCTGCAAAAGTTCAGAACAATCGAACCAGAAATGTAGGAGTAGCATTTTGAAACAAGTTTGTCCAAGGACAAAGTGCCAGCTTACGAAAAGCGATAAGACCAAATCCAGCGTGCATGAACAAGGGAATTTTCCTGAAAAATTGGGCTTCAAAAGACCAGATGGCAAAGAGCTAGCTAAATAATTAATAGACCTGAACATAGACCAATAAATACATACAAAGATTTGTTCCCCAGAAAAATGGGAAACAGATCGTGGGTATCTATGATAGACTGTGTAGTCTACCAGAAATACCTTCGAACAACGTATCGAAATTGTATCCACACAGTACTGTTGACATGTACTGTCGGACATACACAATTATTTCAAGCAGCAGAAACGACCACGCATGTGCTTTTTCAAAAGAAGAAAAAGCCGCGTCTAAAACATCATTACTTAAGTTTTAATGTTTTGGTATGTATTATTTTGCGACCAGTGCGCATGTTTTTTTAACTTGACGTTATGCTCTGTTCGCATTTCGGACTAATGCGCATGTTTATTTAGCTTGCATTGATGTGCGATTCGCAAAGCGAACCAGTGCGCATGTTTATTTAATATGCCTTGCTGCGCATGTTTACTTAACTTGCGTTGATGCGCGGCTCGCATTTCACACCAGTGAGCACGTTTATTTAACTTACGTTGATAAGCCGTTCGCATTTCGAACCAGTGCGCATGTTTGTTTAGCTTGTGTTGATGCGCGTTTGACTTTTCGGACCAGTGCAATGTTTATTTAATTTGCACTGATGCGTGGTTCTTAGTTTAGACCAGTGCGCATGTTTACATAACTTGCGTCGATGCATACCAATGCGCATCTATATTCAACTTCCGTTCGTGAGCTGTTCGCAATTCGGACCAGTGCGCATATTTATTTAGCTTGCGTTGATGCACTGTTCACATTTCGGACCACTGCGCTTGTTTATTTAACTTGCGTTGATGCCCGGTTGTCATTTCGGACCAGTGCGCAAGTTTATTTAACTTGCGTTGATGCGCGGTTCGCATTTCGGGCAAGTGCATGTTTATTTAATTTGCGTTGATGCGTGGTTATTATTTCGGACCATCGCGCAGCTCTATTTCACTGACATTGACGCGCGATTTGAATTTTGGACCAGTGCGCATATTTGCCAACTTGCGTCGATGCGCGGTCCGCATTTCAGACCAATGCGCATCGTTTTATCATATCGCGCATAAATAATTAATTTTTTAAGAAGGGCCTAACTGGAGAAGAATCGCATACAAAATTGGAAAGGAATTCAATCAAAATTGTGGGAGAAGAAGCATTTTCAAAATTAAACCCCAATAAATTAAAAAATGTCCCCTATTTAGCCAATTTTTGGCGGATCGCCAGAAACAATAAGATTTCAAGAGAGTCATACCTACAGAACATTCGTGCGAAAGTTCAAGAAAATTTGATAAAAATTGTTCGAGAAGAAACATTTTGAAAATAAAACACCAAAAATTAAAAAAATGTCCCCCATTCGGCCAATTTTTGGCGGATAACCAACAAAAAAAAAAAGAAGTAAATTTTCAAAGGAGGACTATGTTGAGAACATTCGTACCAAATTTGAAGAAAATCTGATCAAAATTGTTCGAGAAGAAACATTTTAAAAATTGGCAACAATAAATTTTTAATGCCCCCTATTTCGCCATTTTTGTCAGATCGCCAAAAGAAGTTTGTTTTTTTTTTCACGAGAGGCCTACCTTGAGAACAACTGTCCAAACTTGGAAAAGAATCGGATCACAATTATGGGAGAAGAAGCATTTTGAAAATTAGACACCAAAAATTTAAAAATGCCCCACATTCGGCCAATTTTTGGTGGATCGCAAAAATGAGTAATTTTTCAAGAGGCCTACCTAGGGAATAATCGTAAAAAATTTGAAAAAAAAATCTGATCAAAATTGTGTGAAAAGAAGCATTTTGAAAATTGGTAACAAAACAATTTAAATGCCCCCCCATTTAGCCAATTTTTGGGAGAGCGCCAAAAAAGTAGATTTTCAAGAGAGGCCTATCTAGAGAACAACTATCCAAATTGAAAAGGAATATGATCAAAATTGTGGGAGAAGACGCATTTTGAAAATCAGACACAAAAAAATTACCAAGCATGTCCAAGGACATGAGCCAGCCGAGTTACCAAACAAGGAAAGAGAAAAAAACTCTGAAACGAATACTGTTAGGCCAAAAAATGAAGTATGTAAAATGCATTTAATTCGAATTTGGAAGCTACCCAAAAAGGGATGTTGGAGAGGTTGAGTTTTGACGATTCACGTATTTACCGACATTTAGCCAATTTTACAAAATTTTTAAAATTCCACCATTTCGGCATTTTTTTTTTTTTTTTGTCATTTACGTAAAAAAGCAAAGTCCAGGTGGAGAAGCTACCTAAGAAACTTTCGATTAAAATTTTATAAATATTTGAGAAATGAATGGTTTGACAATTCAGTTATTTACTACCATTTATTTAAGTTTTTGCCAAACTTCAAAGTTTCGCCATTTCGGCACTTTTTGGCGAACTGCGAAAAAAAATACACCCTGGTACGCGAAGCTCTGGGGAACATCCCTGCGTAACATCTAAACGATTGGAGTAAAACTGTAGGACAAGTAGCATTTTAAAAATGGGTCAAAACGGGTACAAAACGTGCCGTCATTTTGTCAGTTTTTCGTCAAAAAAAAAAAAAACAACAGCCTTGCGGCGGGCCACCCAGGGAACATTCCTGCGTAATATCAAAACGACTGGAGCAAAACTGTAGGAGGAGTAGCATTTTAAAGAAAAGGTTTAACATACGCACATACATTCAAGCCCCCTATACTGATACGACTAACCCAGTCCGACAAAATCGGCTGAGTTAAAAAATGCCCCCCCCCCCCCCATTTGGCCACTTTCTGGCGGATCGCCAACATGAGTAATTTTTAAAATTACCCACATAGAGAATATTCCTACAAAATCTGAAGAAAATCTGATCAAAATTGTGGGAGAAGAAGCATTTTGAAAATCAGCAACCGAAAAATGTCAAATGCCCCCTATTTAGCCAATTTTTGGCGAATCGCCAAAAAAAAGAAACTTTTAAAGAGAGGCCTCCTAGTGAACATTCGTATAAAATCTGAGAGGAGTCCGATCAAAACTGAAAGAGAAGAAGCATTTTAAGTTTACACACGCACATACAGACGATAGATGTCCCTCTGGTCTAAAAAGTATAAGCCGCATGTATTGTATTGTTCTTTTAGATCCCATTTCAACTGCTATGGTCATATGGGTGTCCCCTACCACATTATACTGAAACGGGGCATTCCAGCCCTACTTCTAACCCTTATATTTGGAGTGCCTCACAGGGTAGCAAGGAGGAGTCCCCCAATTTTAAAGTCTTAGGTATGACCCGAGGGGGATTTGAACCCACGATCTTCCAGTCTTGAGACGGACACTCTAACCACTAAGCCACCGAGGCTGGTCTAAGCCGTATGTAAGACTAACCTAGAAAGCCTCATACCAAAAATAAATGAAATCGGATAACAAGACTGTCAAGTGACAGTGGCCCAGTTGAGGACTGAGTCTTGCGTCTCTTGGAAAATGGCAAGTAAGTCTGATCTGTTTAAATGTTTTTTATAATAAACAAGAGCAATCAGTAATTGCCATATCCCCCGTATGTAATTAGTAAGGCGGGTTCTGTACCTCGAACTTAAATTAAGTAGATAAAACAACTACACTATATTGTTGTTATGCATACGAAATGAGAATCGAATCCGGCAGATATTTTAGAGCTGTCGTCTAGAAAACAAATTACACATTGAGATCCGAATTTCGGGATTCTAAGTCTAATTACAGATCCAGATGGGCTTCGATCCGGTCCAAACCCCCAAAAGGCACATCTAGATTTCTTGGTTGTTGCACATATCAAATATGAACCGGATCCGCTCACTAGTTTCAGAGATATCGGCTGGAAACCAAAGTGCACATTGACATCCGAATTTTGGGATTCTAAGTCCAAATACAGATCCAGATGGCCTTCGATCCAATTAAAACCCCCAAAAGGCACATCAAGATGTCTTGGTTGTTACGCATATCAAATATGAACCCGATCCGCTCACTGGTTTCGGAGATATCGTCTGGAAACCAAAGTACACGTTGAGATCCGGATTTTGGGATTCCAAGTCCAACTAGATGCTGTCAGAGAGCAGCAATATCCCCCGTGAAACCCTAAATATTACCCCTATGCAATATCTAAGCTAATGGATTACCATTGACAGGAAACTGGACACCCTTCCTTGAACGACAAATCAACAATACTACAAACTGTCTTTGAACAGATATAACCCGAATCTATTTTTTATTAATCTAATGTAAAGCATTTTTTCAGGCTAGATAAATGTCGATTTATGACGATTTTTAAAAGCCTGTCATTTTGTCAATTTTGCTTCGATCAAACTGAAACCTTGACGTTGCACATCTTTATACCCTATATGTTGCCTATATGAAATATGAAAGCTGAATTATGCTTCGTTGATATAGAAGTGGTGTCCACAAAGTCCTATACATGTGCACATATGTCTATTTTCGACGATTTTCAAAAGCCTGTCAATTTGTCAATTTTGCTTCGATCAAACTGAAACCTTAACGTTGCACATCTTTATACCCTATATTTTGCCTATATGAAATATGAAAGCTGAATTATGCTTCGTTGATATAGAAGTGGTGTCCACAAAGTCCTATACATGTGCACATATGTCTATTTTCGACGATTTTCAAAAGCCTGTCAATTTGTCAATTTTGCTTCGATCAAACTGAAACCTTGACGTTGCACATCTTTGTACCCTATATTTTGCCTGTATGAAACATGAAAGCTGAATTATGCTTCGTTGATATAGAAGTGGTGTCCACAAAGTCCTTAGCTTGAAGAGGGGACGGACGGACGGACGGACGGACAGACGGACGGACAGACAGACGGACGGACAATCTCAAACCTATATCCCTCCGTTTCACGGGGGATAAATACAAATACAGATGGGCTTCGATCCGATCAAAACCCCCAAAAGGCACACCTAGATATCTTGGTTGTTAGGCCTATCAAATATGAACCGGATCCGCTCACTAGTTTCGAAGATATCGTCTGGAAACCAAAGTACAAGTTGAGATCCGGATTTTGGGATTCTAAGTCCAAATACAGATCCAGATGGACTTCGATCACACCAAAAGCCACAAACGGCACATCTACATATCTTCGTTGTTACGCATACCAAATATGAATTAGATCCGCCCACTAGTTTCGGAGATATCGTCTGGAAACAAAACTGGCGACTGACGGACGCAAGGACAGACGGACGGACAGAGTGTGTTTCTATATCCCCTGCCTTCGTCAGGGCGGCGGGGGATAATTATGCTCAAATCATGACAATGTCTGAATATTTGTAATAAATGGAAAAAATGCAGACACAGGAATTTTACTCCAATTTGTTATTAAATTCAAACAGAAGTCAAATGTAAAAATAAAAATAAAGTGTTTTCTTTTTATTACTTATCTTGGGCCTTTCAAGTGAGTATTAAAATGTGGATACAAATTTGGAACACCCTATCCAGAACACGGTACGATATAAATAAAAATATATATGTGAAAACAGGAATTTGTCTCCCATTTGTTTTTAAAATCAAACAGAAGTGGAACTCCAGAATTTAAATAACGCTCTTTCTTATATGCACTTATTTCGAGCCTATAGTTGCAAACGATTATTTGAACGTGGATACAGATTTTGGAACACCCTATCCAGGGTGGTACTCGGCCAGCGCTTAAAAAATCAATAAATGACCGAGTGAGGAATATCTAGACCCTGGATAGTCTACGTTGAGAGGCGTACTCCAAATGCCCTGGGAAACTTCAAACGGGGGTCGTCAAAAACATGTGGACCCTAATTAATTCTAACTGGCGTGGAAAAAATGAAAAAAGAGGCTACTGACGGGATCGTGTCTCAGCTATTTGTTCCTTTGAAGTTTTGTCCGGGATAGTACTCGCCATTATTTACAGCAGTATCACAACATTTGGCACAGTAAATATGACACAAACATGTGCAACGTTGAGAGTTTGAGAGGTTTTGATCTTTGACATTGGCAGTGTTTCCTTGATCTTTGAAATTCTGTGGTGGCCAGTATTCAGCATCTATTAATGATACCACCTTATCGTCCACCCGAAAATTCATTTTACAGTGAGAATTGATTCCTGCACTTCTGCACAAATTACAACTTTCTTGCATTATCGCCCAATTAATAATGATCGGAGACATCTATAACTAATATTCAAGGCGGTTAGATTACGAAAAGGAATGTTCTGCACTATATTCCCCATTATTCCCAATGTTCCCTATTATCGCCCACAAGAAAAATATCATATTTCTCACATTTCCGGGTCACGGAATCGATTCCTGCACTTTTACAGCAGGATTACAACTTGCATTATCGCCCACTTACAAATCACCAAAGAGATCCATAACTAATATTTAAAACGGTTAAATTAACAAAGGAAATGTTTTGCACTATATTCCCTATTATCGCCCATACAAGTATCCTATTTCTCGTATTTTTAGGGTTACAGAATTGATTCCTGCACTTTTAAAGCAGAAATTACAACTTTCTTGCATTATCGCATACTTAAAATGATCAGAGACACCCATAACTAATATTCAAAACGGTTATATTAACGAAAAAAAATGTTTTGCAGTGTTTCTTATTATCGCCCACCAGAAAATATCACATTTATCATATTTTCGGGTCATACAATTGATTCCTGCACTTTAAAGCGAAAATTAGAACTTTCTTTTTATTACTTATCTTTGGCCCACCCGTAAAATATCATATTTATCATATTTTCGGGTCATACAATTGATTCCTGCACTTTAAAGCGAAAATTAGCTTTCATGCATCATCGCCCAAAGTTCCCTTTTATGGCCCACCCGAAAAATAACATATTTATCATATTTTCGGGTCATACAATTGATTCCTGCACTTTAAAGCGAAAATTACAACATTCTTGCATTATCGCCCAACGTTCGCTATTATCGCCCACCCGAAAAATATCATAATTATCATATTGTCGGGTCATACAATTGATTCCTGCACTTTTAAAGTATAAATTACAACTTTCTTGAATAATCCCCAATGTTCAATATTATCACCCACCCGAAAAAGATCATATTTTTGGGTCACAGACATGCTTCCTGCACTTTTAAAGCGAAAATTACAACTTTCTTGCACCATCGCCCAATGTTCCCTATTATCGCCAACTCGTAAAATATAATATTTTCGGGTCTAAGATTGATTTAACCGTCGCGGGACGGGCAGACAGACGGACGGAATACACTTGCCCCCATCTGTATAGCCTTGTTGGCTTAAAAGCAAACTGGGCTAATAAGCAACTAACGAACTAACTAACTAACGGACGCCGTCTGCAGACCGATAGGGAAACCCCAGCTTACATATAACGTAAGCTGGGCTAAAAAAGTACTGACATTTTGATACTTTTTCATAAGGAATAAAAATACGACGTTACACACTTTCAATATGTGGTCTATCCGTATGTAAAATGTAAAATGTTCAAACAATTCATTTAATACTTTTGGAAATCTAGCCTGGAAATGACGCCGAAAATACGCTAAGTTCTAATAATTGAAAACATACTGTCATTTTGACAATTTTTCATGAATCCGAACAAAAGTATGATGTAACACACCTTCAGTATCCTGCTCTATCCGTGTGTGAAATATTAAAACAATTTGACCTATAGTTTATAGAGATATAGCCCGGATACACACATAGACGAGAGGTTCATAACTATGTCCGTTCGTTACACGAGGGATAATTCCATGGCAAAAACATTCAAATTCAATAGCACAGCGCCGGCCAAAGTGTTTCCATTAGCAGCGTACCTGTAGCGTCTAACTGGGAGCAGGACAACTTACCCAAAATTTCTTGGACAATTCAGCCAAAAATTTTGGACGACTCACCCAATTTTTTTACTGAATGACCAATGTGGCTGATAGTTCTAGAAATAGTTTCAAACAATTGTGCTTACGGTTTGTTAAGAAAAACACATTGAAATCGACGTCTTTATTGCAAAATCTGTCAAAACTATTGCTAACGGTTTGTAAAGAAAACACATTAAAATCGATCTCTTTATTGCAAACTATGCGAAAACTACTCTAAAATAATGCCATGGCATGGTTAAAAAGGAGACGTGTCGCACAAAAACACAAGAAAATTCTGTGAAGAATACTCGAAAATAAAACAAGAGGCGCAAGTTTCGCACAAAATTCTAACCCTTGAGGGCCGTGTCGGCACACTGTCTTGTCTCTTACAGTACCAGTTAAAATGTTCAAATTGGCACCGGGATCAGTCTTGCACACCGTCGTAGAAGCCGGCCAGCGGCGATACGCTGCTGGTTAAGTTCTCGCCAGTAATGAGTTCTCGTTGAGTTGAGATCTCCCCGAAGAGCCGCCTTTGCAGATTTTGGTACGCTGCTTTGCGTTGGAAGCGCGCAAGTTTCTTCTCGGAGATGAGCGGGATCTGAACAGGCAACAATCGTGCTTCGGTGTGCAGCATAAGGGTCAGTGTGTACAGGGCTACACCCGAGTGGTTCGCTCGAAAGTTTAAACGACGATGCCAGCTTTCGACATCATTGTTCGTCATTACGGACAACTCCAAGCGGCAGGAGTCCAGATCGCGCTCTCGATCCATGTGCGGCGGACATATGCCACCAGCTTCTGAAAACGATCCGTGTTGGCCAAAGCCTCGAGTCGGAGAAACTGGTCTGTTACACAATCAGCCGGGAGGTACGACAAGGCCAGAATCTTCTGAATGTATTCGTGTGTGCCAGAATCGCGCTCGTAGGATACTGCCAGACCAAGTTCCTGAACCTCCCGCTACATTGCCTGACCCCAATCAAAAACGCATCCTTTGATAATGAACATGGGAAATGTCTCAGTAATCGCTCGCCACGCAGCTTCTTCGAAATCGAGAATCACCTCGCAAACTCGACAATTCCCGAACACGTCGAGCACCTCCTGCAGAACTGCTACATAATCTTGCTTACGCCTTCCAGACATAAGCGTAAAGACAAGAGGCACTTGCTTGGTTTCTCCTATGCTTCTGATGAAGGCATGGATAGTGAACAGTTAGGTGAGTGGCTCGCGAACCACTCTGTCCCATCTAGGTACCAGCGTCTTGCACTTTCAAGCAAGGCCCTCTTGGCAAGACAAACACCTGTGTGTAAAAACATGGCGTATTTGTTCAGATGCTGTCATCAGTTTGTCCGAATTGTTGCTGTTCTTTGTTTGTTCCAATGTTGATTTCTTTGGTGTTCAGTAGTGAGCTGTATAACTCAGCAGTGGCAGCTTTTCCTTACTCGTCCACTGGTTTCGGAGACGTCGTCTGGAAACAAAACTGGCGACTGACGGACGGACGAACACAGTGCGTTTCTATATTCCCCGCCTCCGGGGAATATAAAAATGTGCCCGTTGGAGCACGTATTCCCCACCTATGTTGCAGGGTTGGCAAGTTTCTTCCCTCGAGGGAAATTTCCGGGTAATTTCCCTGGGAAATTTCCATAGGGAAGAAATACTTCCTTCCCTTACCATAGGGAAAAATACAAAAACACTATTTTATCCACTATTTTTTATTATAAACAAAGCATAAACAACGCACATTTTCGCGGTTTTTAAACACCTTTATCAATGACATAAAATACATATACAATTCTACTCCGTGCGGCGATTAGTCACTTGAAAAAACAATCTTAACATGCACAAGCAACCTCCTACTACTACCGAGCTGCCCTGTTGCTAAGCACCACCTCTTTGCCCTCAGAACCTACTGACTCCGTTCTTTATACACCAGGTGGGCGTGCACGCTCTTACCGACTTAAGTCAACAACTAATCCCCAATGTGAGCCACTTTAATTGTGTTAATTGCTCATCAGCTGCTACTGAGCGCGTGTTTTCAAACTTTGGGATTATTCACAGAAGAATCCGCAACCGCCTTGGAAACCAAAAGGCATCGAAACTTGTGTTCTGCTACAGAATGCTCTGGGGAGTTTCGGAAATGGAATATTTTTAATCATTGTGTTTTATTTAAAATGAAAATCAAACAATATATAAATTACAAATTATGAAATATAGTTTTAATTTGTGTGCCCACGTTGGATACATTTTGGATATTAAAACAATCTGCATACATATACATGAATAAGCGGTATGTTTTTTCCCTATTTCTTCCATTTCTTCCCGGAAATTTCCATTTCTTCGATATTTCTTCCCTATTTTCCCATGTTTCTTCCCTGGGAAGGGAAGAAATACCTTTCTTAACGGAAGAATGCCAACCCTGCTATGTTCGGACCACTTTCACGGACCGACGCCGGCCCCAAGAAGAGGTGCACAACTAGGTTCCATAAGCTTTCATTTCATATAGATTTCATGTTGATCAAAGTGAAACCATGACAAATTCAGTCTACAAAACCCATAAATTAAGCTAACTGTGCGTTTTGCGGCCTATGTTCAGACCTCTCTCACGGACCAACGCCGGCCCCAAGGAGAGGTTCACAACTAGGTCCACAAACCTTCAATCCATATAGCTTTCACATTGATCGATGCAAATCCATAGGACAAGTTCAGATCTTTCTCACGGACCAACCGACGCCGGCCCAAAGAGGAAATGCATAAATAGGTCCCATAAGCTTTCAATCCATACAGGTTTCAGGTTGATTGAAGCAAAACCCTAGGACAAGTTCAGTCTACAAAACTCAGTCTATGAGTGTGCACGCACAACGGGTGAAAAAATTTCTTCCCTCAAAATTACCTAATTCCATCACAGAAACACGTTTCCAGGCATTGTCTGAAATTTCGATTATAGTCATGCATGCACGCATGAAAAAGTCAATTACTATATGGTCCTCCGGCTATCGCCGAGCGGGCCATAAAAATTGACACACAAGCAATCTTTTTAAAAGATCATCTGTTGGTTTTTCAAAATTAAAAGTGTGCATGATGAGGTAATATTAGGATTTTAATGTTTTACCCTTATCATTTTTTTATAATATATTTTAAAAAAATGCAGTCGAAACGGGCACCTCTACTCGTATCCGAAAGGCCCGTAAGTACGAACTGGCTTATTGTATAACATATATAACAAGTAAGTATTTGTGAAACACAAGCAGGCCCCAACCGCCCCCCAAATTCATAGGGGTATAAAGCGATGACGGACAGACGGACACCCGAAACCAATAGGCCCCAATCCGAAGGGTAGGGGCCTAACAAATTTGTATCTGTCATATTAAGAGGAGTCAAAACAATGCAGCCACAGAAATCCAGCGTGGTCTATGACTTTTGAGTAGCAAAGCTAGCAGTTGCTGGCCTACAGCACCGTTGACACATCTACTCCGGGTATCTGAGCGGGTGGGGAGAGAGGCAGGGGGGTTTATAGGAACTGCTGAAAGGGGGCGCACTGTTAACGGCACAGGGGAAAGAGGTCGGATATGTACATAATAGGTCAAACATATAGCAGACAATATGCTAGCTAAATAAACAGGGAGCAAACTTGAGTTTGCTTCAAGTTTAGCACTGTTTGAATAGTCACCCTTTATTCTGCAATTAAGCGGTGTTTCCCATTTAAATGAGAAAAAGCTTTGCCTTTATCCGGCTTACGGTAAAGCGGTGTGGAATTATCCCGTTAAAAATACATAATTTTATGCAATCAACCGATTTGTGCGTTTAGTCGGTATGCGATTCTATCATTTTATCTGTCTGCATTTTTGACGGTGGTATTTGTTAAATTAAACGAACAGATATTACACATAGCCTGGAACTGTGTTTTTTCTAATGTGGTTTGAAATATTTCAAAAATTTCAATATTTCTGAAATGTTTCAAAAATTTTAAATTTCATGAAATTTTTAAAAATTTCGAAATTTTTACCAGCCCTGCAAAATATAACATTTAATTATCACCAATTAGAATCTTGTGTAACTAATTTTTTATCTCCTCTCCTACGATGAAGTTTCCCGGAACGTTGGAACTGAATAAACCAATTCGTACTGCGGATTTTTCCGAAGGTGCCGTTTCGACTGCAAATTATTGGGGATAAATTACAAAGAAATGATAAAGGGAAAACCTAAAAATTTTTAATTTTCTTTCAACATGCACGCTTTCCAATTTAAAAAAGCCATCATATGAGCTTTTAAAAACTATGTTACATATTACTCAGCCCCCTTAGTAGCTCCAAGAAGTGGCACGCTACAAGGTTCCACGCAACGCGTCAAATCCTCGCTATATTACGATATCCAAGTGAACTGCGCTCGCTTTGAGGCACCTCTATGGCTACCTTGTGCGAGATTCAACGACCCACAAGTCTTTACTGGCGTTTGCTGAAGGTCCTCCTAATACAACGGTAATGATATACAACTTCTGTGTTACATTTTCTTTTAAAGGAAAATAATGAGGAAATAATCACAAATCTCCCGCAGTAATTGACATTTGTTTGTATACGAGTACAGGGAGCGTGGCGTTTAAAGACAGGAATGTAAACAAACATTTGACAGGTGAGTGCGGAAGCTAATTTTTCCGCACTTTAAAGAAGAAATAAAAGAAAACGTCTGAATCTAAAATCTTCTTTTTCTTCTTTAAAGTGCGGAAAAGTTAAGCGTCCGAACTCACCTGTCAAATGTTTGTTTACATTCCGGCCTTTAAACGTCATGTGACCAAAAGATCTACAGCCCATAAAATTTGTGACTTTTTTTTTTACAATAAGGGTATATTGGACGTGAACTTTTGTAGATGTTTGACTAACTGGGACTGGGGTGGTATTCTGATCTGGAGTGGTATTCTGCTCTGTCCTAATTTTTAAAGGTGTCCTTATTTCTAAAAATAAGCATAAAAAAGCTATTCTGCTCTATCCTCAAACTCAACAATGCTTTTAAAAATAAGGATAAAAATTAAGGATGAACCATATAATCTCAAGACTAAGGACGTCCGTAAATATAAAAACAGAGCAGAATACCACTCCTGGTATGCAGATTCGTGCCTCAGAACATATGAATTTGACCCCTATTAGCGGAACAATGTAACGCTTCGTAGCTTTGACAGGGAGATATAAGATGTTATTTAAATCAGAGCCCATCGCAGCTGCCCCTTTAACAGCCTCCATATGAATTTATTTTTGGCAAAATTAAATTTTCTTGATTTTTGCCAGTTTCTTTCTATCATTTCTTTACATCCTTATTCCAAATAAATTCAGTCGAAACGCAAAATCTTATCGGTAAAAGCCTATGGTAAGTACGAATTCCGTTTATTGGGTTACAGTTCGTCACTGTGCTACCTGGTAGAATGCATCACTCAATGAAAAAGCAGTGATGATGTATACTCGAACAGTTTATGACAGTACGGGTCACTCAAAAAATGAAATTCTTACCTTCGTTTCCTTTTGAGTAACTGGCATTTTTATATTTTTATTCCTCACACACCTGTTTATCCGGTTTATCCAGCGGGTGCTTATTATTGGGCGTCAGGAAAAAAGCTGAGAGTAATGTCCGTAATCCCCTGAAAACTGTCAGCTGAGCCTCCAATAATAAGCGTGCGGACAGTCAGGAAAATGAAAATGGCGGGCGTTGAAAACTAGCTATATCTATGAAACTATCACTGGAAAATATCACTTTTTTGCAGATAACTGCATGAATATCTCTATTATTTTATGTCTGTGATGTTTACTTGTATGAAGTAACTTATAACTGCAATAACTTTTTAACTTTTTTGTGATTCATTTGTCGTCCATCTTTGTTTACATCCGGGCCACTTGTCCTGGTTCTCATTGGCTGATTACAAAAGTCGTGTTTGTGCCATTTCAGAGCTCTTTTCTTCAAACTTGCTACTAAAACAGATTCGTTTGTGCATGAAATTAGTTTCTTTTTCTTTTTACTTCATATTGCCTGCTTAAATTGATCAAATTATTTAAAAACTACAAGTTCAGTTTTCACTCATGGAGGCCGCCATTTTGTCGTCTGACATCAGCGACGTTACGGGAAGACAATCTTCCTGACAAAAAAGTGTACCGCGGTAATGTCAGGAAAACCAATAAAATGCCTGAAAGTGTCAGCTGAATTTCAGCTGACGTTCATCGTGCCGAATAATAAGCACCCAGCGGCAACGTGGGTTTATTCTATTACTCGGCAATTTTAAAAAGTGAGCGTTTGTGCAAGAGTGCAAAAGTGTAGGCCAATCACGCTGTTATAAAAAAGATGACCTCTTAAAATATATCTGTTATATATTAACGCCGAGCTAAAATATATTTTAAAAAGTAGTCGCTCACGTTATAAGTACTATTTGCGAGAAATCTACAGTGGGTCTGCGAAGTATGAAAGGTGTTAAACACAAAAGACCGAACTGCTGTAGAGGTTAGCTATTGGACAACAACGAGGCCAAACAAGGTTGAAGTGGAAAAGTGTAAAAGGTGTAGAGGGTGTAAAAGAAGGCATCGTTCATATCAGAATAAGAATAAGCTTATTCAAACTTAAAACATAGATTTCTACATCACTTCGGCAAATTATTGTGGAAAAGGTATATAGCTTTAGATACAATAAAAACAGTAACCGAACAAAAGTATATTAATTTTTTTGTTAAAAAAGGTAGAAGGATAAGAACAAAAGTTAATACTTATTTATTTATTCCCACAAGGACATAATATGGACAGACAATGCAAGTCATACTTGGTTAGAAAGGTGTTGCTAGAAGTTTTACAAGAAACTTATACAAGAACAGTAGGATAAAAGTGGGGCTCCGAAAACAGGAAGTGACGTCATAATGACGTCAGGAGGTGTTTTCGGAGCCCCATGGGGCTCCGAAAACAATGACGTCATATTGACGTCATATTGACGTCATATGGACGTGTTATTGACGTGTTATAGAGGTCATATGGAGGTCATATGGAAGTCATATGAACGTCATATGAACGTCATAATGACGTAATATGGAGAGTGGGCGGCCATTCAAACGGGCGGCCATTCAAACGACCATTCAAACGGGCGGCCATTTAAACGACCATGCAAACGGGCAGCCATTCAAACGACCATTCGAACGGCAGACGGACAGACGTACAGTCGAACAGTCAGACAAACGGGTAGAGAGCTCTCCAACTGTTGTTTTTTTTTAAGCAAAGGGACTCATATAGACATGGTTAGAACTGGCCTGTCTAGTATTTCAACCCATCAATGACGTCACACATTTCGACTCAAGCTTGCGACCAACTGATCGACAGGCCCCCCGGGGCCAGACTACTTTCAGGCCCCCCGGGGCCTGCCGTACAGCAAGTCGACAGGCCCCCCGGGGCCAGCCGAACCAGGTCGACAGGCCCCCCGGGGCCTGCCGTACAGCAAGTCGACAGGCCCCCCGGGGCCTGCCGTACAGCAGGTCGACAGGCAACCCCCCCCCCCCCCGGCCAGTCGACCCCCCCCCCGGCCAATCGACCTTTAAGCATACACTGTATCTATATGGGTGAGCTGGTCGACAGGCACCCCCCCCCCGGCCAGTCAACCCCCCCCCCCCCCGGCCAGTCGACTTTCGACATCCCACTTTTCGACTTCTCGACTGCCCGAAGCCAGCAGCACCGCAGACCACTCTATGTATCCAAGCAACAACTCTTTTTTTTAGCATTCTCTCTCCAAACACGCACCATGAGAGACTGGTAACGGGTCAGTCGGACAAACGGACACCCGGACAAACGGACTACCCGGACAAACGTACACTCGGACAAACGGACAGTCTTTTTTTCGTTTTTTTAACCTCTCTCTCTCCATCACACCACGGCGTCTGGAGGTAAACGAACAGTCTTTTTTCGGCTTTCTCGCTCAACACCTTCACTAATGGATTGCCGTAGCAGCAATTAAAAAAATGAGCACTGTATTCCTTAAAGAAGCCATTTTTAACCCAGAGCTCTCTCTCCATTACGGTATATATAGGCAACAACAACTCTTTTTTTAAGCTTTCTCAATCTCCAAACACACATAACACCTACGGCAACCGAACAAACGGACACCCAGACACACGGACACCCAGACACACGGACACCCAGACACACGGACACCCAGACAGTCATGTTTTTTTTTTTTACCTCTCTCTCTCTCCATCACACCTACGGCAGCTAGGGGCAAACAAGCAGTCTGTTTTCGACTTTCTCACTCTCTAAACACACACACCTTCACTAATGGCTTGCCGTAGCAGCAATTAGAAGTGACCTAAATAAGGGACACTATTTTTAACCCAGAGCTCTCTCAATGCATATATAGACAACAACAACTCTTTTTTTTTTTTTGGCTTTCTCGCTCCACACCTTCACTAATGGATTGCCGTAGCAGCAATTAAAAAAATGAGCACTCTTTTCCTTAAGGAAGCCATTTTTAACTCAGAGAGCTCTCTCCATCACGGTATATACAGGAAACAATAGCTCTTTTTTTAACTTTCTCACTGCATACACACACATAACACCTACGGCAACCGGATAAAAGGGCACCCGGATAAAAGGACACCCGGATAAAAGGGCAGTCTTTTTTTTTAATTATTATATCTCTCTCTCCATCACACCTACGGCAGTCGGGGGCAAACAAACAGTCTTTTTTCGGCTTTCTCGCCCCACACCTTCACTAATGGATTGCCGTAGCAGAAATTAGAAGTGATCTAATTAAGAGACGCTATTTTTAACCCAGAGCTCTCTTTTGACACACACACACCACGACGGTCACAGCTTTCCAAATACGGTAGCACACGCAGCCTCTCTTTCACTCTTTCTCGAACGGTGGCGATCTTTTTTATCCATACTTTTTCTTTTTCTCTGTCTATCAAAAACAGTCAGACAAACAAACAATGAATTTTTTCCCTCACATTTTCTTTTGCTCTATCTCTCTCTCCACACATATAAGACCTACGGGAGACGGACATACGGAAAATCATTTTTTTTTTTTTTTGCTTTCTCGCTAATGGCTTGCCGTAGAAGCAATTAAAACTGGGCAGCCATTGCCCCCTTAAGGAAGCTATTTTTAACCCAGAGCTCTCTCTGCGCGCGCACACACAAGGGTGGCTAGACAGTCTTTTTGTTGTTTCGATTTTCTCGCTCTCTCTCCCTACATGTACCAACCACACACGGCTCATTTAGCGTTTTCCTTTCTTTAGCCATTCTTTTTTTACCCAGTCTCACTTTTAAACGAGGGTCGTATCCACGGCGGCTACGTCAGCAACCGCAGCCCCTCTTTCACTCTTTCTCGAACGGTGGCCATCTTTTTTATCCACACTTTTTCTTTTGCTCTGTCAATCCACGACAGTCAGGCAAACAAACAATGACTTTTTTCCCTCACATTTTCTTTTGCTCTATCTCTCTCTCCACACATATAAGACCTACGGGAGACGGGCAAACGGGCAATAATTTTTTTTTTGCTTTCTCGCTAATGGCTTGCCGTAGAAGCAATTAAAACCGAACAAGCACTGAGATGGGAGCTCTCTCTCTCCATACACTCTTTTCTTTATTTACCTTTCTCACTCTCCAAACACACATCAGACAGACGGGCAGTCTTTTTTATTTTTCCCTCTCTCTCTCTCTTCACACACACACACATAACACCACAGACGGTCAGACGGACAGATTTAGCGTTTATTTCTCAAGCCTGGGTATTTTTTAACCCAGACGGCAACTTTTTTTAAACTCTCTCTCTCTCTCTCTCCAAACACACATAACACCTCAGCAGACGGTCAGACGGACAGATTTAGCGTTTATTTCTCAAGCCTGGGTATTTTTAACCCAGGCAGCAATTTGTTTAGCTTTCTCACTCGCCACACACACATAACACCACAGCAGACGGTCAGACGGACACATTTAGCGTTTATTTCTCAACCCAGGCAGCAATTTGTTTTGCTTTCTCAGACGGTCAGACGGACAGATTTAGCGTTTCATTTCTCATGCCAGGGTATTTTTAACCCAGACAACAATTTGTTTAGCTTTTTCAGACGGTCAGACGGACAGATGGGGGGTATAAATCAATGATTTATAGACCTCCTTTTTTTAAGCATTTCCCACACTCTCATGCATACACATACATACTAACACCATGACACGATTAACGTTGCATTGCCAAACCATCATGGAGACGTCTCGAAAAGCAGCAACGGCTAGCAACATGGAAATTGATAGCCTGTTCAGCAATGAAACAGTGACTTTTACAGATGCAGTTTTAACTGCAGAGGAGACTGCTACCTTCCTAAGTACACTAGCAGAAGCTGAAAAAGCCTTGGAGGAAGCATTAGGGGCTCCGTCGGACGTGCCTACAGTACAGCAAACTAGGCCTGAAGAAGTACAGCAAGCAATGCCCGTTGTAAATGGTGGCGCCAAGCCACTTAGTACAAATTTACAGGCTCATCTAGAGCATCTTGAGGAGGAAGAAGTGGTCATGTCAAGCGATGACGACGGTGACGACGACGATGATAACAACGGTGATGACGACAATGATGACAACGACGATGATGACGACAATGACGACAATGACGACAGCGACGACGATGACAAGCAGCTCAAATCTAAATTTGAATTGAGCAAAACTATTCCTGTGACAGAGGAAGACGTCACGCTGTTGAAACGAAACTTTCAAGCAGTGATTCCTCTTATCGATTGCAACATTTTATGGCGTTTATGTGAAGAAGGCTTTTTCGATCAGCACACATACATGTACCTAACGGAAGAAGTGAACACTGTCATTCAGCTTATCTACATGCTAGAAGGAAACATAGAACATCTTCCCGCGTCAGAGCCGCAGTTCTCCGAAGCCATGACCCGACGTTTCGTTCAGCTTATTAGAAGTCTTCATGAGGAACTTTTTAGGACTTTATCTCTACCGGCGCCAAAGTGTGTTGATGAGGATCGCGATTCCAAATGTGCAAAGGTCATGCTACATGGCTTCAAGTACCTTAAAGAACGTATTAAGGTGTATGATATGATGGCTTACCTCTATGAAAAAGGACATTTCACCATGCCAATGCTCTTTCAATGGATAATTGGGAGTCGCAAGCGAGGAGACTTTTTAGTGATTGTCATGAGACAATCTCTGACAGACTGTTTGCCAAAAGCCTTTCTGGATGGTTTCAACGACATCACTCCGCGATTTTGCAAACATCTCATGAAAACATATATGTAATGTCCATATAAAAGGAGTGAAGTGTTAAGTGCAGTCATCATTCGACGCGCAGCCATGGAGAAGACAAGCAGCTTTAAAATTAGTGCAAACTGAACCATTACTGTGGAGCACGGACAATTTGGATTATTTATTCGAATCAAACGTGGAGAGAGATGGCTTGCTTTATCACCATCCTTGTGGAAGATTGTGTGCCTGAACTTAGCAAGATTGCGCGACATTGGCTTCAAACTGTACTTAACACAAACGAAGTGGCTTGAAGTCATTTCATACTTGGATATGCGCTATGTGAGTTTTGTGCAAGCATCACTGTTTGAAGGGAAAGAATAAAAGTATTACATCAACATGAATGATGGTGAATGGGAGACATTGCTTCAGGAGATGGATAGCATTAATTCAACCTTATTGCCATGTACGGAATGTCATGGCAAGAAAACTCCTATCAAGCTGCAAAAGGACAATCGGATGAAAGTGTCAAAGTTATCCAAGAAAAGACTGAAGTTCAATTGGAGAATATGGATGTGCAAAATCAACTTGGACTTACCTGTGAATATTGTGGTGCTTACGGATATGCTGAGGATTATGAGTAGGGAGAAAACGGGGGTTCTAAAACAGGAAGTGACGTCATAGTGACGTCACGTGGTGTTTTCAAACCCCCACGGGGGTTCTAAAACAGTGACGTCATATTGACGTCATATTAAGGTCATATTGACGTCATATGGTTATCATATGGTTATCATATGGTTACCATATGGTTACCATATGGTTACCATATGGATGTCATAATGACGTCACGTGGTGTTTTAGAAGCCCCATGGGGTTTCTAAAACAGTGACGTCATTATGACGTGATCTAGACGTGTTATGGAGGTGATATGGAGGTGATATAGAGGTGATATGGAGGTGATATGAACGTCATATGAACGTCATATGAACTTCATATGAACGTCATATGAACGTCATATGAACGTCATAATGACATAATATGGAGAGTGGGCGGCCATTCAAACGGGCGGCCATTCAAACAACCATTCAAACGGGTGACCTTTTTTTTTTTTTTTTTTTTTTAAGCATTTCCCACACTCTCATGCATACACATACATACTAACACCATGACACGATTAGCGCTTATTTCAGTATCAGTGGTGGGCTCTTAAAAGAGCCAGGAGATGTTAGTTTTTCTCCTGCTGCTGCCGGTCCCGGTTTAAAAGAATGTCACAATGTCCTGCACTGGCCTACTACAATGTGTGAGCTGTTGCCCGTTGAACAAAAAGTGGTCCCCTCGCATGCCGCAGGTAAAGCACCTCACAGAGTAGCGGTCATTTAGCGCCAGCAGTTCAGTCCACTGCGCCGCGCAGACCAGACACATTTGATGGTTGCACTCAGACAGCACCCGGTCTGGGGAGATCATACACCCACATCCTGGGCAAATATCCAAGTCTTGCTGGAGGAAGAATGTCCCCCAGGCCGGGTACTCTTCTTCTTCCATCCGCGAAGGTATTGACTCCCCTAGCATCATCGTTCTAAAGAACGCTTCTTCATAGTGACCAGCCTCTATATCTCTGAGCCTCTTTCCAATCGTGACTTGACGGTTGTACAGGACGGGCACGCACAGGACGGATCCATGAACCGGGTCTGGCAGCAGCTGGAAGAAATAGACTCTTTCTGGCGGTGTGTGTGGCTGTGTGACAGGCAGGTGAAGTTCTCTAACTTCAGCAATGGTGCAAGCATCCTGTAACCCGAAGAAGCACTCCATGTTGACGGAAGCGAGTGTGAGCCCAAACTGAAATGAGCATGGCTTATATACCACCTGAAGTCTGGATCGGACCCCCCCCCCCCTAGTCGAGCAAAACTCGGGACCCCCCCCCCCTAGTCGAGCAAAACTCAGGACCCCCCCCCCTAACCGACCTAAACTCAGGACCCCCCCCCCCCATCAGCATATAATGCGAGGATGTTCGCTAGTAGTATATAAAGGTGGGTTACAGCTTCATTATCCAACACAAGCAGCAAGATGTCAACAAATCGTAAAATCACAGTGATGCGAAACGGCAAGGCAGTGACGCTAACGACAGAATGTTATAAGTGTTGGGTCTGGATAGAATATCCAGGTCAACCACACAACTGCCCGGTGCACCACAATGCACCACGACATTACTGCTGCAAAACTTGTGGTGGACTGCTCTGGTACAAGTTTACTGCAAGATTGTATGGACAAGAGGAATGCACGGACTGCTGGTGGTGTGGAGCGACACTAAAAAACTTTGGCTACTATAACCGTCATCCGTTCAAGTGCTCGCGACGACCGTTCTCCATGGAACAGTTTTACAGATACCAGTGCGACTGTGGCAATCCGACTTGCTGGTGAAGCGTCAAATTACTAACATCTTTCGGCCCTTTTAAGGGCCATCCTCTGTTATGAAATGAAAACGCAAATTCTGTCTATGTATGAATGTGTATAAAAGGGGATGTTTGAGATTACATTTCAGCATTTTAGTTTCAGCAGTTGACGTAACAACAACTAGCTAAGATGGAACGTGAAGAGCATGGGAAAGGAGCAAAGAGACAAAAAATGGAAGAAGATGACATTTGGCCATACGGTCCAGTTCAGTGTGCGGAATGTAATGTAGAATTTCCATCTATGGATACTTTTGAAGCACATACATGCAAAGCTGAGATGAAAACTTTAGTGAAACATGAAGGAAAAGGAGCAAAGAGAGAAAAGATGGAAGAAGATGACATTTGGCCATACGGTCCAGTTCAGTGTGCGGAATGTAATGTAGAATTTCCATCTATGGATACTTTTGAAGCACATACATGCAAAGCTGAGATGAAAACTTTAGTGAAACATGAAGGGAAAGGAGCAAAGAGACAAAAAATGGAAGAAGATGACATTTGGCCATACGGTCCAGTTCAGTGTGCGGAATGTAATGTAGAATTTCCATCTATGGATACTTTTGAAGCACATACATGCAAAGCTGAGATGAAAACTTTAGTGAAACATGAAGGAAAAGGAGCAAAGAGAGAAAAGATGGAAGAAGATGACATTTGGCCATACGGTCCAGTTCAGTGTGCGGAATGTAATGTAGAATTTCCATCTATGGATACTTTTGAAGCACATACATGCAAAGCTGAGATGAAAACTTTAGTGAAACATGAAGGGAAAGGAGCAAAGAGACAAAAGATGGAAGAAGATGACATTTGGCCATACGGTCCAGTTCAGTGTGCGGAATGTAATGTGGAATTTCCATCTATGGATACTTTTGAAGCACATACATGTAAAGCTGAGATGAAAACTTTAGCGAAACATGAAGGGAAAGGAGCAAAGAGAGAAAAGATGGAAGAAGATGACATTTGGCCATACGGTCCAGTCCAGTGTGCGGAATGCAATGAAGAGTTTCCATCTATGGATACTTTTGAGGCACATGCATGTAAACCAGCTGAGATGGAAAATGTGTCTCAAGAACATGTTTCAAAGAAACAAAAGACAGGACAAGTAGGGAGAGGTAGAAGGGTTAGTCTTGGTGAAAACGCGCAGGAAAAACGGTTTGAATCTGAGGATGGATCAGATTTACTGCTTGAAATGCGACAGCAAGAGAACCGTATCAAGGCACATTTGTTGGAGACCTTAAACCATGGAATGAAATGGTACATTGTCGTGCATGCACGTTTCAAGAAACTAACAGCAAATGCTGAAGGTGTTATGGTAGAACAAGTGGATAATGCATTTATCAGCAGTCCAACATATACAGCATACAATCCAGCAGATATTGAGCAGGACCTACCAGAAGCCTATAAAGAATTATTTACCAAGTTTGACGAACATGAGCGACAAGGCTCTGGCTGGGTATTGGATAACATACTGTACATTGAAGTACATACAGCTACGTTGGTTCCTCTAGAAGCGAGCAGTTTTATTCCACTGCCGAAGAAAGTGAAGAAAACAAAAGGTGTGATAAACATTAAGAATGATGACAACAAGTGTTTCTTATGGTCAGTATTGGCTTACCTTCACCCTCATGACGACAACCCAAATCGCGTGAATCATTACAAGCCATTTGAGAAGGAATTAAAGGTAGAGGGTATGGCATTTCCGACACCGATTACAGACATTCCAAAGTTTGAAAAGGAGAATGATGTGTCCATTAACGTGTTTGGATATGAACAAGATGTAGTTGTTCCAATACAACTTAGTCGAAACACCAGTGCGAGAGAAATCAACTTACTTCTGATTAGCAATGACAAGACAAGGCATTACTGCCTCATCAAGAATTTCAGCAGACTTATGGCTTATCGATCAAAGCATAAGTGTGCACATTTTTATTGCTTCAACTGTCTTCACGGGTTTATGCGACAAGAGCTTTTAGATAAGCATCGTGAAGTGTGTGACAAGAATGGAGCACAACGTTTATCATTTCCCAAGGAACCATTCATCAAGTTCAAGAATGTGGCTAAACAACAGCGAGCACCGTTTGTGATTTATGCTGACTTTGAATGTTTCACGCAAAAGCATGAAGAAGGAGACAAGTATCAACATCATCGTCCAAACAGCTTTGCCTATGTGGTTGTGAGCCAGTACAACACACGTGCACCAGTTGTGTATCGAGGAGACAATGTCGTAAAGGTCTTTTTAGACCATATGGTGAATGAACGCGATCGTATTGTACGTGGTTTAGAGCAACCAAAGGAAATGGTGATGACTCGTGAAGACAAAGAGAATTTCAAGAACGCCACTGATTGCTACATTTGTCATGAACCTCTAGGAGCAGATCGTGTGAGAGATCATGACCACATCAATGGCAAATATCGTGGAGCAGCACACAATGAATGCAACTTACAATTCCGACTTAGAAAAGATCAGCAAGGGGATCAAGATTCTTTTATCATTCCCGTATTTTTCCACAATTTGCGAGGCTATGACAGTCACCTTATCATGGAGGAAATTGGAAAATTCAAAGGTGAAACGATTACAGTCATTCCCAACACCATTGAGAAATATATTGCATTCACCCTGAGCAATCTGAAATTTACAGACAGCTTTCAGTTCATGAGTACCTCTCTACAGAAGTTGGTATCCAACCTTGCAGCAGAAGGGAAAGATAACTTCTACAACATGACCTCTCACATTCACGATAGTGATCAACAAGATTTGCTGCTGAGAAAGGGTGTGTACCCCTATGATTACGTGGACAAACCATCCAAGTTTGCTGAAACACAGCTACCATCAAAGGATAAGTTTTATAGTCAGCTTAGCGAAGAGGACATTAGCGATGAGGATTATGCGCATGCACAGAAGGTGTGGGATACATTCAACTGTACAACATTTGGTGAATACCACGACCTGTACCTGAAATCAGATGTGTTATTACTAGCTGACGTGTTTGAAAACTTTCGTCAAGTATGCCTCAACACGTATGAATTGGATCCTGCTCATTACTATACAGCACCAGGACTGTCGTGGGATGCAATGTTGAAAGCGACAAAGGTGAAGTTGGAATTGATCAATGACATTGACATGTACCAAATGGTTGAGCAAGGCATACGTGGAGGAATATCTGTGATCACACACAAGTATGCGAAAGCGAATAATCCCTACGTAGCAGAATACAATTCTGAGATACCAAACAACTACCTGATGTACCTCGACGCAAACAACTTGTATGGCTGGGCCATGTCACAAAGCATGCCACAAAGAGGATTTATGTATGTGAGCGAGCCAGAATCCCTCGACTTCATGGATGTGGATGAAGATGATGACATTGGATTCATTTTGGAAGTGGATTTAGAATATCCAAATTCAATCCATGATCATCATAATCACTACCCAGTGGCTCCAGAACGGAAATGTGTCAAAGTTGAAGAATTGTCAGAGTACAGTCAGAAGCTGCGGAAAGATCTAAACATGAAAGAGAAATCCAGTGAAAAGCTTATTACTAACTTGTCTGACAAGAAGAAATATGTACTTCATTACAGGAATTTGCAACAGTACGTCTCACTGGGGTTGAAAGTCACTAAAGTACATCGCGCCATCATGTTTGAACAGAGCAAATGGTTGGCAAAATACATTGCCTTGAACACGGAAAAGAGAAAATTGGCCAAGAACCCATTTGAGAAAGACTTCTTCAAACTGATGAACAACTCGGTGTTTGGCAAAACCATGGAAAATGTGAGAAAGCGAATCAATGTTGAACTTGTTCACAAGGAAAAGCGGTTCAAGAAACTTGTAGCCAAACCTTCTTTCCACAAATTCAAAATTTTCAACGAAGATTTGACCGCGGTACATTTACGCAAAGTGGATTTGCTTCTGGATAAACCCATTCAAGTTGGTTTCACCATTCTCGACCTCAGCAAAGTGCTTATGTTCAACTTTCATTACAACTACATCATGGTCAAGTATCCCAATGCCAAGTTATTGTTCAGCGACACCGACAGTCTATGTTACGACATAGAAACGGAAGATATCTACAAGGATATGCAGCAGGATGCTGACCTGTTCGACACAAGTGACTATCCGCCGGATCATTTCCTACATTCCAACGTGAACAAAAAAGTGCTTGGGAAAATGAAGGATGAGACGGCCGGCGTCCCCATTGAAGAGTTTGTTGGACTCAGACCGAAAATGTACAGTTTATTGTGCGGTGGGAAAGAAAAACATACAGCTAAAGGCATCACTCGAGCTTGTCAAAGACGCATTAAACATGTGCAGTATAGAGACAGTTTGTTCAAGAAAACTCAAACGATGGCTACAGGACACATTATCCGAAGTCATAGTCACCAGCTTTACTCGGAGAAGTTGAGGAAAGTAGCCCTCTCCCCATATGACGACAAGCGATATGTGCTGAATGATGGCTATTCCACTTTAGCGCATGGACATTACAAGGCTGTGGTATAAAAGGGGGAGGTCCTCCAACGGAAGAGTTATTTGAGGTGTGAACATTGAAGCGTTAACATGGAACGTGAAAGTCGTAAGAGATCTACAACTGATATGGATACTCTTGCAGATGCAGTTAAAGACTTAAAAGTGAAAAATCCTACCACTACCATCAAGAAATTGAAAGTGGAGACAGCACCAACACCACAGTCGTGGGATGGAATGCTTTCTCTAGGAAATGGAAAGTATATCAAGATTATGAAACAAAGCAATGAAGGAGTGGTAAATATTCGCAAGTACCTGAGAGATGAGGGGACTGGAAAAAACCGTCCAACGAAAAAGGGTATCTTGCTGACAATACCTGAATGGAAAATGTTGAAGAAGCAGGTGAAAGAAGTGGATAAAAGGCTTCGCAGACAAGAAGGTGGCTCATAACAAGGTAAAAACATGAATGCACTCATGCTGAACGGTGGTGCTTACCTTACTGTAAATGATAGGAATGAAGTGATACTAGATTCTCAGAGAAGTTATCATCGGTTTAAACCTGAAGTGTGGAAAGACTTTAAAAACATACCACTTGAACATGGGTTTAAACGTAGACTTGAAAATAAAGTGGAAGTGACGGTGGCTGAATATGATTCTAACATACGTGTAGAAATCTGTAGAAATCTTTTACAGGATTATCCAGAGGATTATAAGGGAGTTGTGCCAGATACACCATATACAGATTTGATCATCTTTGATATCAAGAACTGGCGCGCAGTCTTACGATTCCTAGAAGTGATACAACATCCACTCTTCACCATCTTGCGAGCATAAAAACGTCTTTGCAGACAAGGAGACAGCTCATAGTTCATCTGACTGTTGAACGAGATGGAAGACTTTTTATCGGAATATGAACCCATTACGCATGGATTCTCATATCTGAGAAACGTATATGATGACATCGTGCTAAAACATTTTGGAAAGTATATCATTCTATCAACTGACGAACAATCTGTGTTGAAAGACCATCTAGAGAAGCTGAGGATACCTGGCTTTCTCCTGAAACTCTCAGAGGATTTAGAAGTGCGTGTGACTGAGAACTATTTAGACGTGTTTGTACGATTTCGCCAATATGACGAGCTTACAAAATGCTACGACTACATCACCCTCAACACAGTGGAATGGCATGCTCTGTTACAAGCATTGGATTGGAAAGAACCTGACGCTTGAATTCAAAGAGGAAGGAGTGCAACTCATGCGAGGCACCAAGTCCATTGAACTGACACATCCCATGTGTGTTATGGTGATGAACATTGACATGAATGATCATGGATATGAACTGAAACTGTCTGAACATAAAGATGTTAAAATAATAAAGTTTGGTAATGGACAGTGTTATGCTAGTTTTCATAACATTTACAAACGTGGATGTAATGTCTATGATACATATATTAATTTAGATTGGTATGAATGGCATGTGTTTATTGATGTATTGAATGTATTTGTAAAATAAAAGCTTAATGTGAAATAATTGTGAAATGTAAATAATGTATAACACAATAAAAAAAAAAGAATGTTGTATAAAACTGTCTTGTTTATTTACAATATTCATAATACAATTCACAATTACCAACAACTTAACTAATGCAACTTAACTAATACAACATCAATAAAATAATGGTTTATAATGTCTATATACAAAATCCTTTACAACAAAATCACCATCACTTCTTCTTAATACATCAATGATTTCAAAAGGACTATGTCCTCGAGCTCTTTGAATTATATAATACACACAATAAAATCCACATGTAGAGGATATCGGTGTTTGTAATGGAACTGAATTATAAATGAAATTAAACTTTAAAAACTTATTCAAACGACTGTCTATAGGTAAAAGTCCATAAGAGTCAAAATATTCTGCAGGGTCTTCGTCATAATATACTGCCACCCAATGCTCTCCTGGCTCATCATGATCGTCTGTGTTGATGACATAGGCACCGGGTTGTAAAGATGGTAACTGGTCCATGGCAAACACACCTTGAAACAAGTCTTTTGTCGTGGCATCATGGGATAGGATGGCTTCTATCTGCTTCGTGTTCATGACTGGTAGTCGAATTGAATGCTACGATTTGCACTTATTTCAACAATGTTATCAAATTCAGCATACACTATAACATTGACTGTATTTTGCAAGGCACCAGCAAAATTCATTTCTAGTCTCAAATTCCCATGTTTGATAAGGGCATAATGATCAGCACCATCATAATCAGGTGTTAAGTCAAAAGAAAACAACGAATAACCTCTAGGCCAATCTTCCCGTTTTATAATGGAACTTTTCTCGCCATCCAATCTGTCAAAAGATTTGTAAAGAGTTTCAAAAGCATCAAGATATTTGCCTTGATTTATATCAAGCTTGAGAGGTTTGGATAGGACTGGTTCACCATCAGAGTAAAGCTGCATAAAGTTAAGATTAAAATGTTCAAAATTGTATGGATTTCTCAATACTGTTCCAGCAAAGGATTCATTATGAACCATTCCAATGACAATACGTTTTGGTAATTGGCCTAAAAAGATGCTATCTTTCACAAAAGATTGAAATCCAGTTGGAATAGCTAAAACTTTACATTCTTTTCTATTAACAATAAACTTAGCAGGACTTTTCATCAATGCATCTGCATGTCCCAACTGAATACCTGGACTAACCCTCACTTTGCGAATGGTTAAAAACGCTTCTCTCACTTCTACTTTAAAACCATTATTTGCAGCCATTAATACATATCCATCTTTTTGTCTATGTAAACGTAATTTCATACTAACACCATTGGGAAGATAACGATCCTGCTCAAACAAATCTACCCTTAAACCACCTGTAAGCGCAAACTCACGGCTTAGACGTGTATACAAATAGCGATTATGTAAACCATTATTTCCTGTTTCAGCTATATCACCACCTTCAATATTTACATGAAAACCTGATACATATCTTTCATGATTAGGTCTTTTCACCTCATAAGTATTCATTGATCCGGCAGTATCTTTAAAGATGAGACGCATAGATCGCTCAGAATGGAGACTTTCTTCCGAGTCATGAATGAGATGAGATATGATGCTAGTATAACCATGAGTATTGTTACTATGTGATATCAAACGATCATTTAGAAATAATTCAATATTAGACCATAGCCCATTAAACAAATCATTGATACATGACACGTTATCATCTACACCACACAGTGTTCCATCAGCCTTGACAATGCGACATACAATATGGAGTTTACTGTTCTTTAAATCTAGATATTCTTCTGTACTCGCAGGAATGTAGAATTCTATTGGAGCACCCTCTCTAATGGTAGTCATTGGTTGATAGTCTACATTATAACTTTTTTCTACAGCAGTTTGCGTTGGTGGTATGTGAAACCATTCTAATGGAGAAAGGCTACATTCACAAGAATGATTATGAATTAAAGACATGATTAAAAAATATCTTTCTTATGTTTTTTTGATGTTATCCGTTTAGCTGCCTTTCGCCTTCTGACACGTTTTGCTCGTTTCGGTCTCTTTTGTCCTCGTAACCCACCACCAAACATACGTTGTGCTACTCGACCTGTAACATCTTTCGCGATATCTTTTGCAGCCCTTTTAAGATGTGGTGCAACGATTTTAGCCCCTGTCTTAAGCAGTGGAATAGCTTTTCGAGCCAATGATCCCAGTATTGAACCAATACCATCTCCATATTGTATTCGCGCTCCTTTAAATCCTGGTAATTCTCCACCCACTTGACGAAGAAAATGGTTGCGATATATAGATGGATTGTGTGTGTATGCTTTCATAATGCTTTTGGTCGAAAATGAAGTTTACAGATCTCCTTCCCAGTTTGAAATGGAACATTATAGTCTGTGTCATCCTTAATATTCATTTCTATCACGTCAAATTTGGATGTGTTTACAGGAACATAATGAGGTTCTCCATAAGTTTTCATGATAATGTCTCCATCATGTCCTTGTATTGCAACAGAACGTAGCAAAAGAACATAATAATCACCAACAACTTGTGGCTCGCAAATACTACAGTACACATAAAGTGTATAAAACCCCTGTTTCACATCAGCTTTATATTCAGCTGTACACGTTTCAGTATACCATTGATTTGGGATAAATCCTAAAATCTCAGCTAATCCAGTGGAGAATGACACTTCAAAGCCGTATTTTAGATATAGAAAAACGCGTCGTCTAATTTTATCATACTTTATCCGAATACCTTCTTTAAGGTCATCTTTCATAGAATTAGTTGCTTCTTCATTAACTGCATGACATATTTCTTGTATGGATCTGTAGTAACCATAAGGAATATTGATTGTGTCAAGAACAATATCATTCAGTGGTTGTTGTCGATACTGAATAGAATAGTCCATTCCATGTCTCATGGTTGTCCATGTATGTGGATATTGAATTTCAGCTAATGCCACTTCATATTTTCCGTTCAGATAGATGGTTCGAGGCATACGAATTTGATAATTCGAAGTCTTGTTGTTGGGATAATAGTTCATACTAGCATTGCTGGGTAAAGTAATGTAAAAACTTGTTGACTCCATGGCAGCTAAATCGTTTATGTGATGTAGATAGACTAGATGTGTATATACATTACTTCATGTTTGACACTCTTCATCCTCACTTTCTACATTGCTGTCTACATTATTGTCTAAATTGCTATCTACATGATCTAAATTGGTATCTACTACTTCTCCCTGACAACAAGCACTAACGCACCTAATTTTTACAGGAATAGTATTTTTATTTCCATTTTCTTTACAACAACAACACCATAGCTCTTTAATCCATGTTAAAAAGTTTCCCATCCTTCTGGAAACAATCTTTGTTGACGTTGTTGTTGCTCTTTTGTAATATCTTCACGAGTTGTCTTTTTGCCAAAAACAGTTTTTGGAATATTAGCGTCTACAATTTCCTCAATAAACTGCTTCCAACCACGCGGTGGTTCTCGTCGTTCTTTTCTTTTTGTAGCAACCAACGCTTCTTTCAACAAATCAATAATGTTAGAATTTGTAATGACAGTACCTGTTTTTAAAACAAGTTCATTTTTATCTGTCCATCTCGTACCATATTTCTTAAGTTCTGCCAGAAGTTGTGTTAGTTTTACATGATAAATGGGTTGAAAATGGTTTAGAAACTGTTGAGACTTTTCTGAATTTTCTGCATTAGATGCTGTAACAGACTTTTGTCGTTGTTGTTGTTGTGATTGAATTGTTCGTAAATGACGTCCAAGCACTTGAGACATTTCTATTGCTTTTTCGCGAGTTCGTTTCCCACGTAAAAGTTTATTCACTTTCGTTTTGATTTCAACATCTTTTCCCTTCTTTTCTAACAACATTTTATATTCATATTCAGGAATGAGAACCATTTTCAAAGTATGTTTCATTTTAACAGCAACTGAGCTAACAAGGGTAATGCAAATTTAGCAATAGCTCCAATAAATCCTCCTTTCTGATTAACCAACTTCTTTTTTCTTCGAAGTGATATCTTCTTATTTGCCAGTGTACGTAGGGTATGACGTTCACGCTTGAATAACTTATACCTTTTTGAGCTTAAGGGTAAATGTCCTCGCAATATATTCAAACAAATTTCAAACAAGCTAGTTAATTCCTCCTTAGTAGCTTGTTGTAGTAAGGATTTACGTCGTTTAGGCCCGCTGCGTGCAAGCAAGTGAAGGAAAGGTTGATTCGCTTGAATACGTTTAGACATCTTGGCTGCGAATGGTTAAGTGACTTGGTTCTTGTTCATACACCACCTTATCAACATATACGTAATGTGTATCTTTTGGTAAAATGCCTGTACGAATACGTAGTTGATCATTTGTCTTCGGCTTCAAATCAATGAATAAATAGCCGTGAGGTTTGCTGGTAGCATCTTGATAGGCTTCTATGAGAAATTGAGATTTTCCAGGATACATTTGTCGCGCTAATGTACTTATTTGTTGACTGTCTCTAGGATTTTTAAACAGAATGATGTAATGTGTATTCAAACTAATATTACGCATTTCTCTACCATGATGAAACAAATTATGCACAATAAAAATAATGCTTAGATTTTGATGACTGCTGCCAACACTAAATAGACGTGTCATGCGTTCATCACTATGACATTTGGTCATTAAGTCATCAATGATGAGTAAGTTTGGTTTTTTCGGGTTAAAACGCTCTTCAATGTTATCTGGAATGCCTTGGTAAAATTCCACACCTTTCATTCCCTTATACAAAGGCTGATCTGCTGCATAGAGCCATAAAATGGTTTTTGGAGAGGGTTTAATTAACTTTTGTTCTAGAATTTCTCTAACTAGAGAAGTTTTACCACTGCCTGTAGGTCCAGAGACCAAACACGTGAATGGATGCTTCATTTTCGAATATCTGTTTCTTTCACCCAACTGTTAAACTTCTTTGGCCAACCTAACCACTTCACAAATAATTCTTTAACACCTCGTCTTTTTCGTGTTTTCAAGACCTTTTCAATTCTGTAGACTGATTCAATATCTTTTGTCACTTTCTGCAGTTCTTCTTCATAAAAATGTCCGTCAATATCTTCATCCAAAAAGTCTTTCACACGATACAAGTGTATTCCTTGCTTCTTACAACGATGTGTGATAATGAACACTTCTTGCGTCCACTTTATATGATAATCCCGTTGAAATACATATTTCATGTGAGAAATGCGAACCTGATCACCAATTTTAAATTTGTAGGGTTTTTTCTTCTTCTTTGGTTTTAATTTCAATTTGTCTACATACATATACTTCCACACTTTCGATTCTATGTCTTTACGAATATCTGCAGGAGCATACTTATTAGGGAGGGAGCCATGAGGTCTATGGTTATAATTATACACTAAGTCTGGAAGGATGTCCATATATCGATACGTTTGATTATGAAGGAAATATCGATACATCATTCCCTTTAGAGTACGAATGACTCTCTCAGCAAAGTTGGCTTTGGTTTCATTCTTTGTCGTATAGGCATGTATTCCCTCCTTCTTCAAAAATGCTTTTACCCATCTGTTTTTAAATTCAGTTCCTTTATCTGACCTTAGAGTTCGTGGTCTTCGTTGTGTTTCATGAAAAATCTTTTGAAAGGCTTCTATGACGCTGGTATGTGATTTATTAGGCATTGGCTGCACCCACAAATATTTGGAAAACACATCAATGACAACTAATAAAAAGTGGGTGTCATCATTATAGGAAGCTATGTTTCCCATGTCAGCTAAATCAATATCCCACATGTCATCAATTCCACGTGTAATGACACGTTGCCTTTTAAACCTGTATTTTACAGGTTGTAGTAAACTGAAGGCATCTTGATCCTGTAACCATTTCTTCACTTGTGAATGAGTGACTGGTTGATCATGTTTTTTTAATATGTGATATAGTTTGTAAGGACCAGCAAATGCCCCGGGTTGACCAGGTTTAAAGTAAATATTGGTTAAGTAGTCTTTCCACGTCGACATGTTAACACTAAATGATCAACACTTGTTAACATATCTTGCATTTTATTTTATCAACATATCTTGCATTTTATCAACACATCTTAAATTTTATTAACATATCTTAAATTTTATAAAAGCTCAATCAACATATCTTACAAATCAAGTATTGATACAATGGTGTGAATAATTGGAGTCCATTGATCTTCAATGAACATTAACCAACAACTTAATTCATCAAATGTGATAGCATCTACACCATATTTTTCACAGCGTTGATTTGCATTATCTAACACTTTATCTAAATGAATGTAATATTTAGCTTCATTCCAATATGTATAGACACATGCAGAATGACAGGTATGTTCTGAACACTCTTCATTTTGACAAGCAGGACATACTAAACATGCAAACTTTTTTACAGCTAATAACATTTCTTCACAATATGTCTTTTGCACAATATATTGTCTCAATGTAATGTCTGTCATTATACTGCAATGTAGATTAACCACTCTCTCACTTCATCAAACAGTCTTGGATCAAATCGAGCGAAGTGATATGCTGCTTCCACATCAAACTCCTCAGCTCCGTCAATGTTTGAAAACATACACTCTTTGATGAAATCCTCACGTAAGTTTGGTACACTTAACGTGGAATGCGCAAGTTCCCAATAAATGTCAAAGTGTTGCAGTTGTTGTTGAATAGATCCAAAACGCGCCAGTTCACTTATCATGTAGTCCACATACTTGTCCTTGAAACACGTTTCTACATCCATCTTTCACATATCCATATAACACGTCTGCACACTGTGACGGTTGGCAAACAAATGACTCTCAGTCTTACTCCGCAGAAACAGTTAGTGAGCCACACTTGTTGCAGAAGTTGTCTGGTTCACACAACTTGCAATTGTACTTGTGGCAGTGACAATCATAATCCTCAGCATATCCGTAAGCACCACAATATTCACAGGTAAGTCCAAGTTGATTTTGCACATCCATATTCTCCAATTGAACTTCAGCCAGTCTTTTCTTGGATAGCTTCGACACTTTCATCCGATTGTCCTTTTGCAGCTTAACAGGAGTTTTCTTACCATGACATTCCGTACATGGCAATAAGGTTGAGTTAATGTTATCCATCTCCTGAAGCAATGTCTCCCATTCACCATCATTCATGTTGATGTAACGCGTATATTCTTTCCCTTCAAGCAAGAATGTTTGCACAAAACTCACATAGCGCATGTCCAAGTATGAAATGACTTCAAGCCATTTCGTTTGCGTTAAGTACAGTTTGAAGCCAATGTCACGTAATCTTGGTAAGTTCAGACACACAATCTTCCACAAGGATGGTGATAAAGCAAGCCATCTCTCTCCACGTTTGATTCGAAGAAATAATCCAAATTGTCCATGCTCCACAGTAATTGTTAAGTTTGCATTAATTTTAAAGCTGCTTGTCTTCTCCATGGCTGCGCGTCGAATGATGACTGCACTTGACACCTCACTCCTTTTATATGGACATTACATGTATGTTTTCATGAGATGTTTGCTAAATCGCGGAGTGATCTCGTTGAAACCATCCAGAAAGGCTGTTGGTAAACCGTCTGTTAGAGATTGTCTCATGACGATCACTAAAAAATCTCCTCGTTTGCGACTTCCAATTATCCATTGGAAGAGCATTGACATGGTGAAATATCCTTTTTCATAGAGGTAGGCCATCATCTCGTACACCTTAATACGTTCTTCAAGGTACTTGAAGCCATGTAGCATGACCTTTGCATATTTGGAATCGCGATCCTCATCAACACACTTTGGCGCCGGTAGACATAATGTCTTAAAAAGTTCCTCATGAAGACTTCTAATAAGTTGAACGAAACGTCTGGTCATGGCTTCGGAGAACTGTGGCTCTGACGCGGGAACATGCTCTATGTTTCCTTCTAGCATGTAGATAAGCTGAATGACAGTGTTCACTTCTTCCGTTAGGTATATGTATGTGTGTTGGTCGAAAAAGCCTTCTTCACATAAGCACCATAAAATGTTACAATCTATCAGAGGAATCACTGCTTGAAAGTTCCGTTTCAACAGCGTGACGTCTTCTTCAGTAACAGGAATACTTTTGCTCAATTCGAATTTAGATTTGAGCTGCTTTTCATCGTCGTCGCTGTCGTCATTGTCGTCATTGTCGTCATTGTCGCCATTGTCGTCATCGTCGTCGTCACCGTCGTCATCGCTTGACATGACCACTTCTTCCTCCTCAAGATGCTCTAGATGAGCCTGTAACTTTGTACTAAGTGGCTTGGCGCTACCATTTACAAGCGCATTGGCAACCCAGAACGGGTAGTCAGATCCCTCGGGATCGGGCATTGCTTGCTGTACTGGCTGTACTTCTTCAGGCCTAGTTTGCTGTACTGTAGACACGGCTGACGGAGCCCCTAATGCTTCCTCCAAGGCTTTTTCAGCTTCTTTTAGTGTACTTAGGAAGGCAGCAGTCTCCTCTGCAGTTAAAACTGCATCTGTAAAAGCCATTGTTTCATTGCTGAACAGGCTATCAATTTCCATGTTGCTAGCCGTTGTTGCGTTTCGAGACGTCTCCATGATGGTTTGGCAATACAATGATTAGAGTGGTGTCGACCCGACCTTTTTATACTACTGACGGTGAGCCGTGAGCCAGCGGCGTAAAAAGTAGCCGGGAGGGGGGGGGGGGCTCACTAGGTAGCTGGGCCGGGGGGGGGCTCACTAGGTAGCTGGGCAGGGGGGGGGCTCACTAGGTAGCTGGGCAGGGGGGGGGGGTCGATCAGTTTGCTTTGCAGTCTGTGTGCAGTCAGTCTGCTTTGAACCTTTGAAGCGAACACATCGAAATTTAATCATGCAGTACAAGGACGAGTTTTTTTCTGATGAGCTTCGAGGTCGCTACTTTCTATCAGCGAGGGATGTCAACTTCTGGGAGGAGATATTTATAGAATATCAAATTTTTCTGTTTCGGAAGCGAGCACATCGAAATTCAACCATGTTGTATAAGGACGAGTTTTTTTCGGACGAGCTTCGGGGCCGCTACTTCCTATCACCGAAGGATATCAACTTCTGGGAGGAGATTTACATTGAATATCAAACTTTTCTGTTTCGAAAGTGGAGAAATTTCCTTGCGAACAGACCGGAGGAACGGTTCAACCTGTTTGGCAGGGCGGCGGAGGAGAGCCATAAGCGACTACGCCATCGTTCGCCGCCCAGGGACCCGTCGCCCTGCCAGGAAGTGGCCAAAGTGACCAGAGTGACCAGAGTGACCGCGGCAACGATGACAGAGACTCCTCCAGCCAGAGTGATCGCAGCAACGATGACAGAGACTCCTCCTGCCAGAGCAACTCCTGTCAAAGTCGCTGCGTCAACGATGACGACCCCGTTGAAAGTGAATCAAAAGGAAGCTGATGTGACTGTCCGGAAGGTGCTGGCGGCACCAAGCGCAACCGTTACAAGACCGGACAGTCCGCCACCAGCTCCTGACGATGAGCTTACAATCGCTGTCGCCAGTATTTCGGATACAGTCAGCTTCATACAGTCACCTTCAAACACTGACCGCAACAACGAACCTGCTCAGGTGAAACTGGAGAATGTCTCTAGAAAAGAGTCAGATTTCCAGGAGGTCATGCAAATCTTGGGCACTTTGGATAATGTTAATTATTGTAAATTCTGCCATTTTGGCTTTCCGGTAGAATATTCAATGAGATTGCATGAGCAGCAATGCCCGGAGGCTTTGAAGTCCGAATATTATTTTTGTAGTGTCCAGGGCAAAGGATTCACCTCGAGCAGGGTCGCGGTTGTGGCACATAAGCGGAAGTGTGGCTGTGGCGAGGTTGGTGGCGGCAGCGGTGCCAGCGGTGGCGTCAGCGGCGGCGCCAGTGGCGGCGACAGGAGAACCGATGGCGGGAGGCAGTGACAGCGGCAGGAGAACTGATGACAAGAGGCAGTGACCAGGACCAGACTACGGAAATCCCTCCAGGGCTGCTTTTTAGCGGCCCTCCCATTATTACGAAATGAAACGCTTCATCAGACAATCTTAGTATGAATGAGAGTGTGGGAAATGCTAAAAAAAAAAGAGGACTATAAATCATTGATTTATAGCTCCATCTGTCCGTCTGACCGTCTGAAAAAGCTAAACAAATTGCTGCCTGGGTTAAAAAATACCCTAGCATGAGAAATGAAACGCTAAATCTGTCCGTCTGCCCGTCTGAGAAAGCAAAACAAATTGCTGTCTGGGTTAAAAATACCCTGGCATGAGAAATGAAACGCTAAATCTGTCCGTCTGACCGTTTGAGAAAGCAAAAAGAATTTGCTGTCTGGGTTAAAAATACCCTGGCATGAGAAATGAAACGCTAAATCTGTCTGTCTGACCGTTTGCTGTGTTATGTGTGTGAAGAGAGAGAGAGAGAAATAAGCCACTGTCTGGGTTTAAAAAAAAAAATACCCAGGCTTGAGAAATATAACGCTGAATCAGTTGTGGCTATTTCTATATGTGTAGAGAGAGAGAGGGATAAAAAAAAACAAAAAAAACCCCGACTGTCTGGGTGTCCGTGTGTCTGGGTGTCCGTGTCTGGGTGTCCGTGTGTCTGGGCGTCCGTTGGTTTGGTTGTCATAGGTGTTAGAATAGTGAGAAAGCTTTAAAGAAAGGATTGTTGCTTGTATATGGCCACAATGCATGGAGACACCTCTCTTCCTTAAGGAAAAAGAGTGCTCATTTTTAATTGCTGCTACGGCAATCCATTAGTGAACGTGTGTGTGCTGGAAGAACGGTAAAAGCCCTAAAAAACACTTGTTTCCGTGGTTTGGTTTGATGTGGGTGAAGAGGCATAAAAACTAAAAAAAAAACAAAAAAAAGGACTGTCTGGGTGTCCGTGTGTCTGGGTGTCCGTGTCTGGGTGTCCGTGTGTCTGGCTGTCCGTTGGTTTGGTTGTCATAGGTGTTAAAAGAGTGAGAAAGCTTTAAAGAAAGGATTGTTGCTTGTATATGGCCACAATGCATGGAGACCTCTCTGTGGTTAAAACACAGCATCCCTTAAGGAAAAGAGTGCTCATTTACTAATTGTTGCTGCAATGGCTTGGTTAGAGATCGAGAAAAGGCAGAAAAACAGTTGCTTTCATGATTTGGTGTGTGTGGAGAGAGAGAGGGATAAAAATTAAAAAAAAACGTATGTATGTGTGTCTATGTGTGTGTGTGTGTGTGTGTGTGTGTGTGTGTGTGTGTGTGTGTGTGTGTGTGTGTGTGTGTGTGTGTGTGTGTGTGTGTGTGTGTGTGTGTGTGTGTTCGGTTTTCGTAGCCGCAATGCATGGAGAGTTCTCCCCCTTAAGGAGGCAATGGCTGCTCACTTTTAATTGCTGCTACGACAAGCCATTAGTGATGGTGTGTGTGCTTGGAGAACGAGAAAAGCCCTAAAAACAGTTGCTGCCGTGATTTGGTGTGTGTGGAAAGAGAGAGGGATAAAAATAAAAAAAAACGTATGTATGGGTGTCCGTGTGTCTGGGTGTCCGTGTCTGGGTGTCCGTGTGTCTGGGTGTCCGTTGGTTTGGTTGCCATAGGTGTTAGAATAGTGAGAAAGCTTTAAAGAAAGGATTGTTGCTTGTATATGGTCGCAATGCATGGAGACACCTCTCTTCCTTAAGGAAAAAGAGTGCTCATTTTTAATTGCTGCCACGGCAATCCATTAGTGATGGTGTGTGTGTGCTTGGAGAACGAGAAAAGCCCTAAAAAACACTTGTTTCCGTGGTTTGGTTTGATGTGGGTGAAGAGGGATAAAAACTAAAAAAAAAACCAAAAAAAAACGTATGTATGGGTGTCCGTGTGTCTGGGTGTCCGTGTCTGGGTGTCCGTGTGTCTGGGTGTCCGTTGGTTTGGTTGTCATAGGTGTTAGAATAGTGAGAAAGCTTTAAAGAAAGGATTGTTGCTTGTATATGGCCACAATGCATGGAGACACCTCTCTTCCTTAAGGGTAAAGAGTGCTGCTGCAATGGCTTGGTTAGAGAGCGAGAAAAGGGCTCATGGGCCAGTGAGCCGGGGGGGGGGGGGGCTCATGGGCCGGTGAGCCGGGGGGGGGGGGGTCTGTCGACTAGCTCACCCATATAGATACAGTGTATGCTGAAAGAGTGCTGGGCCGGGGGGGGGGCTCATGGGTTGGTGAGCCGGGGGGGGGCCTACCAACCTGATGTTTGGCAGGCCCCGGGGGGGGGGGGGCTTGCCAAGCTGGTGGTGGCAGGCCCCGGGGGCCTGTCGACCTACTGTACGGCTGGCCCCGGATTGCCTATCCATCAGTTGGTTGCAAGCTTGAGTCGCTCTGTGTGACGTCATTGATGGGTCAAAATACACAGCAGGCCAGCTCTAACCATGTCTCTATGAACCCTTTGCTGTCCGGGTGCTTGGGTGCTCAAGTGCTCGAGTGCTCAAGTGCTCGAGTGCTCGAGTGCTCGAGTGCTCAAGTGCTCGAGTGCTCCAGTGCTCGAGTGCTCGAGTGCTCAAGTGCTCAAGTGCTCGAGTGCTCAAGTGCTCGAGTGCTCAAGTGCTCGAGTGCTCGAGTGCTCGAGTGCTCAAGTGCTCGAGTGCTCAAGTGCTCGAGTGTTCGAGTGCTCGAGTGCTCAAGTGCTCGAGTGCTCGAGTGCTCGAGTGCTCGGGTGCTCAAGTGCTCGGGTGTCATTTTGTCCGGGCACCATTTTGTCCGGGTGTCATTTTGTCTGGCTGCCCGTTTGACTGGTCGTTTGAATGGTTGCCCGTTTGAATGGTTGTTTGAATCGCCGCCCGTTTGAATGATTGTTTGAATGGCCGCCCACTCTCCATATTATGTCATTATGACGTTCATATGACGTTCATATGACGTTCATATGAAGTTCATATGACGTTCATATGACGTTCATATCACCTCCATATCACCTCTATATCACCTCCATATCACCTCCATAACACGTCTAGATCACGTCATAATGACGTCACTGTTTTAGAAACCCCATGGGGCTTCTAAAACACCACGTGACGTCATTATGACATCCATATGGTAACCATATGGTAACCATATGGTAACCATATGATAACCATATGATAACCATATGACGTCAATATGACCTTAATATGACGTCAATATGACGTCACTGTTTTAGAACCCCCGTGGGGGTTTGAAAACACCACGTGACGTCACTATGACGTCACTTCCTGTTTTAGAACCCCCGTTTTCTCCCTACTATTATGATTGTCACTGCCACAAGTACAATTGCAAGTTGTGTGAACCAGACAACTTCTGCAACAAGTGCGGCTCACTAACTGTTTCTGCGGAGTAAGACTGAGAGTCATTTGCTTACCAGCCGTCATAGTGTGCAGACGTGTTATATAGGCATGTGAAAGATGGATGTAGAAACGTGTTTCAAGGACAAGTATGTGGACTACATGATAAGTGAACTGGCACGTTTTGGATCTATTCAACAACAACTGCAGCACTTTGACATTTATTGGGAACTTGCTCATTCCGCGTTGAACGTACCAAACTTACGCGAGGATTTCATCAAAGAGTGTATGTTTTCAAACATTGGTGGAGCTGAGGAGTTTGATGTGGAAGCAGCATATCACTTCGCTCGATTTGATCCAAGACTGTTTGATGAAGTGAGAGAGTGGTTAATCTACATTGCAGTATAATGGCGGACATTACATTGAGACAATATATTGTGCAAAAAACATATTGTGAAGAAATGTTATTAGCTGTAAAAAAGTTTGCATGTTTAGTATGTCCTGCTTGTCAAAATGAAGAGTGTTCAGAACATATTTGCCATTCTACATGTGTCTATACATATTGGAATGAAGCTAAATATTACATTCATTTAGATAAAGTGTTAGATAATGCAAATCAACGTTGTGAAAAATATGGTGTAGATGCTATCACATTGATGAATTAAGTAGCTGGTTAATATACATTGAAGATCAATGGACTCCAATTATTCACACCATTGTATCAATACTTGATTTGTAAGATATGTTGATAAAATAAAATTTAACATGTGTTGATAAAATGCAAGATATGTTGATAAAATGTAAGATGTGTTGATAAAATAAAATGCAAGATATGTTAACAAGTGTTGATCATTTAGTGTTAACATGTCGACGTGGAAAGACTACTTAACCAATATTTACTTTAAACCTGGTCAACCCGGGGCATTTGCTGGTCCTTACAAACTTTATCACATATTAAAAAAACATGATCAACCAGTCACTCATTCACAAGTTAAGAAATGGTTACAGGATCAAGATGCCTTCAGTTTACTACAACCTGTAAAATACAGGTTTAAAAGGCAACGTGTCATTACACGTGGAATTGATGACATGTGGGATATTGATTTAGCTGACATGGGAAACATAGCTTCCTATAATGATGACACCCACTTTTTATTGGTTGTCATTGATGTGTTTTCCAAATATTTGTGGGTGCAGCCAATGCCTAATAAATCACATACCAGCGTCATAGAAGCCTTTCAAAAGATTTTTCATGAAACACAACGAAGACCACGAACTCTAAGGTCAGATAAAGGAACTGAATTTAAAAACAGATGGGTAAAAGCATTTTTGAAGAAGGAGGGAATACATGCCTATACGACAAAGAATGAAACCAAAGCCAACTTTGCTGAGAGAGTCATTCGTACTCTAAAGGGAATGATGTATCGATATTTCCTTCATAATCAAACGTATCGATATATGGACATCCTTCCAGACTTAGTGTATAATTATAACCATAGACCTCATGGCTCCCTCCCTAATAAGTATGCTCCTGTGGATATTCGTAAAGACATAGAATCGAAAGTGTGGAAGTATATGTATGTAGACAAATTGAAATTAAAACCAAAGAAGAAAAAACCCTACAAATTTAAAATTGGTGATCAGGTTCGCATTTCTCACATGAAATATGTATTTCAACGGGATTATCATATAAAGTGGACGCAAGAAGTGTTCATTATCACACATCGTTGTAAGAAGCAAGGAATACACTTGTATCGTGTGAAAGACTTTTTAGATGAAGATATTGACGGACATTTTTATGAAGAAGAACTGTAGAAAGTGACAAAAGATATTGAATCAGTCTCCAGAATTGAAAAGGTCTTGAAAACACGAAAAAGACGAGGTGTTAAAGAATTGTTTGTGAAGTGGTTAGGTTGGCCAAAGAAGTTCAACAGTTGGGTGAAAGAAACAGATATTCGAAAATGAAGCATCCATTCACGTGTGTAGTCTCTGGACCTACAGGCAGTGGTAAAACTTCTCTAGTTAGAGAAATTCTAAAACAAAAGTTAATTAAACCCTCTCCAAAAACCATTTTTTGGCTCTATGCAGCAGATCAGCTTTTGTATAAGGGAATGAAAGGTGTGGAATTTTACCAAGGCATTCCAGATAACATTGAAGAGCGTTTTAACCCGAAAAAAACCAAACTTACTCATCATTGATGACTTAATCACCAAATGTCATAGTGATGAGCGCATGACACGTCTCTTTAGTGTTCGCAGCAGTCATCAAAATCTAAGCATTATTTTTATTGTGCATAATTTGTTTCATCATGGTAGAGAAATGCGAAATATTAGTTTGAATACACATTACATCATTCTGTTTAAAAATTCTAGAGACAGTCAACAAATAAGTACATTAGCGCGACAAATGTATCCTGGAAAATCTCAATTTCTCATAGAAGCCTATCAAGATGCTACCAGCAAACCTCATGGCTATTTATTCATTGATTTGAAGCCGAAGACAAATGATCAACTACGTATTCGTACAGACATATACATTACGTATATGTTGATAAGGTGGCGTATGAACAAGAACCAAGTCACTTAACCATTCGCAGCCAAGATGTCTAAACGTATTCAAGCGAATCAACCTTTCCTTCACTCGCTCGCACGCAGCGGGCCTAAACGACGTAAATCCTTGCTACAGTAAGCTACTAAGGAGGAATTAACTAGCTTGTTTGAAATTTGTTTGAATATATTGCGAGGACATTTACCATTAAGCTCAAAAAGGTATAAGTTATTCAAGCGTGAACGTCATACCCTACGTACACTCACAGATAAGAAGATATCACTTCGAAGAAAAAAGAAGTTGGTTAATCAAAAAGGAGGATTTATTGGAGCTATTGCTAAATTTGCATTACCCTTGTTAGCTCAGTTGCTGTTAAAATGAAACATACTTTGAAAATGGTTCTCATTCCTGAATATTAATATAAAATGTTGTTAGAAAAGAAGGACAAAGATGTTGAAATCAAAACGAAAGTGAATAAGTTTTTACGTGGGAAACGAACTCGTGAAAAAGCAATAGAAATGTCTCAAGTGCTTGGACGTCATTTACGAACAATTCAATCACAACAACAACGACAAAAGTCTGTTACAGCATCTTATGCAGAAAAATCAGAAAAGTCCCAACAGTTTCTAAACCATTTTTAACCTATCTATCATGTAAAACTAACACAACTTCTAGCAGAACTTAAGAAATATGGTACGAGATGGACAGATAAAAATGAACTTGTTTTAAAAACAGGTACTGTCATTACAAATTCTAACATTATTGATTTGTTGAAAGAAGCATTGGTTGCTACAAAAAGAAAAGAACGACGAGAACCACCTCGTGGCTGGAAGCAGTTTATTGAGGAAATTGTAGACGCTAATATTCCAAAAACTGTTTTTGGCAAAAAGACAACTCGTGAAGATATTACAAAAGAGCAACAACAACGTCAACAAAGATTGTTTCCAGAAGGATGGGAAACTTTTTAACATGGATTAAAGAGTTATGGTGTTGTTGTTGTAAAGAAAATGGAAATAAAAATACTATTCCTGTAAAAATTAGGTGTGTTAGTGCTTGTTGTCAGGGAGAAGTAGTAGATACCAATTTAGATCATGTAGATAGCAATTTAGACAATAATGTAGACAGCAATGTAGAAAGTGAGGATGAAGAGTGTCAAACATGAAGTAATGTATATACACATCTAGTCTATCTACATCACATAAACGATTTAGCTGTCATGGAGTCAACAAGTTTTTACATTACTTTACCCAGCAATGCTAGTATGAACTATTATCCCAACAACAAGACTTCGAATTATCAAATTCGTATGCCTCGAACCATCTATCTGAACGGAAAATATGAAGTGGCTTTAGCTGAAATTCAATATCCACATACGTGGACAACCATGAGACATGGAATGGACTATTCTATTCAGTATCGACAACAACCACTGAATGATGTTGTTCTTGACACAATCAATATTCCTTATGGTTACTACAGATCCATACAAGAGATATGTCAGGCAGTCAATAAAGAAGCGACTAATTCTATGAAAGATGACCTTAAAGAAGCTATTCAGATAAAGTATGATAAAATTAGACGACGCGTTTTTCTATTTCTAAATTATGGCTTTGAAGTGTCATTCTCCACTGGATTAGCTGAGATTTTAGGATTTATCCCAGATCAATGGTATACTGAAACGTGTACAGCTGAACATAAAGCCGATGTGAAACAGGGATTTTATACACTTTATGTGTACTGTAGTATTTGTGAGCCACAAGTTGTTGGTGATTATTATGTCCCTTTGCTACGTTCTGTTGGAATACAAGGACATGATGGAGACATTATCCTGAAAACTTATGGAGAACCTCATTATGTTCCTGTAAACACATCCAAATTTGACGTGATAGAAATGAATATTAAGGATGACACAGGCCATAATGTTCCATTTCAAACTAGAAAGGTGATCTGTAAACTTCATTTTCGACCAAAAGCATTATGAAAGCATACACACACAATCCATCTATATATCGCAACCATTTTCTTCATCAAGTAGGTGGAGAATTACCAGGATTTAAAGGAGCGTGAATACAATATGGAGATGGTATTGGTTCAATACTGGGATCATTTGCTCGAAAAGCTATTCCACTGCTTAAGACAGGGGCTAAAATCGTTGCACCACATCTTAAAAGGGCTGCAAAAGATATCGCGAAAGATGTTACAGGTCGAGTAGCACAACGTATGTTTGGTGGTGGGTTACGAGGACAAAAGAGACCGAAACGAGCAAAACGTGCCAGAAGGCGAAAGGCAGCTAAACGGATAACATAAAAAAAACATAAGAAAGATATATTTTAATCATGTCTTTAATTCATAATCATTCTTGTGAATGTAGCCTTTCTCCATTAGAATGGTTTCACATACCACCAACGCAAACTGCTGTAGAAAAAAGTTATACTGTAGACTATCAACCAATGACTACCATTAGAGAGGGTGCTCCAATAGAATTCTACATTCCTGCGAGTACAGAAGAATATCTAGATTTAAAGAACAGTAAACTCCATATTGTATGTCGCATTGTAAAGGCTGATGCAACACTGTGTGGTGTAGATGATAAAGTGTCATGTATCAATGATTTGTTTAATGGGTTATGGTCTAATATTGAATTATTTCTAAACGATCGTTTGATATCACATAGTAACAATACCCATGGTTATACCAGCATCATATCTCATCTCATTCATGACTCGGAAGAAAGTCTCCATTCTGAGCGCTCTATGCGTCTCATCTTTAAAGATACTGCCAGGTCAATGAATACTTATGAGGTGAAAACACCTAATCATGAAAGATATGTATCAGGTTTTCATGTAAATATTGAAGGTGGTGATATAGCTGAAACAGGAAATAATGGTTTACATAATCGCTATTTGTATACACGTCTAAGCCGTGAGTTTATGCTTACAGGTGGTTTAAGAGTAGATTTGTTTGAGCAGGATCGTTATCTTCCCAATGGTGTTAGTATGAAATTACGTTTACATAGACAAAAAGATGGATGTGTATTAATGGCTGTAAATAATGGTTTTAAAGTAGAAGTGAGAGAAGCGTTTTAAACCATTCGCAAAGTGAGGGTTAGTCCAGGTATTCGGTTGGGACATGCAGATGCATTGATGAAAAGTCCTGCTAAGTTTATTATTAATAGAAAAGAGTGTAAAGTTTTAGCTATTCCAACTGGATTTCAATCTTTTGTGAAAGATAGCATCTTTTTAGGCCAATTACCAAAACGTATTGTCATTGGAATGGTTCATAATGAATCCTTTGCTGGAACAATATTGAGAAATCCATACAATTTTGAACATTTTAATCTTAACTTTATGCAGCTTTACTTTGATGGTGAACCAGTCCTATCCAAACCTCTCAAGCTTGATATAAATCAAGGCAAATATCTTGATGCTTTTGAAACTCTTTACAAATCTTTTGATAGATTGGATGGTGAGAAAAGTTCCATTATAAAACGGGAAGATTGGCCTAGAGGTTATTCTTTATTTTCTCTTGACTTAACACCTGATTATGATGGTGCTGATCATTATGCCCTTATCAAACATGGGAATTTGAGACTAGAAATGAATTTTGCTGGTGCCTTGCAAAATACAGTCAATGTTATAGTGTATGCTGAATTTGATAACATTGTTGAAATAAGTGCAAATCGTAACATTCAATTCGACTACCAGTCATGAACACGAAGCAGATAGAAGCCATCCTATCCCATGATGCCACGACAAAAGACTTGTTTCAAGGTGTGTTTGCCATGGACCAGTTACCATATTTACAACGCGGCGCCTATGTCATCAACACAGACGATCATGATGAGCCAGGAGAGCATTGGGTGGCAGTATATTATGACGAAGACCCTGCGGAATATTTTGACTCTTATGGACTTTAACCTACAGAAAGTCGTTTGAATAAGTTTTTAAAGTTTAATTTCATTTATAATTCAGTTCCATTACAAACACCGATATCCTCTACATGTGGATTTTATTGTGTGTATTATATAATTCAAAGAGCTCGAGGACATAGTCCTTTTGAAATCATTGATGTATTAAGAAGAAGTGATGGTGATTTTGTTGTAAAGGATTTTGTATAAAGACATTATAAACCAATATTTTATTGATGTTGTATTAGTTAAGTTGTTTGTAATTGTTAATTTTATTATGAATATTGCAAATAAACAAGACAGTTTTATACAACATTCTTTTTTTTATTGTGTTATACATTATTTACATTTTAACAATTATTTTACATTAAACTTTTATTTCACAAATACATTCAATACATTGATAAACAAATGCCATTCATAACAAACTAAATTAATATATGTATCATAGACATTACACCCACGTTTGTAAATGCTGTGAAAACTAGCATAACAATGTCCATTACCAAATTTTATTATTTTAACATCTTCGTGTTCAGACAGTTTCAGTTCATATCCATGATCATTCATGTCAATGTCCATCACCATAACACACATGGGATGTGTCAGCTTAATGGACTTGGTGCCCCGCATGAGTTGCACTCCTTCCTCTTTGAATTCAAGTGTCAGGTTCTTTCCAATCCAATGCTTGCAACAGAGTGTACCATTCCACTGTGTTGAGGGTGATGTAGTCGTAGCGTTCTGTAAGCTCGTCATATTGGCGAAATTGTACAAACACGTCTAAGCAGTTCTCAGTCACACGCACTTCTAAATCCTCTGAAAGTATTAGGAGAAAGCCAGGTATCCTGAACTTCTCTAGATGGTCTTTCAACACAGATTGTTCGTCAGTTGATAGAATGATATACTTTCCAAAATGTCTTAGCACAATGTCATCACATAAGTTTCTCAGATATGAGAATCCATGCGTAATTGGTTCATATTCCGATAAAAAGTCTTCCATCTCGTTCAACAGTCAGATGAACTATGAGCTGTCTCCTTGTCTGCAATGACGTTTTTATGCTCGCAAGATGGCGAAGAGTGGATGTTGTATAGCTTCTAGGAATCGTAAGACTGCGCGCCAGTTCTTGATATCAAAGAGGATCAAATCTGTATATGGTGTATCTGGCACAACTCCCTTATAATGCTTTGGATAATCCTGTAAAAGATTTCTACAGATTTCTACACGTATCTTAGAATCATATTCAGCCACCGTCACTTCCACTTTATTTTCAAGTCTACGTTTAAGCCCAGGTTCAAGCGGTATGTTTTTAAAGTCTTTCCACACTTCAGGTTTAAACCGATGATAACTTGTCCGAGAACCTATTATCACTTCATTCCTCTCATTTACAGTAAGGTAAGCACCACCGTTCAACATGAGTGCATTCATGTTTTTACCTTGTTATGCGCTGTCTTCTTGTCTGCGAAGCCTTTTATCCACTTCTTTCACCTGCTTCTTCAGCATTTTCCATTCAGGTATTGTCAGCAAAATTCCCTTTTTCGTTGGACGGTTTTTTCCAGTCCCCTCATCTCTGAGGTACTTGCGAATGTTTACCACACCTTCATTGCTTTGTTTCATAATCTTGATATACTTTCCATTTCCTAGAGAAAGCATTCCATCCCACGACTGTGGTGTTGGTGCCGTCTCCACTTTCAATTTCTTGATGGTAGTGGTAGGATTTTTAACTTTTAAGTCCTTAACTGTATCTGCAAGAGTATCCATATCAGTTGTAGATCTCTTACGACTTTCACGTTCCATGTTAACGCTTCAATGTTCCCAGCTCAAATAACTCTTCCGTTGGAGGACCTCCCCTCTTTTATACTATTGCTTTGTAATGTCCATGCGCTAAAGTGGAATAGGCATCATTCAGCACATATCGCTTGTCGTCATATGCGGAGAGGGCTACCTTCCTAATCTTCTCCGAGAAAAGCTGGTGACTATGACTTCGAATAATGTGTCCTGTAAGCATAGTTTGAGTTTGGTTGAACAAACTGTCTCTATACTGCACATGTTTAATGCGTCTTTGGCAAGCTCGAGTGATGCCTTTAGCTGTATGTTTTTCTTTCCCGCCACACAATAAACTGTACATTTTCGGTCTGAGTCCAACAAACTCTTCAATGGGGACGCCTGCCGTCTCATCTTTCATTTTCCCAAGCACTTTTTTGTTCACGTTGGAATGTAGGAAATGATCTGGCGGATAGTCACTTGTGTCGAACAGGTCAGCATCTTGCTGCATATCCTTATAGATATCTTCCGCTTCTATGTCGTAACATAGACTGTCGGTTTCGCTGAATAACAACTTGGCATTGGGATACTTGACCATGATGTAGTTGTAATGAAAGTTGAACATAAGCACTTTGCTGAGGTCAAGAATGGTGAAGCCAACTTGAATGGGTTTATCCAGAAGCAAATCCACTTTGCGTAAATGTACCGCGGTCAAATCTTCGTTGAAAATTTTGAATTTGTGGAAAGAAGGCTTGGCTACAAGTTTCTTGAATCGCTTTTCATTGCGAACAAGTTCAACATTGATTCGCTTTCTCACATTTTCCATGGTTTTGCCAAACACCGAGTTGTTCACCGAGAAGAGGTCTTTCTCAAATGGGTTCTTGGCCAATTTTCTCTTTTCCGTGTTCAAGGTAATGTATTTTGCCAACCACTTGCTCTGTTCAAACATGATGGCGCGATGAACTTTAGTGACTTTCAACCCCAGTGAGACGTACTGTTGTAAATTCCTGTAATGAAGTACATATTTCTTCTTGTCAGACAAGTTAGGAATGAGCTTTTCACTGGGTTTCTCTTTCATGTTTAGATCTTTCCGCAGCTTCTGACTGTGCTCTGACAATTCTCCAACTTTGACACATTTCCGTTCTGGAGCCACTGGATAGTGATTATGATGATCATGGATTGAATTGGGATATTCTAAATCCACTTCCAAAATGAATCCAATGTCGTCATCTTCAGGTACATCCATGAAGTTGAGGGATTCTGGCTCGCTCACCCACATAAATCCTCTTTGCGGCATGCTTTGTGACATGGCCCAGCCATACAAGTTGTTTGCGTCGAGGTACATCAGATAGTTGCTTGGTATCTCAGAATTGTAATCTGCTACGTAGGGATTATTCGCTTTCGCATACTTGTGTGTGATCACAGATATTCCTCCGCGCATGCCTTGCTCAACCATTTGATACATGTCAATGTCATTGATCAATTCCAACTTCACCTTTGTCACTTTCAACATTGCATCCCACGACAGTCTTGGTGCTGTATAGTAGTGAGCAGGATCCAATTCATATGTGTTGAGGCATACTTGACGAAAATTTTCAAACACGTCAGCTAGTAATAACACATCTGATTTCAGGTACAGGTCGTGGTATTCACCAAATGTGGTACAGTTGAATGTATCCCACACCTTCTGTGCATGCGCATAATCCTCATCGTTAATGTCCTCTTCGCTAAGCTGACTATAAAACTTGTCCTTTGATGGCAGCTGTGTTTCAGCAAACTTGGATGGTTCGTCCACATAATCGTAGGGGTACACTCCCTTTCTCAACAACAAATCTTGTTGGTCACTATCGTGAATGTGAGAGGTCATGTTGTAGAAGTTATCTTTCCCTTCTGCTGCAAGGTTGGATACCAACTTCTGTAGAGAGGTACTCATGAACTGAAAGCTGTCTGTAAATTTCAGATTGCTCGTGGTGAATGCAATATATTTCTCAATGGTGTTGGGAATGACTGTAATCGTTTCACCTTTGAATTTCCCAATTTCCTCCATGATCAGGTGACTGTCATAGCCTCGCAAATTGTGGAAAAACACGGGAATGATAAAAGAATCTTTATCCCCTTGCCGATCCTTTCTAAGTCGGAATTGTAAGTTGCATTCATTGTGTGCTGCTACACGATATTTGCCATTGATATGGTCATGATCTCTCACACGATCTGCTCCTAGAGGTTCATGACAAATGTAGCAATCAACAGCGTTTTTGAAATTCTCTTTGTCTTCACGAGTCATCACCATTTCCTTTGGTCGCTCTAAACCACGTACAATACGATCACGTCCATTCACCATATGGTCTAAAAAGACTTTCACAGCATTGTCTCCTCGATACACAACTGGTGCACGTGTGTCGTACTGGCTCACAACCATATAGGCAAAGCTGTTTGGACGATGATGTTGATACTTGTCTCCTTCTTCATGCTTTTGCGTGAAACATCCAAAGTCGGCATAAATCACAAAAGGTGCTCGCTGCTGTTTAGCCACATTCTTGAACTTGATGAAGGGTTCCTTGGGAAATGATAAACGTTGTGCTCCATTCTTGTCACACACTTCACGATGTTTATCTAAAAGATCTTGTCGTACAAACCCGTGAAGACAGTTGAAACAATAAAAATATGTACCCTTATGCTTTGATCGATGATACATAAGTCTGCTAAAATTCTTGATGAGGCAGTAATGCCTCGTCTTGTCATTGCTAATCAGAAGTAAGTTGATTTCTCTCACACTGACGTTTCGACTAAGTTGTATTGGAACAACTACATCTTGTTCATATCCAAACACCTTGATGGCTACATCGTTCTCCTTTTCAAACTTTGGAATGTCAGTAATTGGTGTCGGAAATGTCATACCCTCTACCTTTAGTTCATTCTCAAATGGTTTGTAATGATTCACGCGATTTGGGTTGTTGTCATGAGGGTGAAGGTAAGCCAATACTGACCATAAGAAACACTTGTTATCATCATTCTTAATGTTTATCACACCTTCTGTTTTCTTCACTTTCTTCGGTAGTGGAATATAACTACTCGCTTCTAGAGGAACCAACGTAGCTGTATGTACTTCAATGTACAGTATGTTATCCAATACCCAGCAAGAGCCTTGTCGCTCATGTTCGTCAAACTTGGTAAATAATTCTTTATAGGCTTCTGGCAGGTCCTGCTCAATATCTGCTGGATTGTATGCTGCATATGTTGGACTGCTGATAAATGCATTATCCACTTGTTCTACAATAACACCTTCATCATTTGCTGTCAGTTTCTTGAAACGTGCATGCACGACAATGTACCATTTCATTCCATGGTTTAAGGTCTCCAACAAATGTGTCTTGATACGGTTCTCTTGCTGTCGCATTTCAAGCAGTAAATCTGATTCATCCTCAGATTCAAACCATTTTTCCTGCGCGTTTTCACCAAGACTAACCCTTCTACCTCTCCCTACTTGTCCTGTCTTTTGTTTCTTTGAAACATGTTCTTCATGAGACACATTGTCCATCTCAGCTGGTATGCATGCATGTGCCTCATAAGTATCCATAGATGGAAATTTTACATTGCATTCCATACACTGAACTTGACCGTATGGCCAAATGTCATCTTCTTCCATCTTTTGTCTCTTTGCTCCTTTCATCTTAGCTTTACTGCATGTGTGTGTCTCATAAGTATCCGTAGATGGAAATTTCACATTGCATTCCATACACTGAACTTGACCGTATGGCCAAATGTCATCTTCTTCCATCTTTTGTCTCTTTGCTCCTTTCCCATGCTCTTCACGTTTCATCATAGCTGGTTGTTGTTCCGTCAACTGCTGAAACTGAAATGTAATCTCAGACATACCCCTTTTATACACACTCATACATAGACAGAATTTGCGTTTTCATTTCACAGCAGAGGATGGCCCTTAAAAGGGCCGAAAGATGTTAGTGAGTTGGCTCTTCACCAACAAATCGGATTTCCGCAATCACACTGATATCTGTAAAATTGTTCCATCGTGAAAGGTCTTCTGGAACACTTGAAAGGATGAAAATTATAATATCCAAAGTTTTTCAGCGTCGCACCGCACCACCAGCAGTCTGTGCATGGCTCCGGTCCAGGTAATCGTGCAGTAAATTTGTACCATAGCAAACCACCGCAGGTTTTACAACAGTACCGTCGTGGTGCATTGTGGTGCACCGGGCAGTTGTTTGGTTGTCCTGGATACTCTATCCACATCCAACACTTATAACATTCTGTCGTTAGCGTCACTGCCTTGCCGTTTCGCATCACTGTGATTGCACGACTTGTCGACATCTTGCTGCTTGTGTTGGATAATGCAGCTGTAACCCGCCTTTATATACTACTAGCGACCATCCTCGCATGATATGCTGACCGGGGGCGGGGTCCTGACAGAGCACATGTAGGTAGACTGGCCGGGGGGGGGGGTCTTCGCTTCAGGTCGACTGGCCAGGGGGGGTCCTTACTTTATGCAAGCAGTTTGCTTCTATCCCTAGGGGGGGGGGTCCTTACTTTATGCAAGCAGTTTGCTACTATCCCTGGGGGGAGGGGGTCCTCACTTCAGGTCGGCTGGCCGGGGGTGGGGGTCTTCACTTGAGGTGGTATATAACCCATGGTCATTTCAGTTTGGGCTCAAACTCGCTTCCGTCAACATGGAGTGCTTCTTCGCGTAAATGATGCTCTCACCATTGCTGAAGTCAGAGAACTTCACCTGCCTGTCACACCGCCACCGACGCCGCCAGAAAGAGTCTACTTCTTCCAGCTGCTGTCGGATCCGACTCGCGGATTAGTCCGATGCGTGCCCGTCTTTTTTAATAGAAGGGTCACACTTGGAAAGCGACTCAGGGACATCGAGGCTGGCGATTATGACGGGGCTTTCTTCAGGACAACCATGTTGGGGGAGACCATTCCATCGCGTCTTGGAGAAGAAGAGTATCCGGCCTGGGGGAGATACTTCCTCCAACAGGACCTGGAGATTTGCGCTGGATGTGGCATCATGATCTCCCCAGACCGGGTACTGGCAGAATGTGGTCACCAGCTTTGCTTGATTTGTGCAGCCTATTGGACGCAGCTGTTGGCCCTGAACAACTATTACACAGTCAGATGTTACACCTGTGGCTTGAGAGGTGATCACTTTCTTTTCAATGGGCAGCAACTCACACACTGCAGCAGGCCAGTCCAAGACATCGTCGAATTTTTCTGAGTCCGGCAGCAAAAACCTGCCGGCCCTTCTAAGGGCCACCCACCAATACGAAATAAGCGCTAATCGTGTCATGGTGTTTGTATGTATGTGCATGCATGAGAGTGCGGGAAATGCTAAAAAAGGGGGTTTTTTACCCCTTTTTTTAAACCCTCTTTTGACTTTAAGGGGGCCTTATAGGTGAGCTCTAACCATGTAGCTATGAGTTCTCTATTTATAAAATGGAGAACTTGTACGTTAGGGGAGGTGTCTCATCTGTCCGTCTGCCCGTCTGCCGTTTGAATGGTCGTTCGAATGGCCGCCCGTTTGAATGGTCGTTTGAATGGCCGCCCGTTTGAATGGCCGCCCACTCTCCATATTACGTCATTATGACGTTCATATGACGTTCATATGACGTTCATATGACCTCCATATGACCTCCATATGACCTCCATATGACCTCCATAACACGTCAATAACACGTCCATATGACGTCAGTATGACGTCAATATGACGTCACTGTTTTCGGAGCCCCATGGGGCTCCGAAAACACCTCCTGACGTCATTATGACGTCACTTCCTGTTTTCGGAGCCCCACTTTTATCCTACTAAGAACACACCTGAATTTATTAATACAATTCATAATAACATTAGAGTATGATAGAGTGAGGTAGTTGATAAATACAGACTTGAAAATTGGATGAATTCATAAAATCTGCTCAATCGGCATTTCTATACGAACGAATAAAGTGTTTCTTTACAGTGTTTTGAAAAGCACCAACATTAATACTGCAACTTATACTGTCAGGTAAATCATTATATGTTTTAACACCTACTACAGAAATACAATTTGATTTTAGACTAGTTCTAACTATATTAGTGTTGAATTTGTCTTTTTGACGGGTTCTATATTTCTGTACAATTACCAATTTGAAAATAGCTTTGAATTTTATTTGGCAACATATTATTAAATGCTTTATACATTATACAAGCAGTTTTAAGAGGAACGATGTCAAAAAATTTCAGTGAATTGCATTCAATAAATAAATCATTTGTGTGACTGTAGAATCCAGCGTTACTGATAAGTCTCATCGCTCTTTTTTGGTTCAAGAATAAACATTTTAACTTTGTTTTGAACGTGTTAGCCCATATTTCTGCATTAAATATGGTAGAAATAATGAGTTGTATAACATGAGCAAAGTGGACATGTTTAACAGGAGTAGTAGGAAAACAGGGGTTCTGTATCACCCCCTTGGACATACTATGTCAGATCCCCTAGGACATATTTCAGACCAACCTCCCATGACTTACTATGTCAGACCCCCTCCCCCACCCCCAGACACGTGGGAAAATTTTGTGATTTTGGCATATTTATCCGTTTCAGACAATTCGAGGCAACTTTGGTTTTTGGACCCCCACCCCCTGAGAAAATTTTGTGATTTTTGCATATTTATCCGTTTCAGACAATTCTGAACAACTTTGGTTTTTGGACCCCCTCCCCCCTCAAATTTTAGAAAATTTATTTTTAGACATATTAGAACTGGGGTGTATAAAGGGAGTCTGAGAACACCATTCAGTGTTGGTTGTTGGTTGGTTGTTTGGTTGGTTGTTGCTGGTTGGTTGGTTGGTTGTTTGGTTGGTTGTTGTTGTTGGTTGAGTGGTTGATTGGTTGGTTGGTTGATGGTTGGTTGGTTGTTGTTGAAAGATGGGAAGTGAACATTTGAGATAAGTGAAATTCTTTGTTATGTATCAAATTGGCATAAATGATAGAAAAAAACTGGTATAATCGCTGAACGGAAGTGACGTCATAAGGTAATGTCTGTTGTTGTTGTTGTTGTTGTTGTTGGTTGTTGTTGCCTTCATATATTTACATTCAAAGACTTTGTGTCATTTGAGAAGTGGATGTGGGCTAGAAAAGATGTACAAATGCAACATTTCTTCGAAATCTTACGACTTGCAACAAAGTCTTAAAAATCATTTAAAGCAAGCACACACACTTCAGAAGTGATTGAAGAATGGGAGATGGATATGGAAAACCCTATAAAAATACCTTTCATGGAAACTTTAGATGAATCTTCTATTAAACGTCAAAGAGTCAATACTGATGAAATTAATGCACATGCTTGTACAGAATGTGGTGCATTATACAACAGCGAAAAAGCTTTAGCCACGCATATGGAGCAGTGTGGTGAGGATGCCGATGACAGCCGTTCTGAGAGTGAGCCAAAAACAGACTCTGAAAGTGAGTCAGAAATAGACTCTGTTTGGCATGATATGGTTCAAGAAGTATATGATGACCATGAAGACAAATTTCAAGAAAAGATTTTAGAATACGAAGAACAAGGGCTTGAAGATGCGCGTGAAAGAGCAAGTGATGACCTTCGACCCGTTTATAAACGTCGACTAAAATTACTGTTTATGAGACTATTCAATTATACCCAACGTCTAGAACAAAGCAAACATTATCAAAAGATTTTAGAAGAGTTTAATTACTTTGTTGATGAAAAACATTATGCGTATTCAAAGGCACTAAATTCGGCTATAAGGAAAAACAATGCATTCTTTGACGAGTTACTAGATAAGGAGGGGGAGGATGACAGCAGTGGTAAAAAAAAGTGATATGGACAGCAAAAGAGTGAAACAGATGAAGAAAAATAGACTTATTTTACTAAACTTTATAATATTTTATTAACTTAAGAGCTCTCTCCAAAATGTATCAATAAAACTATTGAATATTTGTCTTGCTTTTTATGTTAAACATATAAAGTCGCAAGAGGCTGAGGTCTCTGGCGCGGTTTTAATTCACCCGTAAACCATATATCATATGCTATGTATTATAATGAAGTATTGTATTATTATGTATTGTGGTCAACTATTGTATGAGAAAAATAAAAAGTTGCGAAGCACCATATTACAAATATTTACACTTATGCTCAATTATGATAAAACAAAAATATTTCAAATACATATTATGTTAATGAATCCATTCACAAGAACTTAAATTGATATAAGTTTGCAAATGTTATGAAAACTGACCTCACATCAAGATGGATTGATAATTTTAATTCATTTCATAGTCTACATATTAACATAAAGACAATTTTATTTGAACTACATATCAAATGTACATGTCCATTTAGGTCAAAGGTAAGTTTTACGTTCTTTTTTTTTGCTAAGCCTAAAAAACTTTGTTCCAATCTTCTACACTGAGTGTGATGAAATCATATCATCCGCCAGGCTCGTCATACTGTTGAAACTGTATACAGCATTCACCGTCTCGCTCAATGACTTTCACACAAAGATCTGCTGAGACTTGTAGATGAAATCCTGGTATTGGTAAAGATTCAAAATAATACTTCACCAAGGATTGATCTTCAGAAAACAAGATAATGCAAGTTCCACGATAACAGATGACTAGTTCACCCATGTGATCTAGTGATAGTTTTACGTTTGAATTCATTATGGTATATTAGTTCTACTGAACCATCTTTTGACTGTCACTGCATTTATGCACATCAGTTTTCTGAAGCATGAGGTATACTTAGATTATTTGCTTCTTCAGCATTTGCCGATCTTTCAATGACAGCAAAATTCCCTTCTTTGTAGGATATAACATCCCAGATGTTTAATCCGTAAAATATCCACGAATGTTAACCATTACTTTCTGTTGATTTTTCGCCAGTTTAATATATATTTCTCCATTAATGGGTATCATAGCCGGTAAATCGTCTACACTCCTCTTCTTCATGAACTTTGCAGTGGCAGCTTTACGCTCAGGTTCTCGCTTCATTTTAGGCCCTGTCTTAATTTTTCGTTTTTTTTACACGGCGGCATCGTAGCTGGTAACTCATTTTTTTATCTTTCTAAAATGTGGTCGCGCTTTGACGCTGCTGCATTAATAGTGACTTAAACCCAGACTTTACCATGTGCATTGCCTTAGACTTTGCGGTAGGTATTGTCTTATGTTTTACCATAAAACTTTCTGCAGGCATTGTCTCAGACTTTTCTGCAGGCATTTTCATAAATGGTAGTTGTTGTTCACTAACTGCAGACATGCTCACTCTTCAATATTTTGATATAGAATGTTTGTTACGTCTGACAGCGGGCGCCTTTTATGCTCAATAATTTGTGTAATGTCCCTGTGACAAGAGTTTCCAAACAACTAGACTGTCGGTAAATTTCAATTACCAGAAATAAGCAGACAAGCATCTTTCCAGGCTGCCATATTTACTTAAAATGAAAACACTCATTCACATAGCAAAACTTTTATTGACATGTAAATATGAATCACTTAACCACTATTTATTAATTTTTAACAACTTAAAAGATTGCATTAATCACTACCTTACAAGCAAACTTTACTGTTCTTCAAACATTTTACAAATGTCTATATTCACCTCAACTCGTCAATTATTGAATAGGACAAGTTCTGATATATTCGTTGACAATGAAACATTATCATCATATTGTAAAATAATTCTAGCAGCCACAACTAGCATGAGGTCAGCTGCCCAAATTGTATTGGAGTTGATAAATGCAAATCAATGTGAGAAGTGTTCCCTGGTAAATTCAGTTCTTCAAATTCACTCAGAAAAGATTGGATGAAACGATTTCTTGGAATTGCCATTCCAACAGCTTCCCATTGTTTATACATATCTTTACTTGTAGAATCCAATCAGATTCAAAATAAGGAAGCTTTGAAAACACATAGTCAGTATAGTTCACCTCGAAGACATCACCCAATGTCTCTATACATCTGTGAAGAAGGGATGTTGATATTGTTCACTTGTCTTCTTCTGCAAAACAATTTTTCACATAATCTACCACGCGAAAGAATACTCCTATATCAGTACGAATGAGATCAAATGCAAAATCATAATCAAATCCTCTAATCCTCTGCGTCTTCTATTCCAGTTTCATACCACTGTTCAATAAACCTGTTGTGCAATTCAATTCTGTTAAGGCCGTGTCAAGTCCCAACAGGTATCTAAGTTCCAAAGCTGTTCTTTCTCGAATCTAAAGCGAGTTAATTTTATCAATCATTCTGCTTTCGATTCCACATACACTTTTCAAATGACAAAAAATCTTTGAAGTAAATATATGAAGACAACAACAACAAAAGACATTACTCCGCTTCCGGTCAGCGATAATACCAGTTTTTTCTATCATTTTTGCCAATTTGATTTCCAAGTTCCCAATCTTTTGGAGAGATGTCACACGAAAGGTTGGACACACTATGTCCTAATATGTTTAGAAATAGCCTTACCACATCTCCAAACCATTGAATGGGATTGCCATTCGAACACATGTTTGAAAGGCATGGTCTTCTCACATAACCAACCAAAGAAAAAATATAACAAATAAACATACATAACAAAGAATTTCACTTATCTCAAATGTTCACATCCCATCTTCCAACCACCAACCAACCAACCAACCAACCAACCAACCAACCAACAACAACCAACCAACCAACCAACCAACACCTAACCAACCAACCAACCAATAACTAACACTGAATGGTGTTCTGAGACGTCCCTTAATACACCCCAGGCTTCGAACCAATGTGATTTCCAAGTTCTAATATGTCTAAAAATAAATTTTCCAAAATTTGACGGGGGGGGGGGGGGGTCCAAAATCCAAAGTTGTTCAGAATTGTCTGAAATGGATAAATTTGCAAAAATCACAAAATTTTCCCACGGGGGGTCTGACATAGTATGTCCTGGGGAAGGGGTCTGAAATATATCCTAGACGGGGTTTGACAAAGTTTCTTCTAGGGGGTGATACAGAAATCCCGTTTTCCTACTACTAACAGGTACCTAACTTTAAACAAAATCGCCAAACTCTTTTGACAGTTTGTCAGACACACTATTAATTTGGTCCGGCCAATTTAGATTTGAATCAATAAGCACGCCTAGAAATTTGATGCAAGCTATTCTTTCAATGACTAGTCCGTTTATGTAAAGTGTGCAATCGTCAATGTCTTTCTGACGCAGTCTGGAGCCACAGAATATCATAAAATTAGTTTTTTGAACATCTAAGGATAACTTATTCAAGTTGAACCAGACGTGTAACTGGTCAAGTTCAGTACTCATAACTCTAGCTAATTTTAATAAATCTGTGTCACTTTTAAACGCATTTGTATCATCAGCAAAGAGTATTAACCGAAGAATATGAGATACATTACAAATATCATTGATATATAAAATAAACAATTTAGGTCCAAGTATAGAAACTTGTGGAACTCCAGACAAAATACTGAGTAAACCTGAGCAAGTATCATCAATTTGCACAAACTGTTTACGATTAGTTTTTTTAAGGGATAGCCGGAAGACTCATTTGTGCTAATTTTGAATTCCGTGGTGGTGAATAATCTTGTGCAGTCGTTTAGCGGAGGCAACTTGAGCGAAAGCCAATCCCCTGTTTTCCACCCCTGGCCAGTTTTGAACCAGGGACCTTGGGATTACAGAACCAACGCTCTATCGACTGAGCTAACCGTCTCCCCCTTTGTTTACGATTAGTTAAATAAGTTTGAACCCAGGCCAAAGCAGTACCTCTAATACCATAGTGATTCAATTTGGTTAATAATATGTCATGATTTAGGGTGTCAAATGCTTTTTTTTGTAAATCAACGATTATTCCAATAGTGGATTTCTTTTCATCAAATGCTTCACATATATCTTCCACAAGTTCCGTTAAAGCTAAATTTGTGGATCTTGACTGCCGAAATCCATATTGACTTTCACTAAGTAAACCACTATGGTCGATAAAGCTTTGAAGCCTTCTATCAAATACTTTCTCGAGTATCTTATGCGCCAGCCTGCCCTTGCAATACTTATTCTTGGTAATAGAATCACAACACCATAGAAGTAACCAAAACTAAATAACTAAAAAAACGTATTTTATATGACACCTTTATTTTACAACCTTCAGTTAACTTGAATCATAAGGATTCTTTCTCGTCGTGGACTGTTTTGAGGGCATCACTTAGAGTACAACATTTAAGAATGAAATACGATTTGAATTGGGCTTAAATTTATATTGGTACAAATTTAAAACAGTTTTTCCAAGTTAAAAATCTTGATAGCCAACTCGGAAGTCGACGACTTAGTCGTCGGCATCGGCAACTGATGGTCAGCACTAAGGCCCGTTGACTGAATGATCATCATTGAATTGGTGTTTCTCACCATCAGTGACTATATAGGGGCCAGAGAAGGCGGTTGTATCACAGTTGGTGACTCCGGTTCCATGATAATAGTCGCTGTAGGAACAGCATTAAGGTGCGATATGGCCTAGTTCACCGACCTCGACTTTGAAGCAAGACCAAGTATTTTAAGTTCTTCATCGGACTCATGACGCAACTTATCCGGATGCAGATTCAATCTGATTACGAACCTCTTCAGCGGCGATAAGTCCTATACACAGCGAGGTTCTGTCTTTGCAAGCGTTTATTGTACTGCTAACGCGATTTGGGACTCTATGCTCGAAGAAAAAGTCACATCCGAGGTAATCACTTGGTGTACATTCGCGTTCGTCTCCATTATTAAGTCACTACATAAAAAATACTACAAAAATGGCGTCGATAACTAAGATTGAAAAGGCGAATGCAGAACTGGTGTCGATCTCACAATTCGCGTCCCCATTGCCGACGTGGCGTCCAACGTAAGGATATCAACCAGGCAAACCTCTGGTAAGTGCAGCTAGAATAAAATAAATAAATAAAAATTTCTGTGAAGCACATAGCACAACTTGGGTATCCTTAACAGGTACCCTGTTGCTGTGTTTACAATGCTTGTCGTCGGTTCAGTTCCTGTCATGTGATTGAACCATTCCCAACTTCTCGCGATCCGAATAACAGGAGATTTTCCTCCGGTTATTTTTTTGTAAAAATGACGGATCAAAATCAAGGTAATTGCATACTTTTTGGATATTATTTATCTTGGATATTATCTCTGATATCGATTTTGCTGGCTTTGCTGATTCCTACACGTGATAGGTCTGGGTTTTGTCAGACCGGCTTTCGCTCGGTAAATGCTTCCCTGCCATCAGACTATAGTGTAGGTTGTGTGTAATGGATAGTGAGATGGTTTCTGGGCGATTTTCTTAGTTTTCATTTCGAGGGTTTTCCTCATGGTCACTAAACAGTTTGCATTGAGTCGGCTCTGCAAACAGGAAAGGTTCTTCCAGCAACAGGGCATTGTAGGATTTTCGGGCACGTAGTTATCAAGGGCCTAAGGAAGTCTCGTCTCCCATTGCTTCGATACTGCGGCAATTCTCTTTGGGAAGTAACATACACTATCTCTTTCTGTTGATAAACACGCCAACATTTACTGTTGTAACGTTTTATCACGGTATACAGTAGTGTAGTCGCTTCTGTCTACATATGACTCGGTGAAGAATCAATTATGTGGTCGTCACAGCGTAGCTGGTACGACAACTCGGCACTGTGACGGGTGGTCGTAACACCAACATGGGACAGCGTCGATCACATGTCATGATATGAGGTCAGCTTGGGGTTGTTTCCCCTTGCAGTCTATTACGCCGTGTTTGCGACGACTAGCTGTGATCACGGGTAGTGTTTGCAGCGACTCGCTGTGAGTCGGGTCTGCAACGACTCACTGTGATCACGGGTCGTGTTTGCCACGAGTCGCTGTGATCACGGGTCGTGTTTGCAGCGACTCGCTGTGCTCTCGAGTCGTGTCTGCGACGACTCGCTGTGATCATGGGTCGTGTTTGCAGCCACCCGTTGGCATGGCGACTTGCTGTTGCAGCCACTTGTGTCTGTTACGATACGTGATTGCGACGGGTCGCCACGGGACCGGGTCGTATTTGCAGCGACTTGATAAAGTGATACACTCTGCGGTGACGGGTATTAGTGTCAGATTGTATCTTACACTGTATGCTTTCCTTCTAAAACAGTTTAATGATGCATACGAGTGTTCTTCGTCTTTTTTCATTAATATATCCTGTTTTACAGATTGTTTTCAAGGACTACCATATACTTACATGGTTGCTTTGTTTGTAGATTTGCTGACAAACCTGGAATCCTGTGCTTACATCAAGCGTACTGGTGACCCACATTCACGATGCACTGTCAGTTTTCGTCGCTGGAGGACTCAGCCATGCACTTTGGGTAACTGTTGCAATCAGTGTCCACACTTGGATGATTCTATTTCTACTTCCTACTGCAACAGCAAGAATCTGCCAAGAGCCGTATCCACGGCCAGTGTGCCGTAAGCGGAACGTGACTGTCGTTTTTAGGAGAAGTTCTAAGAAAGAGCATGCCTACTTTTCCTTTCAAGATACAGCATTCCAAGCGCTGAAAAAGTTCGTTGACGCCGGGTCCAACGTTTTGTTTGATCGGGTGTTTGATTCAGTGGTAGCCGCATCCTGAGATTTGCTGGAGTTGAATGCATACTTACTGTCGTTGCTCGTGGTCCTTCGCAGAGATCAAATCCTACCACATTCAAACATCATTGCTGAAGATGCAAGGAAGCTTCATTTCGCCCCTATTGATGGACAATCGGACTTATTTCCTGCGGACTTGCTAAAGAATGTGATTAAAGCGGCACGGATTAGGTCACAAGATGAATTAATGCGCAAGGCTTTAACACCGCGTACCACTCCAGCGAAGCAGCGACACGTCGCCGCCCCTCAGACAGCTGTGCCGCGGAAGAGGCCGGGTTCAATTCCAGTGTCGACACCTCAACCAAAGAGGCACAAGTTGGACACGAAAAAGCAGGCTGCCACTCCTAAGTAGAGGTAGCAACCAATCAAAGTATCCGGAACAGATCTCATGACGATTTCTGCCAGATACTTTCAGTTTCTGAGAAGAAATGGTTGGTCAGTGTCGCGAATCGAACACCCTCAAATCCACCCTAAGTCAGGGCATGTGAGCGGTGTCAGTGGATTTGTCCGATGCCTCTCTGCACGTTCCGATGCACGAAGCGTCGAGTCATTATCTTGCCTTCACGGTAGCGGATGGATAAGAATTACTGGTTTGTCGCCCTACGATTCGGAATGTCAAACGGCGCCGTTTATTTTCACCCAGGTTGTGAAGTCGGCAAGTAGGGTTGCTGCTGTTCTAATGTCTCGACGATTGGTTGTTAGTAAGTTTGGACAGGCAGCTGCTTTTAACCCAATTGAATCTTCTGCTGGGCCGTTGTGGGGTTCTGGGGCTGTTGGTCAATTGCAACAAGTCGGAGTTGGTTCTGAGTCAGAAGGTAGAGTTTCTGAGAGAGTTGTTAGATTTAGCTTTTCCCACAGCCGAATTCAGATAACAATGTCGCTCATTGCCAGGGTTGTCTACAACCAAGCCTCGGGTAGCACAGCTGGAGACTCTTCTAGGTTTGTTAGTGGCAACAGAAAAGACGGTCAAACTGGGCAGGTACCATTTTCGGGAGTTTCAACGTGTCATCTTGAAAGCATTGCGTCCGGGCAGGTTGCCGGGTTGTCGCGTAAGGCTGTTGTTGCTAGCTCTCAAGGATCTAGACTAATGGTCGTGTCAATCCAATATTTTGATTGGGGTGTCTTTTTCTCTGCCAGCTCAATCGAGGCCAGTACAAAAGGATGCTTCTTGCACCGGGTGGGATTTTGCTCTCCATTGTCATATATGGAAGGGTTGTTGGCTCAGCCACGAACAGCGATTGCCTATTGATGTGCTTGAAGTGAAATCGGTCTTTATAGCGTGTCAAACTCTCAAACATTTCTCGTCGGTGACGGTGTTCAGTTTCTGACAGAAAATCAGACGGTGGTGGCGTATTTGTCCAAGCAGGGTGGCACGCGCTCACCTATGTGGTCTCGTCTCACCAAAAAGGTCCTGTTGGTTGCTCGAAATTACGGTTTTTTTCATTCAGCCCTCTCACATTGCAGGCAGTCTGAATGTTCTGTGCGGACTTAGTTTCTGGTTGGATCAGGTTGTTCACACCGAGTGGGCGTTAGCGGATTGCAACTTTCGCTGGATTGCTTTGCAGTCGTCGTGGGGTCCACGTCAGGTCGATCTGTTTGCCAGTCGTGTCAATCATCGTTTTCCGGTGTACATGTCTCCGTGTCCGGGTGTGGCGATCGATGCATTGCTGTGTCAGTGGCAAACACAGGTGTTATTTGCATTTCCACCGTCGTCTCTCATGATGAAGGTTCTTACGAAAGTCTTGCACGAGAGACCCCAGTGTCTCCTGCTGTTAGCGCCCGATCTTCCTGAACTGCTTTGGTTTCCTTTGTTGATGCGGTTGCCGTGCGTCATGAGTGTTCCAATTTCCCTGGAGTATGGCAGTCTGCGTCAACCTCATCGGGATCATTATCATCCAAATCCTCAGTTGTTTTGACTGAAACTTTGGTGCATAAGTTTTCCTTCTTGAAATCTAAGGGATTCTCCCATCGAGTAGTACAGAGAATAGATGGAATTTATAAGGACTACGAACAAGTTGTCACATTGGCGGTTGTTCGAGTCATAGTGTATTGATAGGGTTATCGATCCCTTGGCTGCTACGGCTGTGACAGTGGCCGAATTTTTTCTGTATTTGTTCGGGATAAGAAAGGTGTCGGTTAGATCGATTATGACTTACCGCTTGGCTCTAAAATTTATTCTGAAGCGAGCATCCGGTTATGATTTGTCATCCTGTGAAGTGTTGGCGGATTTGATTAGGTCTTTTCAGTTGGAACGACCTATTGCTGATAGGACAGTGGTGTCTTGGGATTTGTCACTGGTTTTGAAGTTTCTCACACTTTTCCTTAATCTCTATCATTTCGGTCAAGTTGCTTACCCTAATATGCGTGTTTTTCGTGGCGTTAGCGTCTGATAAACGCCGTGGTGAAATACAAACTCTGTTAGCCAGGTCAATGGTTTGTGGGAGCGTCGTTATGAACGGTTCCGTACTTATTGCAGCACGTTGCAGCGTCGTCTGTTTATATCTTTCTTGCGTAGTATTACAGCAGATTTGTCCAAAGCGTCTATTTCTAATTATATCATATTATAGTCCTCCTTCTTGCAGGACTCCCTAGCAGTCTGGTGAAAAGAAGCCTGGTTGCTTACCGAACCGACGCAGTGCAGTTGTACCATGGTCTGGTTTTGGGACACTGCGGTGTTGCACATGGTATAATACGCTACTGCGACGGATCGGCACAAACTTTAGTAGGCTACCTGTACTCCTCCCTTTGTGAAAAGAGGGGATGGGACGCCCGCTCATATGATAAAGTTGTTATAATCGAGCTACGTATTGTTAATAATGGGCGCTTTGTGATGAAATCCCACTGAATATTGTTAATTGTAACTGAATGGATAGAACGCGACGAGACCCCGCTGAAATTAAAAGGATAACTTGAATTTAGTTCTTTTATTTCTGCCTTCGTTACGACAGAATGTCTTGTAGACAGCACGTCATCAGTTGATATTCAATTTCCACCGCCAGTCTCCCATAGTGACGGCTTCGTAGTCTACAAGCCGATATTTTTGAACTTAAAACTGAAGTTTTTAATTTCTTATTACTCATTTTCATGAGTGAGGTGTCTTGTAGACGTAGAAGCCTTCACTCGAATTGTACCCACCCACCTCCCTATCAGTTGGGATCGTCTGTTAGTTGGGTATGATTTGATCACATGACAGGAATTGAACCGACGCTGATTGGTCGGTTGGTTGACAAGCATTGTAAACGTAGCAACAAGGTACCTGTTAAGGGTACCCATGTGGTGCTATGTGTTCCACAGAAATGTTTACTATTATGGATCGCGATAACCAATGTTCAACAAATGGAAAACCCATAGTGATGGCTTCTGCGCTGCAAGATATTTTACTCATAAAAATGAGTATTAAGAAATTAAATACCTCACTGTTAATTACCTGTAACACACAATAAAGTTCTCGATGCCCGCGAAGCAATCCAGATGAAAGCTGGATGACAAAACCCAGAAGAGCCGTGTGCTGGCAGCCAATTAATCTCCATCCCTAAACAAAACCCTAAACAAAATCCCTAAACATGAAACTTACAGCATATACACATGCACTAATAAAGATAAAAATATCCAAATAGTATGAAATTCACCTTGAATTTGATCGGTCATAAAAGTTAATGTGGACGGTGCGAAAACACACCAACAAGTGGAAACCGTTCAACGTTTACATTTGCCATAATATCCTAAAAAGTTTTGCTATGGGTGGCGCTAACCAATGTTAATACATTGGAGATACCATAGTGATGGCTTCGTAGCGTACAAGCTGATATTTTTGAAATAAATACGTATGTATATATTTATATTCTTAAAAATAAAAGAAAAACAAAATACGATTTCATGTCATCGGTGGTATTGACGTTACAAGCTGACCATTAAACACTTGTAGTAATGCAGATTGTCGGATCTCTATGGTTAGCATACTCCCTTGTATTATAATAAACGTGGAGAATACCAGTGCGCTAAACTTTGTGGAAATAAAGGCAATTTTTTATTAATATTATATCTCCGTTCAGTCTTTATTCGAAATGTCTCTGACATTTTCGATAAAGACAGGTGATTTAAATAGGAAAAAAGTTTTTATTTCAGCTTAAACTCTGCGTATGGCAGATAGTGTCGCCCAAGGGATTTACAGTTGTCTAGACAGTATGTCTCGTCTGGAATTAGTGTAAGTTCGTAAATCCCTTTCTTATCAGTTCACAAGATAAAAACACTTGCCTAAATTCAAAGGGTTTCCACTCAGAGCTGCTCTATCCTTGGCTCAATTCTTTACAGACGGGAGCTTAGCTCACCGCTTTCTTTCAAAGGCCCACACTAGCAACCCTATCGAGCTCATTAGCAATTTCAGCACGAAGCAGTAAAGAGCAAAGCTCAAGCGAGCGCTTTGAAAATAGCAGCAAAAAAAAATTATCCAAAACAAAAACTAAGAAAACAGTCTTTAGTGATATAATTGTTAATTAGAACAAATTAGGATAATTAATAAACTCATAAAAGTCGAACAATGGATCAAGAAGGCAAAGATAAGGCAATTAAAGAACTAAAAACTTTGGCAAAATTCAAGCATTTTCTGGGTGCTACAGGGCAAGCCCTAGTAAACGAGGCTATCTCCATAGACACAATTGCATACATAGATACGACCGCGTTGAAGGCTATAAAGCTGTCCGTAGGTCAACAGAAAGCTCTCCAGCTGCTATCCCGGACCTAAGGGAATGTAAGTCCGATACTTCCAGTTCGAAGTCAGGGCTTATTTCGAATATAATTGAGAAATTTACCGCGCGCAACAAATCGCATACGTCTCAAGAGCCGATTCAGATCACGCTGGGACTGAGCCCCCTAGACCACACTCAATGCCAAACGCCCGTACCAAAACACCCCTAGATAACACAGACCAACACCCTCTGACTAATAAATTTGCTTTGTAAAACATCATAAGGAGAGCAATCGTTACTGGTGTTTGAATTGATCACAATCATAAAACGCTTCACAGAAACAATTACTTTGGAATTACGTTGTCTGAGTATAATTGCCTTTCTTGTGTTTTTCAAACAATTGCTATTCATTGTACCTTGAGTTGGTTTGAATGGAATTGCAATTAATATTTCTATCAAGTTACATGCTTTAATTGTGGCGATTACATAAATGATCACAATAGACTATTTGGCTAGTTCGAAGAAATGGGTTGCCGGAGTCGTAGCTATTAACTGCACGGAGAATGTTGGAGTTGTTGGTCTTTTAGAGTACGACCAGCCCCCCGGAGTCTGTAAGATAACAACCAAGCAGCCAATGGTATTTTGGTATTTTTAATAAAATAAGTTTTCTACTGGTTGTTCCGGAGTTGACAGTATTTGGTAAGACACTCCCGGAGTCGATATTTTAAGGATACAATGTCGCCAAAATTATCTTAATTCACCAAACAACAAAATGGAATTTATTCAGTCAGCTAAAGGATCTCTCAAACTTTTGTTTGAGAGACATGCTTTCGTAAAACAAATCTTGCAAAATGTTTTTGGACGTACTCAGACGAGAGCAACATGATTGCCAACCAAATCTTTGGTGGACACCTACCAGACCGCCCAGATCAAGGAATGCTCAGTCGAGTGAAAGAATAAGGAACATTGTACATGACTTGGCCAACAGGCACATACTGGATTACCTTCGGGGAATAGCCCACAACATACAGTTTTGAAGGGACGTCTTTAGGAACTGTACGCTGATATAGCATGTTTATGGTAGTATCGTAGATCATTTATGTAGTCACAATAATTAAAGGGGCTTACTTGAGAGAAGTGTTAATTGCATTTCCATTGGATTTTCTAGAACCATTGTTTCCCAGTTTTAATTTCAAGTTTTGTACAAAGAATATTTGTATAAATAAAACGCGGTTTTTTCGACACGGTTCGAGAAAGGCAATGTACGGTTTCAGGGTACCGGTAGGCGCTGGAAACCAAATGGCACCTGTGTAGAAGGCCCTTGCGATCCCAATGGAAAGAAAAATTTGCCGTAACATCAACTCACGCAGAAACTGCAGCCCCCTCAACTGAAGATTCGCATACGCATGCAATAAGTTCTTCAAACTCACCCAGAATACATGCACAGAGACCAAGGACACGCCATCTCTTGCCAACGTACAGATAAAGCATGAATGGACACGACAACTCGAAACGAACAAGGACAAAGATTTTCTGCTTAATGGTTTATGTAACGGTTTCGATATTATTAACATAGACATAGATAACGTTTTAAAAGCTGAAACATCCAACAGTCGCTCAGCTGAACTCCAATATCGCGATAAGGTCGAGGCGAAATTAGGCTGATATCCGATTGCTCTCAGCCCGAAGACGCATCAGTCAACTCACATGTTTCGCCTCAAAGGTGTTGTAATAATGAAAGGCAGCTTTGTTGGGTCATTTTAATGATTTTTATTTCTTAGACATTTTTATGTTTCTGCCAGAACTTATAGCCCAATCCAGGACACAATATTCATGCGCGTTCATGATGTCATATTCTAAAAATAGTGATGGGATGGGCTATCACAACATTCCTTCTGTCTTCTAGTTAATTGATACACCTTAATACACACGTTTAGAAAATTGTACCAAAGTCCTTGACAAGATCAAAACATCACAAATAGGTGTCGGATGAGTGATGATAGCCATCTGGTAAATACACTGCTTTTCTTTATTTCGTTGCTATGGTGACCGGCGTGTTGTCCAAGCAAGTTTATCAAGGGTTGTTTTCTGCCTTTCTTTTCGCTTGCTTTTTTAAGCTACCGCTCGTTTTTGTTAGCATGAATTGGATAGGTTTTCTTAGCAATTTAGGAATAACTGAGGAATACATGCAAATAACTATATATAAATAAAAGCAGTGATACATATAGTTATCAGTGCTTATGCATGTTCGTCTGGACAGTGAACATGACCACAAATACACAAATTCAAGGTAAGGATTAACATTGTTGTGCAATTTACTTACAGCTTAACAGACAATTTCTAACTAAGTTATTTTACTAACATGACTAACATGATTTAACATCATGGACGTAACATCTATAGAATATGGATATACAATGCGTTTGTCTATTTTAGACTACTTTTATACATTTATACATGATTTTTGTTCACCTCTCTTAATTGAAACCTGCTATGTATTTTTCTGTTTGTTTAATTACACGTCCTCTCCAAAATTTGAGCTTTGGATGGTGTTTTAGAGGTACTTTTGGGAACGGGATTTTGAATGTTGTTTCGGGATTCACTGTCACGAGGTGACGGCGTTTGGTCATTCAGTGTGAATTTAACCGTTCGTGCGAGCTGAAGGATGATTTTGAACACCTGGTTGTTGCGATGGGTGTTTGTACTGGAAGATCAATTTTTCTGAGATGTGTGCGATTTCTTCTCACTTCTGTGCCGTTGGATAAGGTTACAATGTAGCTTCTTGGCTCGTTGCATTGTTCCTTTATTTGTGCAGTTTGCCATATTTTTGTACTTTGGTTATACATGCGAACATTTTGTCCTGGGTACAATGGTTTCAGTGGGGTTTTCTGTGTTATATGGTATTGTTTTAGCATTTCTATCTAGGTGATTTATTTCTTCTTCAGGTCTCGGCTCACTTCTACTGGATAACAGCGTGTTGATTGAGCGTCCAAACATGATTTCTACTGATGATTTTAGAGCTGTGTCAATAGGCGTAACCCTTACATTTAGAAGACACTTTTCGAAGTCGCTTCCTGACTTCAACGCTTTCTTGACAATTAGCTTGATATTTCGTACATGTCTTTCAATAAATCCACTTGGTGAAGTTGTGATGTGGTCTATAACCCAATTCTTGAATAAATTGTTTCCACGCTTCGCCAGTGTATTGTGGGCCATTGTATGATAAGAACGGAAACCTTACCAAACAAGCCACAATAGAACTTGACGTTTTCGTCTACCTGTTTACTTGTGACTGGCATTGACAACTGTTCAAGTAATGAGTACTTGCTGTACCGGTCTACAGTTAGCAGGTAATACTTGTCATTGATATGAAATAAGTCTATTGCAATTTGTTGCCACGGTTTGGATGGGATGGCATGGGGAATCATTGGTTACCTTTTGTTTTTGTCTTGCATCTCCTGGCAGAGGTCGCATGTTTTGCACATTTTGTCGATGTCATTATTCACATTCGGCCAGTATACCGTTTCCCGCATAAGTCTTCGTGTTTTTTCTACTCCTTGGTGTGCTAGGTACAACTTTGTTAGGATGTTTTTCTGATTGTTTTGGGAATGAGGACTTGTCTTCCCTTGAACAAGACGCTATTTTCCGTTGCCATCTCATCTCTGAAGCTAAAGGATGGGCGAATATCATTCGGCACATTTTTGATGTCCGACGGTCATATGTGTATTCTTTTACCATGTTTAGAATACCGTCTTGTGCAGTCGCTATTTTCAACTGGGCAAATTTCGCCACAGAGAAATTTACGAGTGCTATTTGCTTAATGTAGTACACACTTACCTCTAATTCTATTTCGTCATCCTTATTTTCTTTGTTGGGCAAGCAGCTTAGAGCGTCTGTCAACGTCATCGGGACGCCGGGACGGTGAACAGCTGTAAAGTTGTAGCCTTGGATTTTCAGTAGCATGTTTTGCAGGCGCAATGGGGCGGTGTGTATTGCTTTCTTCGTGATGGTAATTAGTGGCTTGTGATCACTGACAACCGTGAAATGCCTACCATAGAGAAACGTGTGGAATCTTTCGATTCCAGAGACAATTGCGAGCATTTCTCTCTCGATGTTGCTGTACCTTCGCTGTGTTTCGATAAGTGTCTTTGAAGCAAAGGCGACAAACATACTTTCCTGAAGGAGTGCGGCGCCTAATCCCTTCATAGATGCGTCGACTTCTAGGGTGACAGCCTTATCTGGGTCGTAATACTGCAAATAGCTGTCAACCGTGATACCGGAAGTTAGGTCGTTGAAACACTTTTTGTGTGTCTCGTCCCAGTACCAAACTGAATCTTGCTTGCACGTGTGCTTTGTCTGCAGACTAGGGTATAAACTGACTCAGGTAGTTGATCATCCCGAAGAACGTGCTGAGTTCTTCCATGCTTGTAGGCTGTAGGCCTGGACACATTTTGGATGTCTCTTACCTTTTTAGGATTGGGCTTGATTCCTTCGCCTGTGTATGTGTTGCCATAGAATGAAATACTCTCCTGACCTATTACACACTTTGTGCCTTTGAACACTAATCCGGTCTTTGCTGCTCTGTCCATGAGACAGATAAGACGTGTTGTTCTTTTGTTTCTCTGTACACACAAACGTCATCCGCTATTCCTGCTACCCCTTCTAGACCTTCTAATATTATCCATTCGCATTTGAAACTTGTCTTGGGAGACATTCAAGCCAAATGGAAGTCTGAGGAAACAATAACGGGACTACGGAACGTGGTGAGAAGTTGGGACTCTTCGTCGAGTTTAATCGACCAGTAACCGCATTAACCATATTTAGCCTTTGAAAACTCGGGATTTAATTCTTCCACTGTGGAAATCTTGTGCGGGCACCGTTTAAGGTTTTCATTTAACTTTTGTGGATCGAGGCATACACGTAGACCACCATCTTTTTTGACAGTGAATGCTAGACTTGAGCACCAATCAGTGTGTACTTCGACCTTCCTAATTACACCTTTTTCTTCCATGCTATCTAATTCCTGTTTGATTTTATCTTTCAAGTGAACACTGCACTTTCGTGGAGCAGCTATGAGTTGCTCAGCACCGTTTTCAGGTGCAGTTTTTCTGTGCCAGGAATGTCGCCAATTTTATCAAACTGATCAGGGTAATGTTTTATCAGGTCATTAATTCCTGTAATTTCGCAAGAACCTGTTGTGCTTTGTCGCCACTCACAGCTACTACCGGGAGTTTCCGAAAAAACAGGTCTTCTATTTGAAAACTGGCCAATTTCAGGCACTCATTTAGAAACCAAATAGAAGCCCCGGGGCTTCTATTAGGAAACAGTTTCCTAATTAGTAACAGTTTCCTGATAAGAGCCTTGGGGCTTTTATATGGAAGGGGCTTCTTTTCGGAAACTCCCGGTACGTCAACATGGACTGTGACTAACCTGAGCTTTTCACTCAAGCGTAACCCTAAGCTGGCTGGGCCATTTACAACAACCAAATTGAACAGTAAACCATTCACTTTCTTTGTGGCAAAATGACATCTCCATGACCCCAAGGCACTTGATTTCGCTACCATTGTAGGAAGCTAGTTTAAATCCTCTCGCAGGCTTTAGAACCTTTTTTTTTCATTTTCATCTCTACACATCTGATCAAAAATGCGCCGGAGTAATGTGTTGCCAGTTGCACCAGTATCAACTTTTACCTTTGTTTGTGTAGTGATGGCATCGAAATGCACTATTTTCATCGGGGTCGTTCTCCTCAGCTGCTGTCTCGTGAACTGTTTTGTGCCTTCTCCCACTTGTCCTTGATCTGGATCCTGGGCGGCGTGTTGTGTTTTTGTGCTTGCCTTGAGCGGGAGGGCGATTTGCTGCGGCACTTTATCTCCCAGTGACCTTTTTTCTAGCACTTGTTGCACGTGGAGTTATAGGCGAGGCACTTTCTGGGTGGGTGTGATCTATCGCATCTTCCACAAGAGATGGTTTTAATTGTGTCTACTCTCTGTGTTGCGGATAATTTGTCTATTCTGTCCTTCCCTGCCTTCAGTGCTTCATACTTCCTGGCCTCAGCTAGGGCATCTTTTAGCGGGTGTCCCTTTTCTTTACCTAGAAGTTCTTTGCGCAGCTCTCATGTGGAGTGCTGGCTATTATCAACTGAAGGAGACGCTCCTGGAGTTCCGCGTCAGCAAAGTTGCAGCGTGCAGCTTGAGTTCGCACCCTTGTTATAAAGTCATCAATTGATTCGTCCGCGCTTTGTTTGTAATACATTGCAGCTTCAGGCGATGAATTCTAGAGCTGATTTGAATTTTCAAGATATTTTCGAAAAATGTCCACAATTGAATTGGGTCACGTTTTGGGCATCTGTGAGGTCACTAGTGTTGAGACGTTTGAGACCCTCGTCTGCTATGCCTCTCCTTATTTTGCGTGACATGTCTTCGTCTTCAAGGTATAGCTCCATTTTCTGCCTAAACACTGAGAAGGCCTCGGTGATGTCCTTGTTGTCCCAATCCATCATATGGATAGGATTAGTGGAAGCTGCCATATTTGAGGAGTGCTCTGTTCTTCTCACGTGATACAAATTTATGAGCTTCGGTGTGTGGAATGGGCCTGGTCACTCTTCCTTTGTCCGGTTTTAGTGAAGAAAAATAGTTCGTCACAAAGTAAAAATATGGAAAAAGCTTAATATATATCCACTATAATCTGATAAGTTCTTTACCAGTATGAATAGAGTTAGCTTTTGGTCGGACGTTTACAATTACATGACAAGTTTCTTCGCTTTTGTAAGCTGCCTTTGTCTCAACAGGTCACTGCTGAGTCAAGACAATTTTTAAAAAATAGCTTTATTTCACTCAGCTGGTCATTTCACTATCCGAAACTTTTATTACACGTTATCTATGCCACCATGTTGTAATAATGAAAGGCTGCTTTGTTGGGTGATTTTAATGATGTTTATTTCTTAGAAATTTTAATGTTTCTGATAGAACTTATAGCCAAATCCAGGACACAATATTTATGCGCGTTCATGATGTCATATTCTAAAAATAGTGATGGGATGGCCTATCACAACAACAGGCTTCATTCATGTCTGTGGATACAGCTGTAAGTATCACCAAAAAACTTTTTTAGGGTAAAGTTGACCTAAAATCTGCCTACCGTCATGTCCCGCTAAGAGAATTCTCGCAACGATTTACCGGTCGGAAGTGGAAGTCTAAAACACATAATCGTTGCACCCATCTCGTGGATACTCGGCTGCCTTTCAGGGCCTCGCTTAGCATCGGTATTTTGGCAGAATTACGCAAAATATATGCCGCATGCTCAAAAAGCAAGGCATAAAGGCAGTTAAATGTTACTTGGACGTTACGCGGAAACGTACGGAGACGCACTGAAAGCCATGCGCTACCTCATTTACGTTCTCAGAGCATTCGAAATACATCTCCCAACACAAAGACTTACGTTTCCAGGAGTAACCATTGAATCTACTGACTGTCTTCCGGATAAACTTTGCACCACGCAATCTATAGTCATGCGTAACGTCAACACGGATAACAACTTGTCTCCAAACGCGATCTCCAGAGCCTCCTGGGGAAACTTAGCTGGATAGGTCATACCGTACACGCCGTGCGACCTGTAATGCAACGTCTCATCTTGCTGATAACGTCACCTTGCCTCGCTCGCCATCGCATATGCATCAACACAGATGCTCACCGCGACCTAGCCACACTCAAAGTGCTTTGCGCTTAGGGAACAACTAAATCGATATGAAAAGATATTTTGATAAAAGTGCTCATCTGTGCTACAAGAGGGTGATAAAGAATTCCTTTACATTCCTGTGATACCCAAGCACTTATCGCGAAAGTTGCGCCATCCTTGGTGTGATGGGTACGTTAAGCTTCAAAAGTTAAACTATGGTAAAATACTAAAGGCACCTATAAACGTCAAACGTCTCAAGAAGTCTATAGATCAGGCAGAACATCCTCATCGAAGTTCCTGTGAATGAAATCTTCCCGACATTGGATGAAAAGAGTGATGACGACTTCCCGATCATAATTTTGCCCCATTCATCGCCGTTCACTCTGATGAATCATCAGACTCTGAGGATTCTTTGGACAACAATGCTATCTATGCCTTCTCAACAACCTTCCCAGAGTCAGTACGTGAATGTAGAGAAAGTTCTTGGGAGAAGAAAACGTAAGGGAAAGGTTCATTACAAAGTAGGATGGTAAGGTTATGGCCCAAACAATGACATGTGGGTGCCAGAGGAAGATGTAAATGATGCGCTGCGAGACTTTATTGCAAGCAATCCTTTATCCAAAAGGCATAGATAAAGCAGGCGGTGGATCTTATCACCGCCCAGGCAAATATACTGTATTTTTTATAAATGAATAGTTTATATATATTACTACATTTATCAAAAGAAAACATGGATTTGTAACTAGCACTGTCGCTGATGCGAATACGCATACATGGCAAGACTCTTAGCAGCATTTTAGAACAACACCCTAAAATGGCAAAACTGTACCAATTGCTATCAGCATAGTTAGTAACTTAAATATGTAGCTTAAATATTAGATATACAGTCCAAATACTAAGCACTTTTCATATTTAAGATATCTTACTGTTATGTGCGAACTTTGTCCAGAGTTATTCTGCATCAATCTTTCACATGTAGAAGATATATAAAATATGTTAGGTATTCTCTTTGTAAAGCTTTTGTTCCCTGAGCATACTATTTAATGCTATCTATGGGTGTCAATCATGTTTTGTTTCAAAAATTAATTAGACTACTGGAACTCTGCGGACGTTTGCTACCTTTATATGTATTTATATGTATTGAACAATACAACGTTCAAATAACAGAATGCTTACATATTTGTGAAATCTGATCTCATTGATCAGTATCTTAACATATAGTTCATACCCAAATATGCTTCGCAACGAAGTTACATATGTGGATAAAATAAATTCATGGTCATTGTAAAAAATCAAAACGTACGTGTATGTTAATTTTAAGTCATGCCCAATTATGCTCTCATTTGTACATGCCCTCATAGTGGACAGTCTAAATATCATTTGCACACATTTTAGTATATAATGAGGCAGTATCACTGTAAATATGGGGCGTGTTATTCTATATCGTTGCCGCAAGTTGATCAAATTCAGTTACTTTATTTGTATTAAACAGTATTTGTTCTAACATTATATTTGAGTGTTTCAGAGGGTTTAACAGAATTAACTACCATCAACTCAGGTATATCCATGAACATCCATAAATTTCGAGAAGACTGTTTCAATTGTTTAAATTTTAATCTCTTTTGACAGTCATTTGAAATCAGTATCTCTTTGGCAGCAAAAGGCAGGAAAGAATGTGCGTTCAACTGAATGAAGAATAAATGTGACGTGGGAAAATTTTTTTATTTTTGCATATTTAGACGTTTGAGACGATTCTGAACATCTTTGATTTTTTTACCCTCCTCCGTGTAAAAATTTTATGATTTTTGCATATTTAGACGTTTGAGACGATTCTGAACATCTTTGGTTTTTTTACGAACCCTCCCCACCCCCATATGGCTAGCATGTGAGGCCTGGCAACTTCAACAGCGCATAACTTTAAAACTATTTGACTGATCTGAACCATTTTTTCACCAAACTGTTCAGCATGACTTTGTCTTTAATGAACATTGAATATGTGAAGAATGTTGAAACTGCGATTACACATTAAAAAGCAAGACATATTTTGAATAGTGTTATTAATACACTTAATTACACAGCACTTAAATCAATAAAACATTACAACATTTGTTGATTTAAAAGTCTTTATTATAAAGTTTAGTCAAATAAGTCTATTTTTCTTCATCTATTTCACTCTTTTGCGCCTCATTCTCCATATCATTTTTTTCGTCACTGCTGTCATCCTGCTCCTAATCTGAATTACCTTAGTAGCTCTTCAAAGAATGCATTGTTTTCCCTTATAGCCGCCTTTAGTACCTTTGAATACTCATAATATTTTTCATCAGCAAAGTACTTAAAGTCCTCTAAAATCTTTTGATAATGTTTGCTTTGTTCTAGACGTTGGGTACATTTGAATGTTGTTTCTTTAGCGTTTAGGTAAGACATGCTCTTATTCTTTTGTATATTTCATCAATTATCAATGGTCTTATTCTTTTGTATATTTCATCAATTATCAAAAGTCTTGACCACAAATCATTTAGTCTCTTGGCAAAATTGAACTTATAACATTGTTATCAGTTTTTATATCCAGTTTTTATATGTATTTGAGACTACATTTAAACTGCAAGTAACACTAAATGTAGTAAATGTAGTGTATTGTGAACATATTTATGGCATGAAATGCGGTTTCAGAAAATCACAGTCGTAAAATAGGAATAATGATATGCGATAAATGTTCAGGTTCATATTTTAATCCAAGTTTTAATCCCTTATGTTTTTTACTGATAATTTCTGCAAGGGTGTCAAAATATAGTTGAAATATAATGGATGCCATTAGTCTACCTTTATCCGACTCGTTTAGATATATCCAACCAGCCACAATTAATTTTTTTTAGTCCTGTGCTATGTATGCTGTTATAGCACGAGTGAATCCAATGCATGAAAACTGAACCAAATTAGATGCTTTTTAAAAAACATCTACATATGATCATTCTTCGTTGTCAATTTTTCTTTAAAAATCTAGTACAAGTAACAAACCTGTTTAATATTTTTCAGATTTCTTGAATCTGTCTAAAGATTTCACTTTCCCTTAATAAATCTTTCTGATTTGGACGAATTTAACGAAGAACTATATTTATCTATATTTTTGTAATCAACATTCAAAAGACTGGTAATTGTTTCTCATCTTCGAAGTGTAACACTACATGAGTGAGCAGCAATGGCAATATACATGGTTTTATAATTACAGCGTTTTACAGCATGTGATACATGAGCCAACGTTGCACACTGTGATAACTCAGTGTTTACTCAGGCAGTGCAGGGATCGCAGGTGTCACTAAAAGCAGTGATCTCCGGAAATACCCACGCTCCACACGACGCTATAAGAAGTAATACAATTGTTTGATTTTTTTTTAACTTTTGTGCAGGCCTTAGCAATTTACGGAAATATTCTCATTCGTGCAAAATGTGTAATTCGTGTAATGATGTAATAAACAACTAGATCTCAGAGCTTGTCGTTTAAATTTTCACATTTAGTCAAGAACAGTTAGAGTGTGTCCGCTGAGAACCAGATTCGGAATACCTATATTAAATGCAGAAACGATTGGCACAACATTCTTTGACCCTCAAAGTTATAAAACATATTCGTGAAACCTCGTCCCACTTTTCCTACGATATAGCTCGCTTCAAATGAAAACTTCGAATTCAACTCATCTCAGCCCAGTTCGCTGCGTGTTTCACTGTCCACCGCACACTGTCTTTTCAAAGTATCATATCATATGATCCCCAACATACATATTTTAAAAAATCCATGCAGATATAACATTTTAATCAATCCGGTTGCGCATTAATAAGTAAACTTAGCAAAGGTGTCTACCCGGAATGTGTAACGTAGCCTCAAACACAAGCGCATTTTGGTTTAGCATTTAACAGGATTTCAGTCTACAAATTTCGGAATATATCGCGTGGTTGGACTAAAAAATAATATACTGGTATAGCATCACAAAAAAAACTAGCCATACTGTTGACTCAATCTCGATGTAATGCTCCACAGACAAGCTTTAGAACTAAAAATATCCGCCATGTTAGAATCGAGTTCGGATTTATTTACTTGTTAATTAGGATCGGATTGTTGTAAATTCATTTGCCTGACCAACCCATCCTCAGTGACCAGGTAGCCAAATTTCTTCGAGTGAAAGATCATCAGATCGAGACATCGTCGATGATGCAGTTATCAAAAAGAACTGAGCAAAAAAAAGCACCAATACAGTGAGGCACACCATAGGAGGCAACATAAAAGGCAACCGTGACCAATATGCAATGAAAGCAAAATAAAGGAATGTTTTTCAGAACGGCAACTATTCCCAAAAAAGCATGCAGAAAGTAAACAGTCGCTGTACAAGTGGGTATAGAAGCTTGCAGTATCCGAAGGAGATTCCCTAAACAAAAGTTCTAAATATAAACAATCCAAATGTAAATAATGACTTAATTCCTAAAATTTTATTTCTGCTAAGACTAAACTACTCCGGAACTCTGACACGTACCTTTTTAGCTTCTGTCACGAGTGGAAACCTAAATATAAAGACCGCAAATTTTCTGTATCTCGTGCAATTTTTGAAGCGCCTTAGTGCCCGAAAAAAGACTTTGAAGCATATGAACATTATTTGGATAATGGATGATGCGATGAGTGTAGAATTATTGAAGCCCTGCTGGGATAATTTATGCCAGCCGACAGGTGGATATATACCTGTTTAAACATTTCTTTTGAGTATGTTAATTTTGCTGCTGTTATACCTGGATCGTTGCTTTTGTTAGAAGCATTTCTGAGTTACTAGAGAAGAAATTTCAGAGTGACATAACGAAAACGAGAACTGTATCTGGATGGATCATGAGATACCCTGACGTCTTCTGCTTATTAGTACTTTTGACGTCACTGGGAGTTTGAAAGGATATCAGCACTGATCAGCAAATAGCATTTCGGTCAGGAGTTAAGCAAGCTGAAATTATGGTTATGATGTCACCGCATTTATGGTGCAGGTTATTATTTTCACGAAAACATGCCTTTGAAATCAAAATTAACACAGAATAAAAAAGAACAGAAGGAAAAAACTTGCAACCCTTCTTTATATCACGTTCCTTAAGATGCCAAACAACATTCTCTATTGGCCAAGATAAAACTTCTCCTGAAATCTATATAAGTATAGAGAAATAGACATTGAAATGGTTTTATATGCGCATTTTAGACTTATGCAAAATTAATTATAAATGGACAGGATCCGCTTTCTGCGACTTTACCTCAAACATCAAAACAGCGTTTTCAAACATAATTTCAAGAAAAGTCTACTTACTTACGCTTATCGACAAATAGACGTTGTAGACTTCCATACAGATTCTTCATAGCGTTCTCTTTGTTTTCGAAAAAAACATTATTCATAGCTGAAAGATTCTGTACTTGTTAATTTTGAAATCCTGATAGGAGATCTACCACTTTCGATAAGTTAATACACCCTCAGTTCTCTGATTACTATCCCGAGCCAGATTTGATCCCAAAACCTTAGGGTGACCAAGTCAATGCTCTCATCAACCCCAGTAATATCTCTAATGATGATGATAAAACGTTTTAGTATCTTCCTTCTGTGTTGTTACAAAAGAATTTAACTCCAGATCAAAACAATCCAAGACATACACAAGTTTACATGTTCCATCAACAAGATTTTGAGCGTTGTTAAATAGATAACTATAGAAATAGTCGTTTGATTATTCACAATTGTCTATTTTGAATTGAACTTTTAATGCAGATCAAACCTGGTATTTTACATCTTTGCAGCCAGTCTGCTGTGCACTTTTTTGAGGTGGGTTTTTCACATCTTGATTGACCCTCCTGTGAGTGGGTGCACATTCCATTCAGTGCGTAGGCATATTGCAGGGAATTGTTATTTTTATTACGGTTGATTTTCTCCTGTGAATAGAATTCTTGCTGGATAGGGACCCTATTTTATCTGCTGAAAAATCAAAGCACGTTAAAGAAATGCAGTGTTACCCTGGATAAGACCATTCCATAAATGGGACAACCTCAAAAACAGGGCCACTTGTTAACAATCCTGTTCAGTATAATCAACAAGGCTGTCCATTATGAAGATCTTAACGAACACGACCACCCCGAAAATCAGACCACTTTAATGCACTTGTAGTCCTGTTACCGGAGTTTCAACCACATATGAATAAATATGACCGCTTAAATCCAGCGTTTGATCTCATACAAGCTCATCCCCTCATATTAATATATTTTCGTACATGTGGCATTGTTTTACATCCATAGCGGTATTTATTTTCCCATAAATATTTGTCTGGTGTAGTTACATAAACCTTATGTGTCGTTGCTGATTGCATATGCCATGAAACACCAGTAAATTTATTCTTAGTGTTAATATCTAATTACAAAAAAAGCAGATTCGTCAGTAAACCAAATGAACAATTAATTGGGCGTTGCATCGCGATAATACTCGAGCTAACTCCCGAGACTTATAAATAAATGCTTGTGGTTGTGTGCTTATCAAAATCTTCTGTATATCCAAACATGAGCACATAGAGCAAGTGCGAACTACACCCTTTCCTCAAAGATTTCAAACAGTGCACAACATCGCTGGGAAGAACTTTCGTTGAATTTTGTGAGTAAAAAAAATCCTTTTGCAACAATGAAAAGTCGTCCAAAGATTGTGATTGTTGTAGGTGATTCAAACTGTACTGTTTAATGAGAAGTAGTCTACATAGGCGATTCCTGGGATGGAATATGTGACTTAATGAACACGGCTATACTGTAATTTTTCAATAATGTAACCAAACAAGGAGATATTTCATTAACAATAATAGCCACGAAATGACAAAAAACCTGTACACTTAAGTAGTCAGAGGACTTTAAAATATACGGAGTGCGATGGAGTCGGGAATTGGAATTTCAGTAATGACTCTAAGCATGCCTTCGTATTTGTATATGTATTCGACGTATTTTATTGATTCAACTCTGGATTGCATTTGTTGACATGCAAACTGAGATGGATTTACACTATCTTCTTTAGACACCCAAATACGACAATTTTGCAGGTGTGTGCCTCCATTCAGAATTTCGATTGCTTACTGATACACCTTGCTCCCACTGCAAATTCCACATGGCATCCATAGTTAATGAAACATTTGGGTCAAGTGGCGATTTAACTAAATCGCTCATCAAGCCATAAAGCACCTTTCGAGGTTGTACTATTGAATACCGTTGAGTCTGGTGTTGTCCCTGCAATTTCCCCGACCATCAGTTGGTGAGTGGTGAGGACACATCCAAGCAAGATCATCGTTTTTTGTGCCATTGACAATTTCCATCGCATTGGTTTATTTACTCTTGTTATTATGCCATTTTTCTCCAGCTCGTCAAAAGTATTATTTACTGTAACTTTTAGGGCTAACGGCGGCGTTCATTGGTTGCACTTTTATCTTGTAAACAATTAGCCCATATCTCACCTCGTCTTTAAGCAGATCTAAATTTACCTGGCTTCCCTATCTATGACCTGAATTTTCAATGGGTGTTGTAATTTTAAAAATGTTGCAGTTCAAAGTTCAATGTCCCTATGCGTGTATATAATAACCTCTAAATGATATGAGCTAACTTTTTCCGTGTGTTCATCTAATTTCAACGTCAATTTTCATTACAACACCGTCAATTTTCAGTTCAAAGCGACTTGTCAACACAAGCAGTAACATGCTTGTCTTTTTTGTAACTAGAGAATTTATGTCAACTATCACAAAAGGGTAAGGGCAGTCAGTATAAGAAGCACAATAGAGCTCAAACTCGGGTGTTTATTTAAGTTCATTTTCATGTGCTCCAAGACGATTAGGTTTGTACCATGTTGCTCAAGCAGGGAGTCGATTAATGGTAAATTATCTTGAGGTTTTCATATCTTGGTAATATAGTTGCAATCACGTGATGGAAAATTTGCCAATATTGCTGCAGTGACACAGCTACGAGTGATGTATTTGCGATACGCTGCTGTCCGGATTGCCACAGGTTGTCACAATATCGACAGCGTCGATAAACTATGTCTTTCATGAGTCGCACATGAGAGATATCGGCCACATGGTTTATGTCAAAGCCATGAATGCGGGTTGTCGTACATGCGTCGCCGCGTGCTTAGGCCGACTGCAGTATGCCACGGACAAAATCTGCAATGTGCATCTGTCGGGTCGCTGACGCATCATGGTTTGTCTAGGAGTCTAGGAACCGAGTCGACCATGTCACGGCTCGAACATGTGACATGCTGTAGATGCGAGAGGCTGTACACGCAGTGTGTGACTCACGCACATGTATAGAGCTGTACACTTTGAGGGTCAATTATCTACCACAAACTCTGCGTATCGTATTGGCATCGATTATTTAGTATTTAACGATTGCTTTCATGTTATTACGTTCAAGAACTGTGTTGTAAATTACATCCTGGTTGGAGAACAGCAACCGATTCCAGATTCGTGCACTCATGTCAAGAAAGGTAGTGATCCGTACTCAAGATGATCTGTTTGTCAACACAATCTGGCCATTCATCCATATACACCCATAATCGCTGGGAACAATAAGTGATCTCACAATATGTGCCCGACGGCCTAAACGTGTATTACCATGGACAAAGACAAGGACGAAACGTAAGCAAAAAAAGGTACGCTTCTTCTCCCTCGTAGTCTCTTTGTCAAAGTCTACTTAGTTGATCTTCACCAAGGTGATTTTACTTCACGATCATATTATCATACACATCATACGCTCGACGCCGGCCAATGTGTAGCGTTAATGCTGTTGAAAGACATTTCATTGCGCCCTGTGACTTCTTAATCACTATTGAGTGGTCTCACAATGGAAACTAATATCTCGACGGAAAAAATTACACTTATACAAATTACAGAGACAAGTGTGACCTTAATAGTTAAACAAGCATTTGAGGAATTACTTCGCTTTGAGTTTAAATTTTACGAAGATAATTTACATCACTGTTCAGTTGTAGCTCTTCAAGTAAGATAAAGTCTGTCATCTAGATCAAACTATGTAGCGTCGGCAACTTCACGCTTTCGTGTAGCATCACCCTGATAACTGTAGCCGTCGCACCAACGACAACTCCGTAAATGGTCCGTTTATAGCCGTTTACTTCGAATACGCTAATACCGTAGTGAGTATTGTGCTGGTTGGAAAGACAGCGTGCAATAGAGGCTAGAGGTTTAAGTCCTATGCGTAACGTACCGATTATCGTGAGACTTGTTTACGTATACCGTTTAGTATTTATTATTTCTATAATATCCGATAAAGACTACCAAGCCATCACTATGAGTTTTCCAAATGTATTAGCATTGGTCATGGCGATCCATAATAAAAATTTTGCTGGATATTGTCACAACCGTGAACGTTGAACAATGTTTTGTTTACAGTGCGTTGTCAACCAACCAATTAAGCAGCGTAGTTGCAGTGTCAGTCACCCGACCGAACCATTTCCCAACTTATCGCGATCCGGCTTTTTAATCGTCATTTTTTATGATGGATCAAATTCAAGGTGAATTGGATGTGGTTTATCTTTATTCGTATGTTTATATGTGTACTATAGGTTTCATCTTGTTTGATTTACGGATTACAGTTTGCTGGCTTTACTAATTCATGCACGTCGTAGTTGTGGGTTTTGTCAAACCGGATTTCGTCAGATAAATGTTTCCCGGCCTTCCAAAACTTTAGTGCGGGTATAGGTTATTCACCGTGAAGTCATTTCTGAGCGATCTCCTTAGAAATCTCGTTTTGAGGGCTTTCCTCATTGTCAGCGCATTGTTTGCATCAAAACGACTCTGCAAAAAGGACAGTTTAAAAGGAGAGTTTAAGCTTTCCACAGTTCTCCTTTCCTTTTTACAATGGCAACAGGGCATTGTAAGGTGGTTCGGTATGCAGTTTAATCCACCTCGGTAAGCTGGCTTCTACCATGTGCTCGATACTGAAGCGGCTTCACTTTGCGGAATGGTTGCAATCATTGTTTCTTTTCTGTTTCAGTCTAATAAGTATTGAAGAGTTGCGACAGCTTGATACAACGCTTGCTACCGCGTCTAGTACGGCCATCAATAATTGTCACATCAGAGATGTACCTGCAGCTGGTGCACCAACTGTGTCGGTTTCTCGCATGCGCAACAGCGTAAATGCATGATCTCTGTATCACTGTACGAGGTTTCAACTTACTTTGCCACGCGAATGTAGTTTCAATTGTTATGTACCAGTTTATTTACGTGAAGTGCTCGAAATTCTGGTTCTGTCATCAACACAGGTACGATCACGTGAACAAGCATGTGTCGATGTTGTAAGAACAGAGGTCAGTGACACTGACGCTACACATACTATACTGTTACTTCTGGACACTGTTGTAGTCATTGTAGTGCTAATTGTCGCATTTACGTGTCGTTAATTTGTCGAGTGGAGCATGTCACGGTTACGTTGTCTGTAGGCATGCTTGCTTTTTTTTCTTTTATGACAGTTCGCTGCTGTCACGAGGCGTGCATGCAACGAGTCTTCGCAGTCACGACCCGTGGCAATGATGGGTCGACGTTATGACGTGCCGCTACTGTCACGGGTCGTACATGCGATTGATCGTGACCGTCACAACACCTGAATATGAAGAATCAACCGTGTGACGTGTCACTGTTGGTATGGATCATTCGTGCATTGTTTCTGCATCTACTTTATATCACTGGTTTCAATGTTTTGATACAAACTTAGTGATTAGGTCGTGTTTTGTCTTGTGGGTCTTTGGGTCCTCCTCGTCTTTATTCGCCGAGCAGTTGTCCTCCGGCGAAGAAGAATTGAGTGAGCCTGCCATCAACCGCCGTCCTTCCAGACTTTGCCAGGCGTCATGGTGCCGGAAGATACCGGGAATAGACCTCTACGAATACTACCGCCGCCAGGGCTTGACATGGCACAAGAGGAGTAGGATTATGAGTCTGATATTAGATAAGCGTTAGCCCATTGTAGGCTTAGAGACATCATCAGGTTCGTAGCGGACAATTCTTCGACGCCACCTACGACGTCAAAGCATCAGTAATAAATTTCGCTGGCCAATCGCAACCAAACCGAGGGAAAACTTTGGGGACTTGCATATGGCACCTTGTGCAGTGAATGCCTGAGGAACTGCAGTCGCTTCAAGCTTCAAAATCCTGCCAGTGATCGCGTCTGCTACCTTCCAGACTTTTACACGACGTGATGTTGCAGACAAAATTCCTTGCTTACCCTTTCAACGTGGGTTTGTGGCTGCCGAATGTCAACCAGGAGCCAAGTGCGCCGCTATTGGAGAGGGACTGCCGGTTTCTTGCAGAGGTTTCTGGAAGAGTCTTTGCATACTCTTTTCTAGATGCCGCATTTGTTAAACCAGAAAGTTATTGATCGTTTTTTTTATCGTTTTTTCAAGGCAAGTTCAGAGTGATGCATCTTGCAACGGCTGGCATTTCTTCCAAAAAGCCTACTTGGAAGGGTGAGTGGTCTTGTCAGGACTGGTCGGTTTACATCAATGTATTCGAGATGAAGGATCTTTCATGCCATGCCACTTTCTCTACCCGTTCCTCGCGCGTCATTTAGTTCAATTCCTGGTGGACAATCAAACGATGGCCCTTTGTTTCTCCAAGCAGGTGTTGTGTCGAGTCATCAAGCAGATTCTCTTGTGTGATTATGTGCTCAGTGGCTTTTTAATTCAAGCCTCTCACATCGCAGGCAGGCTGAATGTTCTTGCGGAGATGGCATCTAGAATGGAGGAAATTGTTCACACAGAGTGGGCTGTGGCGAATTTGACGTTTTATTGGATTGTTTGTTAATCATCTTACCCCCTCCCCGACCCTTCCCAAAGTCGACGTGTTTGCGAACCGTCTCAATTACCGTCTTCCAGTTTACTTTTCTCTGTTGATTTTGCAGCGTTGGCAATCAATGCGTTGGTGTGTCTTTGGCCTGCAGTGGTGTTATTCGCATTCCACCGTTGTTGATAGTCTGAGGGTTCTCACAAGACTTTGGTAAGGGCGGCCGAAACATCTGTTACTTGTAGCTCCGGATCTACCAGAACTTCCTTGATTTCCGTTGTTGATACTGTTGTCGGGCTTCAAGAGTCTGAATTCCAGTCGGCAACCTCAATGAGAGTATTGCCACCTAAATTCGGTTCAGTCTTTGGTGTAATTTTTTTTCATGAACAAGGGTTTTTCAGATACGGTACTTCAGACGATGGAGACGATCAACAGGACTCCACAAATAAGGCCCCTTCGTCGCATTGGTGATTTTTCGATTTATGGTAAGCCGACAAAGCCATTGCTTCTATGGCAGCCATGACAGTGGCAGTCACCAGCTACTTTGTTTACCCCTTCGGTGACAGGAAGGTTTCAGATAAGTCGATCATAACATATCCGTGAACTCTTCTGTTTACCTTCGCCTGGCATTGATTTATCTGCATACGATCTTTTGTCGGATTGTTCAGTCCTGCAAGCTGGAACATCAAGTAACTGACAGAATAGTGATTTCTTGGAATTTGTCCCTGTTTTGAAATATGTCACTTCTCTACTTTTCCGTCACTTCCATTAGTACCAACAAACTACTCACAATGAAATGTGTTTAGTAGTGTGAAAAGGTTGGTTCTACCACACTTGATGACGTCATACTGTCTGGAAGTGACGTCATAGCGTCTGGACCGGAAGTGTTGTCTGGACCGGAAGTGTTGTCTGGACCGGAAGTGCTGTCTGGACCGGAAGAGCTGTCTGGACCGGAAGTGACGTCATGATAAGCGTTAGGATAGGCGCGGCCATCCATGACGTCATAATGAGGTCATAATGAGGTCATAATGAGGTCATAATGAGGTCATAATGAGGTCATAATGAGGTCATAATGAGGTCATAATGAGGTCATAATGAGGTCATAATGAGGTCATAATGAGGTCATAATGAGGTCATAATGAGGTCATAATGAGGTCATAATGAGGTCATAATGAGGTCATGCTGTGTGGCGGCTTCCTAGGGTTTCAGTCGATGATCGTCGAAGTCAATGAAGTCAAGCTTTCATTTCCGAAGTCAATCGACAACAGACCCTAAAAAGTGATGACCTCCCCCCCCCCCCCCCCCCCCTCGAAATTGTGATTTTTGCATATTTATCCGTTTCAGACGATTCTGAACATTTTTCTTTTTTTTTTTTTTTTGGGTCGACCGACCCCCCCCCCCCCCCTCGAAATTGTGATTTTTGCATATTTATCCGTTTCAGACGATTCTGAACATTTTTCATTTTTTGGGTCGACCGACCCCCCCCCCCCCTCGAAATTGTGATTTTTGCATATATATCCGTTTCAGACGATTCTGAACATTTATCATTTTTTGGGTCGACCGACCCCCCCCCCCCCCCGAAATTGTGATTTTTGTATATTTATCCGTTTCAGACGATTCTGAACATTTTTCATTTTTTGGGTCGACCGACCCCCCCCCCCCCACTCGAAATTGTGATTTTTGCATATTTATCCGTTTCAGACGATTCTGAACATTTTTTTTTTTTTGGTCGACCATATACACAAGTAAAATTCTGCTGAGTCAGCAATTTTAACAATTTTGAGCAAGTTTGAACAAGTTACACACCATATTTTGATTACATGGAAGTAGCATAAAAGCATGAGTGAAACATGTCAACTAGTCAACTAGTGATACATTCTGCTGAGTCAACAATTTTGAACGAGTATTGAATAAGTTTGAACAAGTTACACACCATATACCATCAAAGTTTTATAAAAGGAAGAGTGACGAGAAAACTTCACAATGTCAACATTACTTATTCACAGATGTGTAGAGACCATGGATGACGTCTTCAAAGTGAATTATGCTGACTATGTGTTTTCAAAGCTTCCTGCTTTTGAATCGGATTGGATGCTGCAAGTGAAGAACTTACATCAGCATTGGGAAGTTGTTGGAAAGACCATTCCAAGAGATCGTTTCATCCGCTCGTTTCTACGTGAATGTGAAGATCTACATTTACCGTTAACTTATGACATTGATTCAGCATTTATCAACGCGAATACAATTTGGGCAGTTGAGCTCATGTTAGCTGTAGCTGCAAGAATCATTTTACATTATGATGATGATGTTCCAAATAATGTATCAGAGCTTGTTCGATTCAACCATGGACGAGTTGAAGTGAACTCAAAACTTTGCAAGGGAGCTGACTCAGCAAACAGTTGGGTATAAAAGGGAGTGGACTCAGCAGAGTGAAGTCATTTCTCAGCAGACAGTTGGAGGGAGTGGATCATCAGTACATTGTGGCAGCCATGGAGAACAAGACAAGCAGCACAGCAGCGCAGCGCAGCAGCAGCAGCAGCAGCTTTAAAATTAGTGCTAACTTAACCATTACTGTGGAGCATGGAGAATATGGGCCATTTCTACGCATCACACGTGGAGAGAGATGGTGTGCTTATTCACCATCTTTGTGGAAGATTGTGTGCCAGAGCTTGAAAAATTTACGCGACATTGGCTTCAAACTGTACTTAACGCAAACGAAGTGGCTTGAAGTCATTTCATACTTGGATATGCGCTATGTGAGTTTTGTGCGCACGTCACGGTTTGAAGGGAAAGAATACACACATCACATCAACATGAATGATGGTGAATGGGAGACACTGCTTCAGGAGATGGACAACATCAACTCAGCCCTATCACCATGTGAGGAATGTCATGACAAGAAAACGATCATCAAGCTGCAAAAGGATGGTCGGATGAAGGTGTCAAAGCTATCCAAGAAAAGGCTGGCTGAAGTTCAGTTGGAGAACATGAACGTGCAAAATCAACTTGGACTTACCTGCGACTATTGCGGTGCTTGTGGATATATGGAGGATTATCATTGCCACTGCCACAAGTATAATTGTAAGTTGTGTGAACCAAACAACTTCTGCGGCAAGTGTGGAGTACTTAAAGTCTGTGAAGCAAAGTAGAAGCTAGAACTTGTTCGATTCCACGATGAATGAGTTGAAGTGAATTCAAAACTTTGTAATATGTTTGGGTAGATAGTTAGACATAAAAGGAGTGAAGTTTTCATTTCATTGTATAACCATGGAGAAGAAGAAGAAGACAAGCAGCTTTAAAATTAGTGCAAACATAACTGTTACTGTGCAACATGGAAAATTTGGACAATTTCTACGAATCAAACGTGGAGAGAGCTGGGTTGCTTTATCACCATCTTCGTGGAAGATTGTGTGTGAGAGATTTAGAGATTTGCGCACCATTGGCTTCAAACTATACTTAACGCAAAATAAGTGGCTGGAAGTCATTTCAATCTTGGGCATGCGTTATATAACTTTTGCACATACATCGCTGGTTCACGGACAAGGATATACGAAGTACATCAACATGGATCATGGTGAATGTGAGACATTGCTTCAGGAGATGGATAACATTAACTCAGTCTTATTACCATGTACGGAATGTCATGTCATAAATCCTATCAAGCTGCGAAAGGATGGTCGGATGATGGTGTCAAAGCTATCCAAGAAAAGGCTGGCTGAAGTTCAGTTGGAGAACATGAACGTACAAAATCAACTTGGACTTACCTGTGACTATTGCGGTGCTTGTGGATATGTGGGGGATTATCATTGCCACTGCCACAAGTATAATTGCAAGTTGTGTGAACCAAACAACTTCTGCGGCAAGTGTGGAGTACTTAAAGTCAGTGAAGCAAAGTAAAAGCCCACAAGACACTGAAACAAGATGGAAGCATGTTTTAAAAATGCTTATATTGACTTGATGATTGCTAAACTTGCTTGCTGTGGCACTCCAGACTATCAACTTTATCATTTGGATGCTTTTTGGGATGTTGTACATCATAGTCTTGATGTGATTGAACTGCATTCAAGATTTCTTGGAGAATGTCATAAAATTGGAATAGAAGAAGATCCTGACTTTGACTTTGATTCTGCACTTTATTCTGCTCGTACTGATGTTGAAGTATATTTCACCGTAGTTGATCATTTGAGAGATTGTTGTGAACTACAAGAAGAGGAAACCGAGCAGCTTTATCAGGTAACTTTAAAGATATAAAAACCTTTTAATCATCTTTGTAACAACATAGTGAATTGATAACATAACAATGTTTTTCTTACTAACAAATTTAGTTTTATGTGAGTGGTTTCAACGTAAACAAAGAAAGAACATGATAGAAGAGGCAGCAAATATATTAAAAGATATTTTATTACAGGAAGAAACCGACATGTCAGAATAAAACAACAGAAACAAAGTCAACATGGAGAATCTTGTACTATTCAGTGGTCATAAGGACGTTCTTTCAAACATGTTTCCAACACGACTTGAAAAGTATGGACATGTGTTCAACTCAAGTGAAGCTTTGTATCAATATGAGAAAGCAGTGTTTCATCACCGTCCAGATATTGCTTCAGCCATTATGTCATCCAGAAATGGATATGAAGCAAAACGTATTGCTAAAGGGATAAAGCCATGTCCTTACCAGTGAAGAGAAGTAAAATGCAAGATGTTTTACAAGTCAAATGGAATCAGTGTGTATTGTTTCGCAACAAGTTGAAAGAATGTAAAGACAAAACTTTAGTTGAAGCAACGTATGATCATTGGTGGGGAGCTGGTGTGAAACAAGTGTCATCTGGATATCCTGGTCAGAATATTATGGGAAAGTTGTTAGAACTGTTGTGTGAGACTTGATGTGCAGACGTGTGAACATGGAGAAGTGTGTTAAGTGAACAACAACTGGAAAAAAACTTGCTGAATTTGACAGACTTATGCTACATTGCCGGAGCAGCATAACTTGCTAAACCTGACAGACTTGTGCTACATTGCCGGAGCAGCATAACTTGCTAAACCTGACAGACTTGTGCTGCATTGCAAGACTCACAAGACTGCATAATGGCGGACATGACACTGAGACAATATATTGTGCAAAAAGCTTATTGTGAAGAAATGTTATCAACTGTAAAAAAAGTTTGCATATTTAGTCTGTCCTGCTTGTCAACATGAAGAGTGTCAAGAACATACTTGTCATACTGCATGTGTTTATACATATTGGAATGAAGCTAAATATTACATTCATTTAGATAAAGTGTTAGAGAATGCAAATCAACGTTGTGAGAAATATGGTGTAGATGCTATTACATTGGATGAACTCAGTCATTGGTTAGTGTTCATTGAAGACCAATGGTCTCCAGTTATTCATACCATTGTATCCATACTTGATTTGTAAAAAAAACTTGTTAGTTAAGTTATAAATGCATGTTAGTTAAGTGATGTTGGTTGAGTTATAAAATAAAAGCTGTTCTGTTCAGACGTGTTTTTTCCATTCATCATGTCGACGTGGAAAGACTACTTGACCAATATTTACTTCAAACCTGGACAGCCTGGAGCATTTGCTGGTCCTTACAAACTGTATCACATCTTACGAAAACATAATCAACCAGTCACACATTCACAAGTGAAGAAATAGCTACAGGATCAAGATGCTTTTAGTTTACTACAACCTGTCAAATACAGGTTCAAAAGACAACGTGTCATTACACGTGGTATTGATGATATGTGGGATATTGATTTGGCTGATATGGGAAACATAGCTCCCTATAATGATGACATACGCTTTTTACCTATTGTCATTGATGTGTTTTCCAAATATGTCTGGGTACAGCCAATACCTAATAAATCACATACCAGCGTCTACAAGCTTTCCAAAAGATTTTTCATGACACACGACGAAGACCGCGAACTCTAAGGTCTGATAAAGGAACAGAATTTAAAAACAGATGGGTAAAAGCATTTTTGAAGAAAGAAGGAATTCATGCTTATACCACAAAGAATGAAACCAAAGCCAACTTTGCTGAAAGAGTCATTCGTACTCTGAAGGGAATGATGTATCGGTATTTTCTACATAATCAAACTTACCGTTACTTAGACATTCTTCCAGACTTGGTGTACAATTACAACCATAGACCTCATGGTTCTCTTCCTAATAAATATGCTACAGCAGAGATTCGTAAAGATAACGAATCAAAAGTGTGGAAGTATATGTATGTCGACAAACTGAAATGGAAACCGAAGAAGAAGAAGTACAAATTTAACATTGGTGATCATGTTCGCATTTCTCACATTAAATACGTGTTTCAACGCGATTATCACATCAAATGGACGCAAGAAGTCTTCATTGTCACACATCGTTGTAAGAAGCAAGGAATACATTTATATCGTGTGAAAGACTTTTTAGACGAAGATATTGATGGACATTTCTATGAAGAAGAACTGCAGAAAGTGACCAAAGATATTGAATCTATTTATAGAATTGAAAAAGTCTTGAAAACACGTAAAAGACGAGGAGGTGTGAAAGAATTATTTGTCAAGTGGTTAGGTTGGCCAAACAAGTTTAACAGTTGGGTGAAAGAAACAGACATTCAACAATGAAGCATCCATTTACATGTTTAGTCTCTGGACCTACAGGCAGTGGCAAAACGTCTCTGGTGAAGGAAATTCTAGAACAAAAGTTGATTCAACCCTCTCCAAAAAGCATTTTATGGCTCTATGCAGCAGATCAGCCTTTGTACAAGGGAATGAAAGGTGTGGAATTTTACCAAGGCATTCCAGATGACATTGAAGAGCGTTTTAACCCGAAGAAACCAAACTTACTTATCATTGATGACTTAATGACCAAATGTCATAGTGATGAGCGTATGACACGTCTCTTTAGTGTTGGCAGCAGTCATCAAAATCTAAGCATTATCTTTATTGTGCATAATTTATTCCATCATGGGAAAGAGATGCGAAATATTAGTTTGAATACACATTATATCATTCTGTTTAAAAATCCAAGAGACAGTCAACAAATTAGTACATTGAAGCCAATTTCTCATAGAAGCCTATCAAGATGCTACAAGCAAACCTCATGGTTATTTATTCATTGATTTAAAACCAAAGACAAATGATCAACTACGTATTCGTACAGGCATTTTACCAAAAGATACACATTATGTATATATTGATAAAGCAGTGTATGAACAAGAACCAACTCATTTGACCATTCGCAGTCAAGATGTCTAAACGTATTCGAGCGAACCAGCCGTTTCTTCATTTGCTTGCACGCAGTGGGCCTAAACGACGTAAATCCTTGCTACAGCAAGCTGCAAAGGAGGAATTAACAAGCTTGTTTGAAATTTGTTTGAATATATTGCAAGGACATTTACCCTTAAGCTCAAAACGGTTTAAGGAATTTAAACGTGAACGTCATACGCTTCGTACTCTAGCAGATAAGAAGATATCCCTTCGACGAAAAAAGAAGTTGATTAATCAGAAAGGAGGATTCATTGGAGCTATTGCTAGATTGGCATTACCTTTGTTAGCCAAACTGCTGCTAAAATGAAACATACGATGAAAATGGTCCTCATTCCTGAATATGAATATAAAATGTTGCTAGAAAAGAAGGGAAAAGATGGTGAAATCAAAACGAAAGTGAATAAACTTTTACGTGGGAAACGAACACGTGAAAAGGCTATAGAAATATCTCAACTTCTTGGTCGTCATTTACGAACAAGTCAGTCTAGGCAGCAAAAGCCCTCATCATCATCACCTGAAAAGCCAGAAAAGTTATTTTTAAGTCATTTTAAACCTATCTATCATGGAAAAATAACACAACTTTTAGCAGAACTGAAGAAATATGGTACGACATGGTCAGACAAGAATGAACTTGTGTTGAAAACGGGCGATATTATAGCAAATTCCAACGTGGTTGATTTGATGAAAGAAGCATTGGTGGCGACAAGAAGAAAAGAACGAGCCATACCACCATATGGCTGGCATCCATTTATCCAGGAAATTGTTGATGCTAATATTCCAAAAACAATGTTTAGTAAAAAGACCACTCGTGACGACATTACAACAGAAATGAAACAACGTCAACAAAGACAGTTTCCTGAAGGATGGGAAAATTTTTAACATGGTTGAAAGAGCTATGTTGTTGCCAAGAAGATAAACCAACTATTCCTGTAAAAATAAGATGTACAAGTGCTTGTTGTGAAGGAGAAGTCATAGATCATCATGATGTGAAAGACCATTTACATACTTGGTTGAATGGCGCGCGCTATCGTGAAGTATATAGGCAACGTCAACGCACCTATACCATTTAGTTCCCATCATGGAGTCAACAAGCTTTTACATTACTTTGCCTAGCAATGCGAGTATGAACTATTATCCCAACAACAAGGCTTCGAATTATCAAATTCGTATGCCTCGAACTATTTATCTGAATGGAAAATATGAAGTGGCTTTAGCTGAAATTCAATATCCACATACATGGACAACGATGAGACAGGGCATGGACTACTCTATTCAGTATCGACAAGAACTATTCGATGATCCTATTCTTAGCACTCTCGATATTCCTTATGGGTACTATAGAACCATACAAGAACTATGTAAGGCAGTCAATGAAGAAGCGACTAATGCTCTGAATCTTACAGAAGCTATTCGAATAAAGTATGATAAGATTAGACGACGTGTGTTTCTATTTCTCGATTATGGTTATGAAGTGTCCTTTTCCACTGGATTAGCTGAGATTTTAGGATTTATCCCAGATCACTGGTGTACTGAAACATGTACAGCTGACCATAAAGCGGATGTGAAACAGGGGTTTTATACACTGTATGTGTATTGTAGCATTTGTGAACCACAAGTTGTTGGTGATTATTATTTTCCGTTACTACGTTCTGTTGGCATACAAGGCCATGATGGTGATATTGTTATGAAAACGTATGGCGAACCGCATTATGTTCCTGCAAACACGTCCAAATTTGACGTGATAGAAATGAATATTAAGGACGACACAGGCCATAATGTTCCATTTCAAACTGGAAAGGTGATCTGTAAACTTCATTTTCGACCAAAAGCATTATGAAAGCTTATACACACGATCCGTCGGCATATCGCAACCATTTTCTTCGTCAAGTGGGCGGGGAATTACCAGGATTCAAAGAGCGCGAATCCAATATGGCGATGGTATTGGTTCCATACTGGGATCATTGGCTCGCAAAGCTATTCCACTACTTAAGGCTGGGGCTAAGATCGTTGCGCCACATCTTAAGAAGGCTGCAAAGAATGTCGCGAAAGATGTGACGGACCGAGTAGCAGAACGTGTGTTTGGAGAACAAAAGCGCGTGCAACCGACGAAACGTGCCAGAAGACGAAAAACAGCCAGACGGATAACATCAAAACATCGCAAAGATATCTTTTGAAATCATGTCTCTCATTCATAATCATTCGTGTGAATGTAGTCTTTCTCCATTGGAATGGTTTCACGTACCACCAACGCAAACTGCTGTAGAGAAAAGTTATAATGTTGACTATCAACCACTTACAAGCATTAGAGAAGGCGCTCCAATAGAATTCTACATTCCTGCGAGTACAGAAGAATATCTGGATTTAAAGAACAGCAAACTTCATATTGTATGTCGCATTGTAAAGGCTGATGGAACAGATTGTGGCGCAGATGATAATGTCTCTTGCATCAATGATGTGTTTAATGGGTTATGGTCTAATATTGAATTGTTTCTGAATGATCGTTTGGTTTCGCATAGCAACAATACTCATGGTTATACCAGCATTATCTCTCATCTCATCCATGATTCGGAAGAAAGTCTACATTCTGAGCGCTCTATGCGTCTCATGTATAAGGATACTGCTGGGTCAATGAATAGTCATGAGGTGAAAAGACCTAATCATGAACAATATGTATCCGGGTTTCATGTCAATGCCGACGGCGGTGACTTGGCTGAGCAAGGAAACAATGGCTTACATCATCGTTATTTGCATACACGTCTTAGCCGTGATTTTATGCTCACAGGTGGTTTAAGGATAGATTTGTTTGAGCAGGATCGTTATCTTCCGAATGGCATCAGTTTGAAATTGCGTTTCCATAGACAAAAAGATGACTATGTATTGATGGCTGCAGATAATACCTATAAGGTAGAAGTGAAAGAGGCATTTTTAACCATTCGCAAAGTGAGGGTGAGTCCAGGTATTCAGTTAGGACATACAGATGCATTGATGAAAAGTCCTGCCAAGATCATCATCACTAGAAAAGAATGTAAAGTCTTAGCTATTCCAGCAGGATATCAGTCTTTTGTGAAAGATAACATCTTTTTGGGTCAATTACCAAATCGTATTGTCATTGGTCTGGTTCATAATGAAGCCTTTGGTGGATCAGTATTGAGGAATCAATATGATTTCAAACATTTTGATCTGGACTATATGCAACTGTACACGGATGGTGAACCAGTTCTATCCAAACCTCTCAAGCTTGACATTACACAGAACAAATACCTAGACGCTTTTGAAACGCTTTACAAATCGTTTGATCGGTTGAATGGTGAGAAAAGTTCCATTATAAAACGGGAAGATTGGCCTAGAGGTTATGCTTTATTTTCGTTTGACTTAACACCGGATTATGATGGCGATGATCATTTTCCCCTGATCAAGCATGGGAATTTGCGGCTAGAAATGAACTTTGCTACGGCTTTGCAACATACCATCAATGTCATTGTCTATGCTGAATTTGACAACATTATTGAGATCAGTGCAAATCGCAGCATCCAATTCGACTACCAGTCATGAACACGAAGCAGATTGATGCCATACTGAGTCATGATGTCATGACCAAAGACTTGTTTCAAGGCGTGTTTGCCATGGATCAGTTACCGTCTTTACAACGCGGCGCCTATGTGATCAACACAGACGATCAAGATGAACTAGGAGAACATTGGGTGGCAGTGTATTATGATAAAGACCCTGTGGAATATTTTGACTCTTATGGACTATTACCTCTCGATGATCGTTTAGACATATTTTTAAGAAATGACTATATGTATAATTCTATCTCATTACAAACGCCAATATCATCATCATGTGGTTTTTATTGTGTATATTATATATTACATAGAGCTCGAGGTCAGAGTATGTTTGATATTGTGAATATATTAAAAAGAAAGGATGGTGATTTTATTGTAAAGGATTTTGTATATAGACATTATAAACCACTGTTTTATTAATGTTGTTGTTGTTATATTAGTTAAGTTGTAGTTAAGTTGTTGTTATATTAGTTAAGTTGTTGTTGTTGTTAAATAAAACAAACCAAGTTTTCAAACTGTCTTGTTTATTGTGTTGTACATACGTTTATTTACAAATTCTTAACTACAAACACTATTTACAAAGTTTACAAACACTATTTACAAAGTTTACAAACACTATTTACAAACTTTTATTTACAAAGTCTATTTACACTATTTACAAATTCTTAACTACAAATTCTATTTACACTATTTACAAATTTTTATTTACAAATTCTATTTACAAATTCTATTTACAAAGTTTACAAAGTCTATTTACAAACTCGTAACTACAAACTCTTAACTACAAAGTCTATTTACACTATTTACAAACTTTTATTTTCAATACATTCATCAATGCATGCCATTCATCAGAATCTAAATTGATATAGGTATCATAGACATTATACCCGTGTTTGTAAATGCTATGAAAGCTCACATAACACACATCACCAAACTTTATCACTTTCACAGTTTCATGTTCAGACAGTTTCAGTTCATATCCTTCTTCTAAGTCAATGTCTATCACGCGCATAGGTTGTGGCAGCTCAATGGATTTGGTACCCCGCATAAGCCATATTTCTGTTTCTTTGAATTCAAGCGTCAGGTTCTTTCCAATCCAATGCTTGCAACAGCGCGTTCCATTCCACTGTGCTGAGGGTGATGTAGTCATAGTCTTCTGTAAGCTCGTCATATTGGCGAAATTGTACAAACACGTCTAGACCGTTCTCAGTCACACGCACTTCTAATTCATTTGAGACTGCTAGGAGAAAGCCGGGTATTCTCAACTTGTCTAGATGATCCTTCAACACGGATTGGTCATCAAGCGATAGTATGATAGACTTTCCAAAATGTCGTAGCACAATGTCATCACATAAGTTTCTCATGTATGAGAATCCATATGTCATGGGTTCATAATCCAACACATAGTCTTCCATCTTTTATACTCGGATGATGTTGAACAGCGGATGTTGTATAGCTTCTAGGAATCGTAAGGCTGCGTGCCAGTTCTTGATATCAAAGAAGATCAACTGTGCATAGGGTGTATCTGGCACAACTCCCTTATAATCCTTTGGATAATCCTGTAAAAGATTTCTACAGAATGTCACACGTATCTTAGAATCATATTCAGCCACCGTCACTTCCAGTTTATTTTCAAGTCTGCGTTCAAACCCAGGTTCAAGCGGTATGTTTTTAAAGTCTTTCCACACTTCAGGTTTAAACCGATAAGCAGAACTTCTCCGAGAACCCATCATCACTTCATTCCTCTCATTAACTTTAAGGTAAACACCATCGTCCAACATGAGTGCATTCATGATTGTTACCTTGTTATGACTTGTCGTCTTGTCTGCGAAGCCTTTTATCCACTTCTTTCACCTGCTTCTTCATCATTTTCCATTCATGTATTGTCAGCAAAATTCCCTTTTTCGTTGGACGGTTTTTTCCAGTCCCCTCATCTCTGAGGTAATGGCGAATGTTTACCACACCTTCATTACTTTGTTTCATAATCTTGATATACTTTCCATTGCCTAGAGAAAGCATTCCATCCCACGACTGTGGTGTTGGTGCCGTCGCCGTCGCCGTCTCCACTTTTAATTTCTTGATGGTAGTATCAGGATGTTTCACATTCATGTCTTTCACTGTATCAGCAAGAGTATCCATATCCGTTGTTGCAGATCTTTTCCGATTCATGTTGACGCTTCAGTGTTCACACCTCAACTGACTCTAAAGTTGAAGTGTCTCCCCCTTATATACTGTAATGCCCATGCGCCAAAGTGGAATAGCCATCACTCATCACATATCGCTTGTCATCAAAAGGAGAGAGAGCCACTTTCCTCAACTTCTCCGAGAAGATCTGGTGGTCATGACTTCGAATGATGTGCCCTGTGGTTATCGTTTGCGTTTGGTTGAACAAACTGTCTCTATACTGGTGATGTTTCATACGTCTTTGACACGCGCGAGTGATGCCTTTGGCCGTACGTTTTTCTTTCCCACCATACATCATACTATACATTTTCGGCCGAAGTCCAACAAACTCTTCAATGGGAATGCCCGCCGTCTCATCTTTCATTTTCCCAAGCACTTTCTTGTTCACGTTGGAATGCAGGAAATGATCTGGCGGATAGTCACTTGTGTCGAACAAGTCAGCATCTTCCTGCATGTCTTTGTAGATATCTTCCGTTTCTATGTCATAACATAGACTGTCGGTGTCGCTGAACAACAGCTTGGCGTCGGGATACTTGGTCATGATGTAGTTGTAATGAAAGTGGAACATGAGCACCTTGCTGAGGTCGAGAATGGTGAAACTAACTTGAATGGGTTTATCCAGAAGCAGATCCACTTTGCGCAAACGTACCGCGGTCAAATCTTCGTTGAAAATTCTAAATTTGTGGAAGGAAGGTTTGGCCACAAGTTTCTTGAACCGCTTTTCCTTGTGAACGAGTTCCACATTCATGCGTTTTCTCACATTTTCCATGGTTTTGCCAAACACGGAGTTGTTCATCAATTTGAAAAAGTCTTTCTCAAACGAGTTCTTGGCCAACTTTCTCTTTTCCGTGTTTAAGGAGATGTATTTTGCCAACCATTTGCTCTGTGCAAACATGATGGCACGGTGCACCTTCGTGACTTTCAATCCCAGTGAGACATATTGCTGTAAATTTCTATAATGAAGTACATATTTCTTCTTGTCGCACAAGTTGGGAATGAGCTTTTCACTAGGCTTACCTTTCATGTTTAGATCTTTCCGCAGCTTCTGACTATGCTCTGACAATTCTCCCACTTTCACACATTTCCGTTCTGGAGCCACTGGATAGTGATTATGATGATCATGGATTGAATATGGGTATTCCAAATCCACTTCTAAAATGTATCCAATCTCATCATCTTCATCCACATCCATAAAGTCAATGGATTCTGGCTCGCTCACCCACATAAATCCACTTTCCGGCATGCTTTGCGACATGGCCCAGCCATACAAGTTGTTTGCATCCAGGTACGTCAAGTAGTTGGTTGGTTTCGTGGGATCGTAATCTGCTACGTAGGGGTTATTTGCTTTCGCATACTTGTGTGTGATGACAGATATTCCTCCCCGTAGACCTTGTTCAACCATTTGGTACATGTCAATGTCGTTAATCAATTCTAATTTCACCTTTGTCGCTTTCAACATGGCATCCCACGACAGTCCTGGCGCTGTATAGTAGTGAGCTGGATCCAATTCATACGTGTTGAGACATACGTGACGAAAGTTTTCAAACACGTCAGCCAGCAGCAACACATCTGATTTCAGGTACAGGTCATGGTATTCACCAAATGTAGTACAGTGGAATGTCTCCCACACCTTCTGCGCATGCGCATAATCCTCATCGCTAATGTCTTCTTCACTGAGTAGACTGTAAAACTTGTCTTTGGACGGCAGTTGTGTTTCAGCAAACTTGGATGGCTCGTCCACGTAATCGTAGGGGTACACTCCCTTTCTCAACAGTAAATCTTGTTGGTCACTATCGTGAATGTGTGACGTCATGTTATAAAAGTTGTCTTTCCCTTCTGCTGCCAGGTTGGATACCAACTTCTGTAGAGAAGTACTCATGAACTGAAAGCTGTCTGTAAATTTCAGATTGCTCATGGTGAATGCAATATATTTCTCAATGGTGTTGGGAATGACTGTAATCGTTTCATTTTTGAATTTCCCAATTTCCTCCATGATAAGGTGACTGTCATAGCCTCGCAAATTGTGGAAAAACACAGGAATGATAAAAGAATCTTTCACATCCTGCTGATCCTTTCGAAGTCGAAATTGTAAATTGCATTCACTATGTGCAGCTCCACGGTATTTGCCATTGATATGGTCATGATCTCTCACATGATCTGCGCCTAGAGGCTCATGACAAATGTAGCAATCTGTGGCGTTCTTATAATGCTCTTTATCTTCACGAGTCATGACTATTTTCTTTGACTGTTGTAAACCATGCACAATACGATCACGCTCATTCACCATATGGTCTAAAAAGACTTTCACAGCATTATCTCCTCGATACACGACTGGTGCACGTGTATCATACTGGCTCACAACCACATAGGCAAAGCTGTTTGGACGATGATGCTGATACTTGTCTCCTTCATGCTTTTTCGTGAAACATTCAAAGTCTGCATAAATGACAAAGGGCGCTCGCTGTTGTTTGGCTACATTCTTGAACTTGATGAAGGGTTCCTTGGGAAATGATAAACGTTGTGCGCCATGCTTGCCACACACTTCACGATGCTTGTCTAACAGATCTTGTCGCTTAAACCCGTGAAGACAGTTAAAACAATAAAACATTGCTCCATTATACTTGGTACGATAAGCCATCAATCTGCTGAAATTCTTGATGAGGCAGTAATGTCTTGTCTTGTCATTGCTAATCAACAGCAAGTTAATTTCTCTCGAGCTGGTGTTTCGACTGAGTTGTATCGGAACAACTACATCATGTTCATATCCAAACACGTTAATGGACACATCATTCTCCTTTTCAAACTTTGGAATGTCCGTAATCGGTGTTGGAAATGTTATGCCTTCCACCTTCAATTCGTTCTCAAATGGCGTGTAATGACTCACGCGATGTGAGTTGTTCTCATGGGGGTGAAGGTGAGCCAATACAGACCATAAGAAGCACTTGTTGTCTTTATTCTGAATGTTTAACACAGCCTTTGTACTCTTTACTTTCTTCGGTAGTGGGATAAAACTGCTCGCTTTCAGAGGCGCTGACGTAGCTGTATGCACTTCAATGAATAATATGTTATCCAACACCCAGCCAGAACCTTGCCGCTCATGTTCATCAAACCTGGTAAACAATTCTTTATAGGCTTCTGGCAAGTCCTTCTCAATATCCGCTGGATTGTATGCTGCATATGTCGGACTGCTGATGAAGGCATTATCCACGTGTTCTACCATCACGCCTTCAACATTTGGTGTCATTTTCTTGAAGCGTGCATGTACCACAATGTACCATTTCATACCACGGTTTAACGTCTCTAGCAAATGTCTCTTAATCCGGTTCTCTTGTTGTCGCATTTCAAGTAGCAAATCCGATCCATCTTCAGGCTCAAACCGCCTTTCCTGTGCGTTTTCACCAAGACTCACTCTTCTGCCTCTGCCTACTTGTCCTGTCTCTTTCTTTCTTTGTTCTTCATGAGACACATTTTCCATCTCATCACATGCATGTGTCTCAAATGCATCCAAAGATATAAATATCTTGGCGCATTTACAGCAGAGGACTGGATCAGGTCTTTCAACACCATCTTGTACGGTCTTTCGTCTCTTGGCTTCAATCTGCTCAACAAGCTCTTCATGAGCACGTTTCATCCTAGCTGGTTTGCATGTATGTGCCACGAACAATTCCAGAGATGGAAATGTCACATCGCAATCATGACAGTAGACTGTTGCCATCGTTGTTGTTTCTTCAACTGCTAGAACTGAAATGAAGTAAAATATACGTTTCACTCTTCCTTTTATACCACTTCAATGGTGTGTTAACTCAGCAGAATGTATCACTAGTTGACTAGTTGACATGTTTCACTCATGCTTTTATTCTACTTCCATGTAATCAAAATATGGTGTGTAACTTGTTCAAAAATTGTTCAAAAATGCTGACTCAGCAGAATTTTACTTGTGTATATGAATGTCTCACTTACAGTTGTGAAGTTGTACTGCTGCACAGCAGAGACATCTAGCGGTGAAGTTAAATGGTCTGCCAAATGGTATTCATCCGCGAAGAAGCACTGTAATGGTGAAATTTTCAGTCAACTATAACGAAAGTTATCACAATTTTAAGTTAAAATGGCGGTAAAAATGCATACAGCCAGCTGCGCAAATAGCCTATGATCATGTTAAAACTTTACATAAAACTGAATCAAATGGTGAAATTTTCATACAAATTGGTTAAGTATAACAAAAGTTATGTAACTTTTAAGTTAAAATGGCGGTAAAAATGCATACAGCCAGCTGCGCAAATAGCCTATGACTACTTTATAACAAAAGTTTACATAAAACTGAATCAAACAGTGAAATTTTCATATAAATCGACCGAGTATAACGAAAGGTATTGTTTTACAAAGTTTCAATTAAGCAAATAACCAAAGTTTGTTTACAAAGTTTGTTTACAAAGTTTGTTTACAAAATTTGTTTACAAAGTTTGTTTACAAAGTTTGTTTACAAATTTTCAATTATGTAAATAAGTCAAGTTTGTTTACAAAGTTTGCTTACAAATTTTGTTTATAAAGTTTGTTTACAAATTTTGTTTATAAAGTTTGTTTACAAAGTTTGTTTACAAAGTTTGTTTACAAATTTTGTTTATAAAGTTTGTTTACAAAGTTTGTTTACAAATTTTATTTATAAAGTTTGTTTACACAGTTTGTTTACAAAGTTTGTTTACAAAGTTTCAATTATGCAAATAACTAAAGTTTGTTTACACAGTTTGTTTACAAAGTTTGTTTACAAAGTTTCAATTATGCAAATAACTAAAGTTTGTTTACAAAGTTTGTTTACAAAGTTTGTTTACAAAGTTTGTTTGCAAATAACTAAAGTTCACTTTTTATTTATAAAGTTTCAATAAACACTTACCGAAATAGTTGTCACTGGATGCCATCCCTGGATCTGATGTGATTCAATTGTAGTGTGTAACTCATGCTCCACTTACCGAAATGACTGTCACTGCTGTATGCTCATCCCTTATATACCCCTCTGATGGAACTGAAGCTGACTTGACAGAATGTTGCTCGCCTAGGGGGGGGGGGGTCGGTCCATAGTATGTCCTGAGGGGGGGGGGGTCAGTCCCGACTGCCGCCTAGGGGGGGGGTCGGTCCATAGTATGTCCTGAGGGGGGGGGAGGTCATCACTTTTTAGGGTCTGTTGTCGATTGACTTCGGAAATGAAAGCTTGACTTCATTGACTTCGACGATCATCGACTGAAACCTTAGGAAGCCGCCACACAGCATGACCTCATTATGACCTCATTATGACCTCATTATGACCTCATTATGACCTCATTATGACCTCATTATGACCTCATTATGACCTCATTATGACCTTATTATGACGTCATGGATGGCCGCGCCTGTCCTAACGCTTATCATGACGTCACTTCCGGTCCAGACAGCACTTCCGGTCCAGACAGCACTTCCGGTCCAGACAACACTTCCGGTCCAGACAACACTTCCGGTCCAGACGCTATGACGTCACTTCCGGTCCAGACAGTATGACGTCATCAAGTGGTCCAAAAACGATGTTTTCCCCCTACTGTGTTTTCCTCGCTGCCCTGGAGTAATCAATGAAGTCAATGGTTTATGGGAAGCCATGATCCTAAAAACATTGCCATCACTTTTGGGCAAGACGCATATTGCGACCAATGTCCTAGGCACATTTAGGTAAATATTCACAACATGAAGTACTACAAACAAGGCTAACCACCTCAGTGATGAAGAAGAGATCGACGACATTCACTTCATGGTATACACGCGAAAAAGTAAAATGGACAGTCAAGCAAATGTAAAAGCCAATCACGGCATCTGCCTTTATGATTCAACATCGTCTAGATACTTAACATTTTTGTGCAAATTGAGTTTGACTCCTGACGTGTCTGTATGAATAAGGCTAAAGAATTAATTGAAAGCTTGGTAAGTCGTTGGAAATCCCAAAAATAATGGTTTGTCTGGGAGTGCTCGATATTTGCAAGAGATTGAAAATTCCACAGATTCTTTTCTCAGTGACCAAGATTCCTGATCCATCTCTAATCTCTTTTTACGATCATTAGCGATGCGGACATGCGGCGTTAGATAATATTATTCAAGAACCTTTAAACGCTTCAGATGTATGGCATAGTCAAGTTCAAAGCTGTCTGGGTAGAGAGGCCTTTGGAGCTCATTATCAGTCAAATAGAAACTGTTAGAAGAAGGAACAAAAATTAATCCAGTGTTGGTTTACATAAACTCTAGATTTCTACAAAGCTTCATTACAGATGCAAGGGATCAGATCAGTTTGATTATGATAACAGTTATCGACGTATGCTTCTAATTCTTTTATATATTTTTAAATAAAATAATAATTACAACATCAATATTTAATTAACACACTTTCTTTGGCATTCTTTGGTCGTATTCTCAAACTAATTCGATATAAAAATATCACATTTTTAACAAACTAAGTTCAATAAAAATTGTTTGCGTGACTTAGCTAGAAGGTTTATTTGAGCTATCTGTGAGTTAATTTTCGAAATTGTGAGTTAATTTTCGTCAATACGGCGGCTGTAGTTTCATATAATGTTTTCAAAGGAATTTTTTAAATTTAAGATTGGACGCATACTTGTATAAATTGCGAGGTTTTTCCCTCGCTTAAGTATTTATTTTTACTCTGACTTTATCCATTCTCTCAAGTAGGGTGTAAATAAGAGTTCTACCGCACTTTTGCGGTAGAACTCTTATAAGAGTTCTGCCGCACATGATGTATTTGTATGTGAAGAGTTGTGCGGCACTGGGCGCGGCGGACTGGGCGCACAGGATGGAGGATAGAGTGTGACGAAAGAAAACGTCATATGATGCAAGGATTGCGATTGCGAGCGAAAAGTGTGTTTCCGGTGAAAGGTCTCGAGTGAAAGGGTGTGTGTGCGGAGACGGACGGGGTGTGGAGAGAGGGAGAGACAGAGAGAGACAGAGAGAGAAAAGAAGGCGTGAGTGTCTCGAGTGAAGGAGGGTGTGTGTGCCTAGACGGGGTGGAGTTTTTTTAAAGCATTTCCCATTCTCATACATACACCAAACACGGTTTGTTTGCTTATTTGTTAATAGTTGGCGGCCGCGAGCGAGGCTCCTCGCGGCCAGGAGACAAGCTCCTCACTGAAGGTTTATTTGAAAGTGACAATGTCACAGTCTTGGCGGCCACACTGGCTCATCTGCTGTGAGTTGAAGGCGTAACAATCGGTGTGGATGTTGCATCGAAGACAGCTCATGGTATAATTGGTGTTGATAGCTGCTTCCCAAAAGGCGGCGATTAGTGTGCAGTGGAGGCATGCTGTATGCCCGCAATCTTTGAAGATAGCTTTATCGTATAGCATGATCACATCACACTTTGGGCAGGGCGCCGTATCCATATCTAAGAAATCCTCAGCCCAATCGCGATATTCTCTTTCTTCTAAGGTGCTTGGCAGTTCTTCCCCAAGCATGTATGTCCGGAGGAACGCAGAGATGTGCTGGCCTAGCTCAATATTTTCAATTCTTTTGCCTGACATAAGAAGTCTGTTGACTGTCACTGGTATGGCGACTACTTCTACGTTCTTGGGATCAGGCAGAACCTGCAAGAAAAATTTCCTATATGGCGTTTCACGAATTCTTTGTGGTACATATTGAGTGCGGTTGATCGAAGCGATCGGCGTTTCCTCATCCAGATGGAATGTTAGTTCCATGGTGAAAAGCTGGAGAGGCATGGTTGAGCTGCAGCTTATATAGTGTGGAGAGGGGAGCGAAAGTTTGCCAATGAGAGTGCTGCGTTAAAGGAGCGTTTCTATTGGCGAGAGAAAGTGCGAAATGCTTGGACGAAAGTGTGGTTAAAGGAGGATTTCTATTGGTAAACTTTCGCTCCCCTAGCTGGTTCATATAAAAGGGGAGTGTACCCGAGAATTTTATGTTAATGACCACCCCCCCCCCCCCACCCTCCTTGTCAATACACAGAGTACAGAGTATTGACAACCACCCCCCCCACCCCTCCCCCTACAACCAAAGAAGAGTTAAAAGATCATTTTTTGAAACTTATGTTAGGTTCCACACACATTTTTTCTTGACGAAATGGATGGCAGTATAAACGAAACGTCGAAACGTCATTTGATGCAGTTGCAATGATTGCGAGTGAAAGAAAGTTTGTTTCCGGTTCTACCGGTGAAACGTTGTGTGTATGTATGGGGGATGGTATGGGGATGGTATGTGGATGGTAGATGGAGTTTGGGAAAAAAAAGGTGTGGCGTCTCGAGTGAAAGGGTGTGTGCCGTGCGCCGTGCGCCGAGACGGGGTGTGTGTGTGGAGAGAGAGACAGAGAGTTGTTTTTTTTTAAAGGTGTGGCGTCTCGAGTGAAAGTGTGCCGTGCGCCGAGACGGGGTGGGGGGGGGGGGGGGGTGTGTGTGTGGAGAGAGAGACAGAGTTTTTTTTTTGAAAGAAGGCGTGAGTGTCTCGAGTGAAAGTGTGCCGTGCGCCGAGACGGGGTGGGGGGTGTGGGGGGGTGTGGAGAGAGAGAGACAGAGTTTTAAAAGAAGGTGTGAGTGTCTCGAGTGAACGAGGGTGTGGAGAGACAGAGAGATTTTTTTTTTAAGCATTTCCCACACACATTCTCATGCATACACACCAAACACGGTTTTTTGTTTGCTTATTTCGTAAGAATGGGTGGCTGCCGGTGGCAGCCGTGGAGGGATATTCAGTGTCGTCGTTGATCTCCCTCCTTCTCCTCCTCCCACTTTCAGTTTGTTCGTGCCGCTGAAGTCACTACCACTGGTGCAGGCAGTATGCTGGCTTCGTTGTTGCTAGTCTGTGTGCAGGCACACTTCCTTTTGTGTGCTGCAATTCCAGCCTTAGTTGAATGAATGTCTTTACGCAGTAGACTGCAATAGTGATGTGCGTATTTCATAGCTTCTGCACATTTCTGTTCATGTTGGCGTATGGTCATGCCCCCAGGAACAGGATGGTGACAGAAGTCACAAAATAAAATGCCTTGTAAATCGTCTACAAGACGCATAAGACACTGGAGGTCTGTGTTGTTCTCTATTTGTTCCTCCAGTTTTGAATCATCACTAAGGCTGAAAGTGCAGTCGATTGTGGAAGTTGTTGTCTGCACGGGCGGCGCATCGTCGGAGATGCTAGCAACAGCGGCCACTATCTCATCTTCAGCAGCAGTTGATGTTACATTGATATTACATTCTTGAACCTGTGTAGGAGGTGCCACCGGCACGCTCTGGACATCAACTACTTGCTGCGGATGAGATGGTGGCGGCGGCGGCGGCGGCAGCGGCAGCGAAGTCACTTGGGTGGGAGGAGGATCCTCTTCTTCTTGGCAAGGCGGCAGCGGCGGCGGCAGCGACGAGGACGTGTGATGTTTGTTTTCTTTTCTTCTTTTCTTCAGCCGCCGATGACTTTTTTCAGCCGCCTTGCCAAAGCGATGGAACTCTTCTTGGTGCTGAGACTGAAAATCCCTCCATGTTTCATAGAGGAACGCCTGGTAGTCGACATATATCTCCTCCCACAGGTCAGCGTCCTTGTTGGAAAAATGATAAGCCACCAGGCGTTCCTCGGTAAAGAATTCTTTTTTGTACTGCATTTTGGTGAAACAGGTGGAGAGCCATGGGCTGAGCTGCAGCTTATATAGTGTGGAGAGGGGAGCGAAAGTTTACCAATGAGAGTGCTGCGTTAAAGGAGCATTTCTATTGGTAAACTTTCGCTCCCCTAGCTGGTTCATATAAAAGGGGAGTGTACCCGAGAATTTTATGTTAATGACCACCCCCCCCCACCCTCCTTGTCAATACACAGAGTACAGAGTATTGACGACCACCCCCCCCCACCCCTCCCCAAGAATCCCCGTCGACCACCCCCCTCCCCTACAACCAAAGAAGAGTTAAAAGATCATTTTTTGAAACTTATGTTAGGTTTCCACATTTTTCTTGACGAAATGGATGGCAGTATAAACGAAACGTCATTTTGTGCAGTTGCGTGATTACGAGATTGGGAAATAACAGCTTCCGCTGAAGCGCGCTGAAGCGCGCTGTAGCGCGCTGTAGCGTTGATGAAGTGTATTACCACCCACCCACCCCCTCCCTCCCTCCCCAAATTGAAAAAAAAGCTCACATATAAGGGAGAGCCCCCCCCCCCTGTTGTCGAGGTGTGGTGGGCTAGATCATGGAAGCGACGTTGCTGAATACACCTCCTCTATCTATCAACACGGACATGGATATGGATGACTTGTTTGGGTTGGAACCGTTACCTTTTGATAGTGTATTACCAGTATTACCAGTGGAAGAGATTGATGCATTCCTGGCTAACATGGCAGAGGCTGAAAAAGACTTGGAGAACGAACTGGTAGGGTTAGACGTCCCTCCTAAGGGAGGCGTTGCTGCGCTAGACGTTGCTGCCGCTGCTGCCCCGTCAGATATACAGCTAGTAGGAATAGAGGAAGGAATGCCAGATCCTGAGGGCCCCGACTACCCGTTCTGGGTTGCAAATGCACTTGTCAATGGGAGAAACACACAACTCAGCGCAAAGTTAAAAGCTCAATTGAAGCAACTGAACGAAGAAATGAGTACCACCCTGGCTGCCGCCCTGGCTGCCGCCGAGCCTCCCCCCGGCAGCGAGCCTCCCCCCGGCAGCGGGGACGGGGACGAGTCCGGGGACGAGTCCGAGGAGTCTGAGGATTCAGAAGTGGACATGTTAAGCGATGATGAAGAAGACAAGCATTTGAAATTGAAATTTGAATCGAGTAAGACCATCCCTGTGACTGAGGACGATGTAACGCTGTTGAAAAGAAACTTTCAAGCCGTGCTTCCTCTGATTGATTGTAACATTTTATGGTGTTTATGTGAAGAAGGCTTTTTCGACAAGCACACGTACATGTACCTAATGGAAGAAGTGAACACTGTCATTATGCTCATGTTCATGCTAGAAGGAAGCGTAGAGGATGTTCCGGTGTCACAGCCAAAGTTCACCGAAGCCATGACTCGGCGTTTTGTTCAACTGTTTAAACTCCTTCATGAGGAACAGTTTAAGGCGTTGTGTCTGCCAGAGCCGAAGCAAGTGAATGAGGGTCGCGATTCCAAATGTGCAAAGATGATGCTACATGGTTTCAAATACCTTGAAGAACGCATTAAGGTGTATGATATGATGGCCTACCTCTATGAAAAAGGACATTTCACCATGTCAATGCTGTTTCAATGGATACTAGGGCATCGGAAACCAGGCGACTTTCTAGTGATTGTCATGAGACAATCTTTAACAGGTGGTTTACCAACAGCCTTTCTGGATGGTTTCAATGAGATGACTCCACGATTTTACAAGCATCTCATGAAAACTTACATGTAAAAACTTCCCACCTGGTATAAAAGGGCGGCGGTGGCGGCGGCGGCTCGGCGGCGAAGTCATTAACCTCGCAATGTCTTCCACATTTTACAGATGTGCAGAGACTATGGATGATGTGTTCAAAGTAAACTATGCTGACTGGATGTTTTCAAAGCTTCCTGCTTTTGAATCGGAATGGATGTGGCAAGTGAAGAATTTGCATCAGCATTGGGAAGCTGTTGGAAAGACCATTCCAAGTGATCGTTTCATCCACTCGTTTCTACGTGAATGCGAAGATCTACATATACTATCCTATTACGACATTGATTCAGCATTTATCCACGCGAATACAATTTGGGCAGTGGAGCTCATGTTAGTTGTAGCTGCAAGGATCATTTTACATTTTGATGATGATGTTCCATTGACGACGAATGTATCAGACCTTGTTCGATTCAACCATGGACGAGTGGAAGTGAATTCAAAGCTTTGCAAGAAGTTTGAAAAGCTTGACTCAGCGGTGGATGGTTGGGTATAAAAGAGGGGGGGTGTGTGTGGACCTCATCAGTACAGTGTAGCAGTGTACAGTACAGTGTAGCAGTCATGGAGAACAAGACAAGCAGCGCAGCAAGCAACGCAGCAAGCAACGCAGCAGCGCAGCGCAGCGGCAGCAGTTTTAAAATTAGTGCAAACTTAACCATTACTGTGGAGTCTGGACAATATGGCTTATTTCTACGCATCAAACGTGGAGAGAGATGGTGCGCTTATTCACCATCTTTGTGGAAGATTGTGTGTCAGAACGTGAAAAAATGCCGTGACATTGGCTTCAAACTATACTTAACGGAAACAAAGTGGCTTGAAGTCATTTCATATCAAGGCATGCGCTATGTGAGCTTCGTGCGTACATCACGGTTTGAAGGGAAAGAATACACACATTACATCAACATGAATGATGGTGAATGGGAGACACTGCTTCAGGAGATGGCTCACATCGCCTCAGCCTTAGTTGAACCGCCGTGTACGGAATGCCATGGTGAGAAAACGATCATCAAGCTGCAAAAGTATGATCGGATGAAGGTGTCAAAGTTATCCAAGAAAAGACAGGCTGAAATTCAGTTGGAGAATATGGATGTACAAAATCAACTTGGACTTACGTGCGACTATTGCGGTGCTTGCGGATATATGGAGGATTATGATTGCCACTGCCACAAGTACAATTGCATGATGTGTGAACCAAACAACTTCTGCGGCAAGTGTGGAGTACTTAAGGTCTGTGAAGCACAGTAGAAGCCCCACACACACACTGCAAAGATGGACGCATGTTTTAGAAAAGCTTATATTGACTTGATGATTGCTAAACTTGCTTGCTGCGGCACTCCAGACTATCAGCTTTATCACTTGGACGCTTACTGGGATGTTGTACATCACAGTCTTGATGTGATTGAACTCTATTCACGATTTCTTGGAGAATGTGCCACAATTGGACTCGAAGAAGATCCTGACTTTGACTTTGATTCTGCACTCTATTCTGCCCGCAATGATGTAGAAGCATATTACACCGTGGTGGATTATTTGAGAGATTGCTGTGGATTTGAGGAGGAGGAGGAAGAAACCGAGCAGCTTTGTCAGCCTTGTCAGGTAAGCCAAACCCCCCCCCCTTTTAACACTAACAATTCTAATTCAGCGCAGCAGCAGCAGCGCAGCAGCAGCAGCGCAGCAGCAGCAGCGCAGCAGCAGCGCAGCAGCAGCGCAGCTAACAATGTTTTTCTTGCTAGCAAATTTAATTTTATGTGAGTGGTTTCAACGTGAACAAAGAAAGAAGATGATAGAAGAAGTAGCAGATATATTAAAACATATTTTATTGCAGGAGGAAGACATGTTAGAGTAAACCAAAGTCAACATGGAGAATCTTGTGGAACTGTTGTGTGACCGGGGTATAAAAGAGACTGTGCCTCCACCATCGCCGCTCACTCAGCCGTCGCCGCCGCCGTCGCCGTCGCCGCCGCCGTCGCCGCCTAGCCGCTCACCAGTCCGCTCACCAGTCCGCTTACCAGTCCGCTCACGGGTGTGGAGACGTGGAGAACGCTCACTCAGCCGCTCACCAGTCCGGGTGTGGCGACGTGGAGAACCCCAGACTGAACTTGACAAACTTGTGAAGAGTGTGGGGAAGGTAGTGCTCTCTAAAGACTGAGAGCGCGCTAGAGAGCGCGCTAGAGAGCGCTGTATCATGGCGGACATGACACTGAGACAATATATTGTGCAAAAAGCTTATTGTGAAGAAATGTTATTAGCTGTAAAAAAGTTTGCCTGTTTAGTATGTCCTGCTTGCCAACTTGAAGAGTGTTCAGAACATACTTGTTATTTTGCATGTGTCTATACTTATTGGAATGAAGCTAAATATTATATTCATTTAGATAAAGTGTTAGAGAATGCAAATCAGCGTTGTGAGAAATATGGTGTAGATACGACAACACTTGATGAACTCAGTCATTGGCTAGTATTCATTGAAGACCAATGGTCTCCAGTGATTCACACCATTGTATCTATACTTGATTTGTAAAAACTTGTGGAGTTAAGTTTGGTTGAGTTAAATAATAAAGCTGTTCTGTTGAGAAGGTGGTTTTCATTCGGTGTGAACGGTCTCGTAAAAAAAAAAACTTCACATGCCCCCCCCCTTTCCAGTGGCCAATAGACCGTGTCCAGTGTGTCCCGTAAGCAGCTCCTCTTTCACTCGAGACGCCAACGAGACGGTCAACGAGACGGGTCAAGCAAGTGGCTACTCTTCCAGTGTGTCCCGTAAGCAGCCCTCTTTCACTCGAGACGCCAACGAGACGTCAACGAGACGTCAAGCAAGTGGCTACTCTTCCAGTGGCCAATAGACCGTGTCCAGTGTGTCCCGTAAGCAGACCCTCTTTCACTCGAGACGTCAAGCAAGTGCTACTCTGCTACTCTGCTACTCTGCTGCTGCTCTAGTAGAGGCGTGACCATGTCGACGACGACGTGGAAAGACTACTTGACCAATATGTACTTCAAACCTGGACAGCCCGGGGCATTTGCTGGTCCTTACAAACTGTATCACATCTTAAGAAAACATGATCAACCCGTGACACAGTCGCAAGTGAAGAAATGGCTACAGGACCAAGATACATTCAGTTTATTCCAACCTGTCAAATACAGGTTCAAAAGACAACGTGTGATTACACGAGGCATTGATGACATGTGGGATGTGGATTTGGCTGATATGGGAAACATAGCTCCCTATAATGATGGCACACGCTTTTTACTCATTGTCAATGATGTGTTTTCCAAATATGTGTGGGTACAGCCAATCCCTAATAAATCACATACCAGCGTCATACAAGCCTTCGAAAAAATTTTTCATGACACACCCCGAAGGCCACGCACTCTAAGGTCCGATAAAGGCACGGAATTTAAAAACAGATGGGTCAAAGCATTTTTGAAGAAAGAGGGCATTCATGCCTATACCACAAAGAATGAAACCAAAGCCAACTTTGCTGAGAGAGTCATTCGTACTCTAAAGGGGATGATGTATCGGTATTTTCTACATAATCAAACTTACCGTTACTTAGACATCCTTCCAGACTTGGTGTACAACTACAACCATAGACCTCATGGCTCCCTCCCGAATAAGTATGCTCCAGCCGAGATTCGTAAAGACAACGAATCGAAAGTGTGGAAGTATATGTATGTCGACAAACCAAAATTGAAACCAAAGAAGAAGAAGAAGTACAAGTTCAACATTGGCGATCATGTGCGCATTTCCCACGTTAAATATGTGTTTCAACGGGATTATCACGTTAAATGGACGCAAGAAGTCTTCATGGTCACACATCGTTGTAAGAAGCAGGGAATACATTTGTATCGTGTGAAAGACTTTTTAGACGAAGATATTGATGGGCATTTCTATGAGGAAGAACTGCAGAAAGTGACCAAAGATATTGAATCTGTGTACAGAATTGAAAAAGTCTTGAAAACACGTAAAAGGCGAGGAGGAGGAGGTGTGAAAGAATTATTTGTCAAGTGGTTAGGTTGGCCAAACAAGTTTAACAGTTGGGTGAAAGAAACAGACATTCACAGATGAAGCATCCCTTTACATGCTTGGTCTCTGGACCTACAGGCAGTGGCAAGACGTCTCTGGTCAGGGAAATTCTAGAACAAAAGTTGATTCACCCCTCTCCGAAAAACATTTTATGGCTCTATGCAGCCGATCAGCCCTTGTACAAGGGAATGAAAGGTGTGACATTTTACCAAGGCATTCCAGATGACATTGAAGAGCGTTTTAACCCGAAAAAGCCAAACGTACTCATCCTTGATGACTTAATGACCAAATGCCATAGCGATGAACGTATGACACGTCTCTTTAGCGTGGGTAGCAGTCATCAAAATCTAAGTATCATCTTTATTGTGCATAATTTGTTCCATCATGGGAAAGAGATGCGCACTATTAGTTTGAATACCCATTATATCATTTTGTTTAACAATCCGAGAGACAGTCAGCAAGTCAGTACATTGGCACGCCAAATGTATCCTGGAAGAGCTCAATTTCTCATAGAAGCCTATCAAGATGCTACCAGCAAACCCCATGGTTATTTGTTCATTGACTTGAAGCCGAAGACGAATGATCAACTGCGTATTCGTACAGGCATTTTACCAAAAGATACACATTATATATATATTGATAAAGCAGTGTATGACCAAGAACCAACCCATTTAACCATTCACAGTCAATATGTCTAAACGTATTCGAGCGAACCAGCCTTTTCTTCATTTGCTTGCACGCAGTGGGTCTAGACGGCGCAAATCCTTGCTAAAGCAAGCTACGAAGGAGGAATTAACGAGCTTGTTTGAAATTTGTTTGAATATATTGCGAGGACATTTACCCTTAAGCGCAAAACGGTATAAGGTATTCCAGCGTGAGCGTCATACCCTACGTACTCTGGCAGACAAGAAGATATCCCTTCGACGAAAAAAGAAGTTGGTGAATCAGAAAGGAGGATTCATTGGAGTGATTGCTAGATTTGCATTGCCCTTGTTAGCCAAGCTGCTGTTAAAATGAAGCATGCTATGAAAATGGTTCTCATTCCTGAACAGGAATACAACCTGTTATTAGAAAAGAAGGGGGGTGCCATCAAAAGAAAAGTCAAGACACTTTTACGTGGGAAACGAACACGTGAAAAGGCTATGGAAATGTCTCAACTTCTTGGCCGTCATCTACGAACAAGTCAGTCCCAACAACAACAGCGGCGCTCATCAGCACCAGCACCACCAGCACCACCACCACCACTAGAAAAGCGAGTGTTAAGTCATTTTCAACCTATCTATCATGGAAAAGTGATACAACTTTTAGCAGAACTGAAGAAACATGGTACGACATGGACAGAGAAGAATGAACTTGTGTTGAAAACGGGCGAGATCATTACAAATTCTAACATGGTTGATTTGATGAAAGAAGCATTGGTGGCGACAAGAAGAAAAGACCGAACCATACCACCCCATGGCTGGCATCCGTTTATCCAGGAAATTGTCGATGCGAATATTCCAAAAACGACGTTTAGTAAAAAGACCACTCGTGAAGACATTGCCACAGAAATGAACCAGTGTCAGCAAAGACAGTTTCCTAAAGGATGGGAAAATTTTTAACAAAAGAGCTATGGTGTTGTGGTGGTGGTGGTGGCCAGGAAGAGACTATTCCCGTGACTATTCCCATGAAGATCCGATGTACAAGTGCATGTTGTGAAGGAGAAATAAAAGACCATGTGAATGAGGATGAGACTTGGCATACTTGGTCGAATGGCGCGCGCTGTCCTGAGGTACCTGATGAGGTATATAGGCAACGACGACGACGCACCCATACCATTTGAGGTCCACCATGGAGTCGACAAGCTTTTACATTACTTTGCCTAGCAATGCGAGTATGAATTATTATCCCAACAACAAGGCTTCGAATTATCAAATTCGTATGCCTCGAACCATCTATCTGAATGGACGATATGAAGTGGCTCTAGCTGAAATTCAATATCCACATACATGGTCAACCATGAGACATAGAATGGACTATTCTATTCAGTATCGACGCATAGATACATTGGGCACTATCGATATTCCTCATTGGTACTACAGAACCATACAAGAACTATGTCAGGCAGTGAATGAAGGAGTGGCTAACTCCGAGGACCTTAGAGGAGGAGGAGAAGAAGAAGCTATTATTCGGCTAAAGTATGATAGAATTAGACGACGCGTGTTTCTATTTCTCGATTATGGCTATGAAGTGTCCTTTTCTACTGGATTGGCTGAGATTTTAGGATTTATCCCAGATCACTGGTATACTGAAACATGTAGAGCTGACCATAAAGCCGATGTGAAACAGGGGTTTTATACACTGTATGTGTATTGTAGTATTTGTGAACCACAAGTGGTTGGGGATTATTATGTGCCCTTGCTACGTTCTGTTGGGATACAAGGCCATGATGGTGAGATTGTTATGAAAACGTACAACGAACCGCACTATGTTCCTGTAAACACATCCAAATTTGACATGATAGAGATGAATATAAAGGACGACACAGGCCATACTGTTCCATTTCAAACTGGAAAGGTGATTTGTAAACTCCATTTTCGACCAAAAGCACTATGAAAGCCTACACACACGATCCGTCTGCATATCGCAACCATTTTCTTCGACAAGTGGGTGGAGAATTACCAGGATTCAAAGGAGCGCGAATTCAATATGGGGATGGTATTGGTTCAATACTGGGATCATTGACTCGTAGAGCTATTCCACTACTTAAGGCTGGGGCTAAGATCGTTGCGCCACATCTTAAGAAGGCTGCAAAGAATGTTGCGAAAGATGTTACGGGCCGAGTAGCACAGCGTGTGTTTGGTGGTGGTGATGTACATAAAAAGAGAGTGCAACCGATGAAACGTGCTAGAAGACGAAAAACAGCTAGACGGATAACATCAAAAAAGCATAAAAGAGATATCTTTTGAAATCATGTCTCTCATTCACAGTCATTCGTGCGAATGCAGTCTTTCACCATTGGAATGGTTTCACGTACCGCCAACGCAAACGGCTGTAGAGAAAAGTTATAATGTCGACTATCAACCACTGACGACCATTAGAGAGGGTGCTCCCATAGAATTCTACATTCCTGCGAGTACAGAAGAATATCTGGATTTAAAGAACAGCAAACTTCATATTGTATGTCGCATTGTAAAGGCCGATGGAACAGCGTGTGGCCCAGAGGATCAGGTCTCCTGCATCAATGATGTGTTTAACGGGCTATGGTCTAATATTGAATTGTTTCTGAATGATCGGTTGGTATCTCATAGTAACAACACCCATGGGTATACCAGCATGATCTCGCATCTCATCCATGATTCGGAAGAAAGTCTCCATTCCGAGCGCTCTCTGCGGCTCATGTACAAGGATACTGCTGGGTCGATGAATAGTCATGAGGTGAAAAGGCCTAATCATGAACGCTATGTATCCGGGTTTCATGTCAATGCCGACGGTAGTGATCTAGCTGAGCAAGGAAACAATGGCTTACACCATCGTTATTTGCATACACGTCTCAGCCGTGAGTTTATGCTGGCAGGTGGCTTAAGGATAGATTTGTTTGAGCAGGATCGCTATCTTCCGAATGGCATCAGTTTGAAGTTGCGTTTCCATAGACAGAAAGATGATTATGTATTGATGGCTTCAGATAATACCTATAAGGTAGAAGTGAAAGAGGCATTTTTAACCATTCGCAAAGTGAGGGTGAGTCCAGGCATTCAGTTAGGGCATACAGACGCATTGCTGAAAAGTCCTGCCAAGATCATCATCACTAGAAAAGAATAAAAAGTCTTGGCCATTCCGGCAGGGTTTCGGTCTTTTGTGAAAGACAACATCTTTTTGGGTCAATTGCCACATCGCATTGTCATTGGTCTGGTTCATAACGAAGCCTTTGGTGGGTCAGTCGCGAGGAATCCATATGATTTCAAACATTTTGATCTGAACTATATGCAACTGTACACGGATGGTGAACCAGTCCTGTCCAAACCGCTCAAGCTTGACATTCCACAGGACAAGTACCTAGACGCTTTTGAAACGCTTTACAAATCGTTTGACCGATTGAATGGTGAGAAAAGCTCCATTATAAAAAGGGAAGATTGGCCTAGAGGGTATTCTTTATTTTCGTTCGACTTAACACCGGATTATGATGGAGCTGATCATTTTCCCCTGATCAAGCATGGGAATTTGCGGCTAGAAATGAACTTTGCTAGGGCTTTGCAACCTACCATCAATGTCATCGTCTATGCTGAATTTGACAACATTATTGAGATCAGTGCCAATCGTAGCATCCAATTCGACTACCAGTCATGAACACGAAGCAGATCGAAGCTATCCTGAGCCATGATGCCGCGACCAAAGACTTGTTTCAAGGTGTGTTTGCCATGGACCAGTTACCACCGTCTTTACAACGCGGTGCCTATGTCATCAACACCGACGATCATGATGAACCAGGAGAGCATTGGGTGGCAGTGTATTATGACAAAGACCCTGTGGAATACTTTGACTCTTATGGACTGTTCCCTCTCGATGAGCGTTTAGAAACGTTTTTAAGAAAGGACTATATGTATAATTCCATCTCATTACAAACGCCGATATCATCGGCGTGTGGTTTTTATTGTGTCTATTATATATGGCATAGAGCTCGAGGCCAGAGTATGTTTGACATTGTGAATATATTAAAAAGAAAGGATGGGGATTTCATTGTAAAGGATTTTGTCTATAGACATTATAAACCTTTGTTTTATTAATGGGGGTGTAGTTAAGCTGTAGTTAAGTTGTTGAAGAAAATAAAAAGACTCAAGTTTCAAACTGATCTTGTTTTTATTGTGTTTAATTTACAAGTTTCTTCTTTCAATACATGGATCAATGCATGCCATTCATTAGAATTTAAATTAATATAGGTATCATAGACATTACACCCACGTTTGTAAATGCAATGAAAGCTCACATAACGCACATCACCAAACTTTATCACTTTAACAGTTTCGTGTTCAGACAGTTTCAGTTCATATCCTTCTTTCATGTCCATCAGCGGCATCAGCCGCATCAGCCGCATAGGCTGTGTCACCTCAATGGATTTGGTACCCCTCTTGAGTTGTATTCCATCCTCTTTGAATTCAAGCAGAAGATTCTTCCCAATCCAATGCGTGTAACAGCGCGTTCCATTCCACGGTGCTGAGGGTGATGATGTCGCAGCCTTCTGTAAGCTCGTCATATTGGCGAAATTGTACAAACACGTCTAGACCGTTCTCAGTCACACGCACTTCTAATTCATCCGAGACTGCTAGGAGAAAGCCGGGTATTCTCAACTTGTCTAGATGATCCTTCAACACGGATTGGTCATCAAGCGATAGGACGAGATACTGTCCAAAATGCCGTAGCACAATGTCATCACATAAGTTTCTCAGATAGGAGAACCCATATGTCATGGGTTCATAATCCATCAAATAGTCGTCTTCCATCTCGTCTGTGTGTATTTTATACTCGGAGGATGTCGAACAGTGGATGCTGTATAGCTTCTAGGAATCGTAAGATTGCGCGCCAGTTCTTGATATCAAAGAAGATCAACTGTGCATAGGGTGTGTCTGGCACAACTCCCTTATAATCCTTTGGATAATCCTGTAAAAGATTTCTACAGAATGTCACACGTATGTTCGAATCATATTCAGCCACCGTCACTTCCAGTTTATTTTCAAGTCTGCGTTTAAACCCAGCTTCAAGCGGTATGTTTTTAAAGTCTTTCCACACTTCAGGTTTAAACTGATAAGCAGAACATCTCCGAGAACCCATCATCACTTCATTCCTCTCATTGACTTTAAGGTAAACACCATCGTTTAACATGAGTGCATTCATGATGGGGGTTCCCTGGTTATGCGTTGTCGTCTTGTCTGCGAAGCCTTTTATCCACTTCTTTCACCTGCTTCTTCAACATTTTCCATTCAGGTATGGTCAGCAAGATACCCTTTTTCTTAGGACGGTTCCTTCCAGTCCCTTCATCTCTGAGGTACTTGCGAATGTTCACCACACCTTCATCGCTTTGTTTCATAATCTTGATATACTTTCCATTGCCTAGAGAAAGCATTCCATCCCACGACTGTGGTGTCGGTGCCGTCTCCACTTTTAATTTCTTGATAGTGGTGGTGGTGGTGTTGGTGGTGGCGGGATTGTTCACGTTCAAGTCTTTCACCGTATCTGCTAGAGTATCCATATCCGTTGTTGTTGCAGATCTCTTCATGTTCACCCTCAACTCACTCTCAACTCACTCTGAAGTTGTGGTGAGAGTCCCCCCCCCCTTTTATACTGCTGCTGCCGCTGCTGCCGCCCTGGCTGCTGCCGCCGCCCTGGCTGCCGCCCTGGCTGCCTTGTAATGCCCATGCGCCAAAGTGGAATAGCCATCATTCAACACGTATCGCTTATCATCAAAGGGGGAGAGAGCTACTTTCCTCAACTTCTCCGAGAAAATCTGGTGGTCATAGCTTCGAATGGTGTGTCCTGTCACCATCATCTGCGTTTGGTTGAACAAACTGTCTTTATACTGCTCATGTTTCATCCGTCTTTGACACGCGTAAGTGATACCTTTAGCCGTATGTTTTTCTTTCCCACCATACATCATGCTGTACATTTTCGGCCGAAGTCCAACAAACTCTTCAATGGGAATGCCCGCCGTCTCATCTTTCATTTTCCCAAGCACTTTCTTGTTCACGTTGGAATGCAGGAAATGATTGGGGGGGATAGTCACTTGTGTCGAACAAGTCGGCATCTTCCTGCATATCCTTGTAGATATCATCCGTTTCTATGTCGTAACATAGACTGTCGGTGTCGCTGAACAACAACTTGGCGTCGGGATACTTGGTCATGATGTAGTTGTAATGAAAGTCAAACATGAGCACTTTGCTGAGGTCGAGAATGGTGAAGCCGACTTGAATGGGCTTATCCAGAAGCAAATCCACTTTGTGTAAATGTACCACGGTCAAATCTTCGTTGAAAATTCTAAATTGGTGGAATGACGGTTTGGCTACAACTTTCTTGAACCGCTTTTCCTGGTGAACGAGTTCCACATGGATGCGTTTTCTCACATTTTCCATGGTTTTGCCAAACACAGAGTTGTTCATCAATTTGAAAAAATCTTTCTCAAACGGGTTCTTGGCCAACTTTCTCTTTTCCGTGTTCAACGAGATGTATTTCGCTAACCATTTGCTCTGTGCAAACATGATGGCACGATGCACCTTCGTGACTTCCAATCCCAGTGACACATATTGCTGTAAATTTCTATAATGAAGTACATATTTCTTCTTGCCACACAAGTTGGGAATAAGCTTTTTCACTAAGTTTGCCTTTCATGTTGAGATCTTTCCGTAGCTTCTCACTATGTTCTGACAATTCTCCCACCTTCACACATTTCCGTTCTGGAGCCACTGGGTAGTGATTATGACGATCATGAATGGTCTGTGGGTATTCCAAATCCACTTCTAAAATGTAGCCAATCTCGTCATCTTCATCCACTTCCATGAAGTCAATGGATTCTGGCTCGTTCACCCACATGAATCCACTTTCCGGCATGCTTTGTGACATGGCCCAGCCGTACAGGTTGTTCGCATCCAGGTACATCAGGTAATGGGTCGGTTTCGTGGGATCATACTCTGCTACGTAGGGGTTATTTGCTTTCGCATACTTGTGTGTGATGACAGATATTCCTCCACGTAAGCCTTGTTCAACCATTTGGTACATGTCAATGTCATTGATCAATTCCAACTTCACCTTTGTCGCTTTTAACATCGCATCCCACGACAAGCCTGGCGCTGTATAGTAGTGGGCAGGATCCAATTCATAGGTGTTGAGACATACGTGACGAAAGTTTTCAAACACGTCAGCCAGCAGTAACACATCCGATTTCAGGTACAAGTCATGGTAGTCGCCAAATGTAGTACAGTGGAATGTCTCCCACACCTTCTGTGCATGTGCATAATCCTCATCACTAATGCCTTCTTCACTAAGCTGACTGTAAAACTTGTCCTTGGACGGCAGTTGTGTTTCAGCAAACTTGGATGGCTCATCCACGTAATCGTAGGGGTACACTCCCTTTCTCAACAGTTACTCTTGCTGGTCGCTATCGTGAATGTGAGAGGTCATGTGATAAAAGTTCTCTTTCCCTTCTGCCGCCAGGTTGGAGACCAACTTCTGTAGAGACGTACTCATGAACTGAAAGCTGTCCGTAAATTTCAGATTGCTCATGGTGAATGCAATATATTTCTCAACGGTGTTGGGAATGACCGTAAGCGTTTCATTTTTGAACTTTCCAATTTCCTCCATGATCAAATGACTGTCATAACCTCGCAAATTGTGGAAAAAGACAGGGATGATAAACGAATCTTTATCCCCCTGCTGATCCTTTCGAAATCGAAATTGTAAATTGCATTCACTATGTGCAGCTCCACGGTATTTGCCATTGATATGATCATGATCTCTCACACGATCTGCTCCTAGAGGCTCATGACAAATGTAGCAGTCGACCGCAGTCCTGAAATCCTCTTTGTCTGCGCGAGTCATCACCATCTCCTTTGGCTGTTGTAAACCGTGCACAATACGATCACGCTCAGTCACCATATGGTCTAAAAAGACTTTCACAGCATTGTCTCCTCGATACAGGACTGGGGCGCGTGTCTCATACTGGCTCACAACCACATAGGCAAAGCTGTTTGGACGATGATGCTGGTACCTCACTTCTTCATGCTTTTTCGTGAAACATTCAAAGTCGGCATAAATCACAAAAGGGACTCGCTGTTGTTTGGCTACATTCTTGAACTTGATGAAGGGTTCCTTGGGAAATGATAAACGTTGCGCTCCATGCTTGCCACACACTTCGCGATGCTTGTCTAACAGATCTTGTCGCTTAAACCCGTGAAGGCAGTTGAAACAATAAAACATTACTCCATTATACTTGGTACGATAAGCCATCAGTCTGCTGAAATTCTTGATGAGACAATAATGCCTTGTCTTGTCATTGCTAATCAAAAGTAAGTTGATTTCTCTCGCGCTGTTGGCGCTGCTGGCGCTGCTGGTGTTTCGACTCAGTTGTATCGGAACAACGACATCCTGTTCATATCCAAACACGTTGATGGACACATCATTCTCCTTTTCAAACTTTGGAATGTCCTTCGTCGGTGTCGGAAATGTCATGCCTTCCACCTTCAATTCATTCTCAAATACCTTGTATTGATGTACACGCTGTGGGTCATTGCTTGTTGAAGGGTGAAGGTGAGCCAATACTGACCATAAGAAACACTTGTTGTCTTTATTCTGAATGTTTAACACACCCTTTGTATCCTTCACTCTCTTCGGCAGTTTGATATAACTGCTTGCTTCCAGAGGTGCTGATGTAGCTGTATGCACTTCAATATACAAGATGTTATCCAACACCCAGCCAGACCCTTGTCGCTCATGTTCATCAAACTTGATAAACAATTCTTTATAGGCTTCTGGCAAGTCCTGTTCAATATCCTCTGGATTGTAGGCTATATGTGTTCGACTGCTGATAAAAGCATTATCCACTTGTTCTACCATCACACCTTCAGCATTCGCCGTCAGTTTCTTGAAGCGTGCATGCACGACAATGTACCATTTCATGCCATGATTTAAGGTCTCCAACAAATGTCTCTTAATCCGATTCTCTTGTTGCCGCATTTCAAGTAATAAATCCGATCCATCTTCAGGCTCAAACCGTCTTTCCTGTGCATTTTCACCAAGACTCACTCTTCTCCCTCTCCCTTCTTGTACTGTCTTTGGAAGCATCCTGCATACATGTGTGTCAAACGCATCCATAGATGGAAATATCTTTACACATTCACCGCAGAGGAACGGATCAGGTCTGATAATGCTATCTTGCATCGTCTTTTGTCTCTTCACTTCTATCTGCTGAACAAGCTCTTCAATAGCACGTTTCAACCTTGCTGGTTTACATGTATGTGCCACATACAAGTCCAGAAATGGAAATGTCCGTTTGCACTCATGACAAAACACTGATGTGTCTGAATTCATAGCCATCCTTGCTTGCTGTTGCTTGCTGTTGCTTGCTGCTGCTGCCGCCGCCGTCAACTACTAAAGACTGATGTTTCCCCTCCCCTCCCCCCCCCCTTTTATATACACGCACACACAAAGAGGCTGTTTGAAAGTAAAAACAATTTTTATTGTTGCTTCTCACATCAATACTTTTTTCCACTTAACTATAAACCACAATTTCATGCAGATAAAATATAACAAGTTAGCGTTAAATGTAAAAATTAAACAATTTAACGTTAAATGCAAATGCTAAAAGATAACCAAAAACGTTAAACATAAGAGGTACACAAGATGAACTCGCAACACTATAAACACATAGAGTCTGTGATAAAATATATTAAACAATTTAACGTTAAAATGCAAATGTCATTCACAAACTAATAAAATGTCTAAAGTTCACCAAAAACCCCCACTATACACAGCGCTGATGTACCCCCCCCCCTCCCCCGTCCATGATGTTCACCAACACGTTGGCTCTCCGCAGTCACACTGGTAGCGGTAGAATTCATTCATTGTAAACGGCCTCCTCGAGCATCTGAATGGGTGAAAGTTATAATAACCAAAGTTCTTCAGCATCGCTCCACACCACCAGCAATCTGTAAGCAATGGTCCTGGCAATGTCGCTGTGAAGTTGTATGGCAGCAATCCACCACATGTTTTACAACAGTAACGTCGCGGGGCAGTGTGCTTCACCGGGCAATTGTGCGGCTGCCCCTCATACTCCAACCACACCCAGCACTTGTAACACTCCGTTGTTAGCATCCGACCGTCCTTGCTCCGCACTATCTTCGTTTCCTCCACCGGAGCCACTGCCGATGGAAACTGTAAAGTTTCCTCCAAAGCATAGTTCATCTCAGCCTTTGCCTTCTTATCCGTCAACGGCATCACAATCCTAACTACCTCATTGGCTTCGAAACGGCTCAGGTCATCTATGGCAATAGCTGGCGAGTTCATCTTGTGTACCTCTTTGTGTGTGTACCTCTGGTAGCTACACTGACAACAGCCTCACTTATATATGAGTTCTGGGGGAGGGAGGGGAGGGGTGGGTGGGGTGGTACAGCGCTTCATCAACGCTACAGCGGAAGCTGTTATTTCCCAATCTCGTAATCACGCAACTGCACAAAATGACGTTTACACTGCCATCCATTTCGTCAAGAACTCTAGAGGAGGGGTGGGGGGGGGTGGTCGACAACACAGATTCTTGGGGAGGGGTGGGGGGGTGGTCGTCAATACTCTGTACTCTGTGTATTGACAAGGAGGGTGGGGGGGTGGTCTGATCAGCTGCAGAGTATATATTCAAGCCTTTGCAAGCCTTTGCAATGGATGCAACAATGGAATTTACAATTCATGTCGAAGATCTATTAACTATCGACACCGTTTATACACGCTTTTTTCAACCAACACAGCTTCGCGAAGAACCATACAGAAAGTATTTTGTGGAACTTTTTCCAGATCCAAAAAACGTTGACGCCGTCTGCGTGCCAGTCACCTTTAATAGGATCATAACAACAGGGAAAAGAATTGCAAACGTTGCCGATGGAGAGTTCAGAAAAGCTTACTTAAGAAGTAACATCCTAGGAGAAGATCTACCAAACATCATTGAAGATCAAGAATACCCAGAATGGTTTGAGTACTACACCCGAGCTGATCACGCCGTTTGTCCGGGTTGCAACTATAGCATTTTATGTGAAAAGACCATCTGCGCACCCTGCGGACACCAAGCCTGCCTCCATTGCTCAGTTACAGCGGCATTTGTTGAGGCATTGAAAGACAACTTCACCTTCAGATGCTTAACTTGCAACAACAAGAGCAACTGCTTCCTGTTCAATTCCCAGCAAATGTCCCAGTGTGGCAGGCAGGCGAGGGACATCATCACCTACAAAAACTAAAATAAACCTAATAAACCTCAGTGAGGAGCTTGTCTCCTGGCCGCGAGGAGCCTCGCTCGCGGCCGCCAACTATTAACAAATAAGCAAACAAACCGTGTTTTGTATGTATGAGAATGGGAAATGCTTTAAAAAAAAAAACTCCACCCCGTCTCGGCACACACACCCTCCTTCACTCGAGACACTCACGCCTTCTTTTCTCTCTCTCTCTCTGTCTCTCTCTCTCTCTCCACACCCCGTCCGTCTCCGCACACACACCCTTTCACTCGAGACGTTTCACCGGAAACACACTTTTCGCTCGCAATCGCAATCCTTGCATCATATGACGTTTTCTTTCGTCACACTCTATCCTCCATCCTGTGCGCCCAGTCCGCCGCGCCCAGTGCCGCACAACTCTTCACATACAAATACATCATGTGCGGCAGAACTCTTATAAGAGTTCTACCGCAAAAGTGCGGTAGAACTCTTATTTACACCCTACTCTCTCAGATTGATTTATCTTGTACCATGACCTACCACAAATTAGAATTTAGATATTATTTTGCTTTCTTGTTGACCAATGTAGAAATTCGAATTCTTCCTTTCTCTAAAGCTCCATATGATTCATCACTGTTACTTTATTTGAAAGCTTTAACTTAATTCTTTGCTGCTGTTCGAGATCTTAATAGGATCTCTTGATATTGCCTCACATATGCTATCCGTCATTCTTTCTGTATAACACAATTTATTGATGCAAAATCATTCTGAATGTGATGGTGATTTAAAAAAAATGATATGATTTTTATTGTTTGCTTCGTTCTTTAAAAGATTGAAAAATCTACCATTCTTTGTCAGAAATTTTCGGGATAAGCGTGTTACTGTGCCCTTTTTTCCTGCAATGTATTTGTGCATAAACTCATGAAACAGATGTGCGAATTCAAAGAAATGTGTTAAAAGATGTTTACAGTTTTTTGGAATTGTTTTCTTAACGATTCTTTAACATTTTGACCAATGGTTTTATTTGCTGTTGTTAGGTACGCGATCGCCATGCCACCACCATTTTGTGTACTTCGTTGCAATATGGCTGCCATGCCGTTTTGCCTTTGGAATGTTTCCGGTAGATATTTCTCGCACTATTTTGCATTAAAAAATAAACCATTATATCATATTTAAAATTAATATTGAAAAAATAATACGTAAAATGGATATTTTAATTAGCGTTAAAGATTTGTTTATGTATGTTATTGGCCTATTTGCAAGTTATTGCCATAGCGATTGAATATAGGTCAAAATGCGCATGAATATTAAGTTTGCTTATGTAAATAGTCTGGCAACAGTTGCCCTAGGAATAAACGCCATAGACACGGTATCTGTGACGACTGTTTCCCGACAACAGCCAAAGGTGATGTTTCCTTTGTAATTCGTGGTTGAATTTTCACCGAGCCATTAAAATGTCAGTTTGCTATATTTTAAAATATGTTTGAATTGCAAAAGTGTTGAATATGGGGGTTTCATTGTCGTTTAATGTCCCTCTCGTGGCCATACGAGTCTTGTTGCGTTCAAAATGTTGTTGAAAAGGTAGTCCTGTAATTTTTAATTCAAATTTACAACCTCCTAGTTATCGTATTTCATATTTCTTTTGCACCATTAATATAAATGTGTGTTTTAGTGTGAAGTGAAAAACACCCGTGTCACAGCGTATAGTAGAAATTAGATGTTTTTTGGTTGACTGAGCTTTGATCTTTGCTTTATTCAACAAGTCTGTTTGTGCAGAATTATTGTACTAGCAGATAATTTTGCGATTGTTACATTTCCGTGGATTAAATTTACCACAAAATTAGATAGTTTGATATCGTAAGATGGTGATATTTTTTTTTGGGGGGGGGGGTGCTGGTAGGGGGGTAATGCTTTTTAAGCCTTGGAATGTCGAAAAGTGGTAAACCCATACAAAATGCTTGTTGTTGCTCGAGGGTTTCACGTCACGGCAGTTAGATTTGATAAGAGTTTTCACCACGAAGCCGGCTGCTGATCTAAGCCCATTCGTACTTTCGGATATTTTTGGTGGCTGTGCCGTTTCGAATTGATAAGGAGAAAAACATTCTGATTTTCTTTCGACATTCACACTTTAAAAAAAAATCATATGATCCCTTAAAAACTGTTTTACATATTATGTTGTCCCTTTATTAGCCAACTTGTGAATATGTTTCTGGCAAAATAAAATTTTGTTGATTTTTGCAAGCTTGCGTTATGTCTTTATACCACGCGCCAACCAAATTGGGTCGAAACGAAAAAGCTTTTCAGAAAAAGTGCAAGTACCAATCCGCTGATCGAGGATAACTTTCCAGCTGATTAGGCAGATAACAAAGACCACAAAAATGGTGGTAATCATATAATAGCGGTAATTGTAAACTACAATATCAGTTCAAAGTATAGTTGTGACTGTAAATGACTTCACGGTCATCAAAATCTAATCGTACCGAGAGGTTATAAATAAACGCAAACAATGTTGGCCGGTGTCACCAGTGTTAAAAGCGGAAATTCAAAGGCCCTTTGATGACCGCAGTCACCGAAATATGGTCTGCTTTAGATGACAACGATCCACATACAACCCTTTTTATCCTTATTCGTTCAACCGGTTTGGTTGAATCGTGTTCACACGACGCAGAAGGCACTGAGTTACAGCTGAAAATCCAGGTCCAGTGGGGGAATATGGCACCTGACCGGAAAGTCGTTCACAAGAACACACGCGTCGAGTTAAATTGATATGTACTCCCAGGCTATGCTTGAAATTGAACAGGGACCTCGAGAAGTCATGAGAGGTCACCAGAATCAGATCAACCGAGAAATAATCAATAAATGCCTCGCATTTCATCAAAATCAGTTCAAGTGCGAACAATGTTTACAAGATGCACAAGATCTATTTTCCATATTAACAAAAACTAATCAGCTCTAGGGTTCATATATAAGAACTCCTACGACGAGTTCCTTCAAAATCAGTTCACATATTTTGGTGGAATTGTTCACAAGATGCACACCCACACGTATGGCTTTGTTGAAAGGTAAATTCAGTGATGACTTTGTATCATCGCAAGAAATAATCCACATGAAAACCCAAGTCATAGAAGTCCCTTCACAGGCAAAATCGTGTTCACAAGGACAGCGCACAGACAGGCTTGCAAGGAAATGCCTAGTAAACAGCATGTGGAGAAACCAGTCTAGTGGGAAACATACGTCAGACGATACTAAACTGAGCTGGCAATCAATGAATTTAGCAGGAAATTGACAAAAAACTATTAATTTATTAAATCAATAAATTAATAAACTGAATGACCATCCGGATTAAAGTTGAAGTGACATGAGCCCATTTGAGATGGCCCCCGTCAATTTCGGACACTGTTATTGACCAGATCACGTTTATCAGACAAGTCGTGCTTGTTAAGATTTACTAATTTGTCATTCGTGTTGAATTGTCCAGAATTTTTACGTGGTAAATGAAATTAAGTTTTTTTTTTTTTTTTTGGCGATAGGCCAGAAATCGGTAGAATGTGATAGCCAGGAGATGATGTATTGCAGTAGCAATTTAATTGTATAGTTCTCGGAAACACTACTAAGGACGTCTCTCACGACACATTCCATTTTTGTTGCGGTTGCCTCCACCCCACCCCTTCTCTCCCCCCCCCCCCCCCCCCCCACCAAAAAGTTGTCTTAATTGGAAATGTTACTTATTTCTACCAGGAAACATTGTTTTTTTTTTTCGGGGGCGGGGCATTTTGTGAAAAACATTTGGGCTCTGCCTATTTAACATGTTGTAAATCAATTCCTATCGTAAAAAATCATCACTTCACACCTTTGTTTTTCACACAGTGAAGAACATGAGCTGTGTTTGTCAAATTTTATTGCCAATTTCATACCTCTCACTATTATTTTCACTACCAACAAAACTGATGTAAACGGTAACCTGCCTTCTCCCCGACATCTGCCCCCCCCCCCACCTCCCTTCAAGTTGCGCGTACCCTGTACACTTCCCTGAAAAGTACGAGAGCTCGCTGGATTAACGGAATTGTGCAAATACATATTTTTGTGCGGGGGAGGGATGGGTTAACCTTTTGAGACCAGCGTTCTGAAATTTTATGCAGTGAAAATCTGTATATTGTAGATGTGCAACGTCGTCTTATTTTTTAAATCGATAAAAAAATTTTAGCCAGTGTAGGGTTTTCAGTTCATTGAATGTACTACCATCCAATGACATTATCTGCTACGTGGAGTATCCTGCCTCACTGAACTTCTAGTTGTGGTAAGAATATATATCACTTCGGAGTGTCTGTTCTTTTATACAGCATTTTATTGAAGGGGCCAATAAATACTCGTGTGTGAATATATTCATTCCGATTGCCAATTGGAACCAACCTTCACTGATTTCAGTAGGCATTGAGTTTAAACTCAACTCATTTGCCTGAAAAACATAATAATAATAAATCATTTATTTTTCCAAGGGCCGAAATAAGATGGCACGAAATGACCGAAACATCTTTTGCAAGGACCGAAACGTTTCAGTTTTAGTGCCGAACTCAAAAAAAAAAAAAAAAATGCCGAAAGGTCAAAGGGCCGAAGTTGCGCTTTACCGGTTTTACTCCAGGGCATGCGTAAAAGGATTTTAAAAAGAGGATTTTTGGATCTGTTGAACTTCTAGTTAAGATTTTTGTGACGTCCAAGCCTGAAAAAAAAAACGTTTCAAAGAAAACTCATACACGGGAATCTTCCGGCTTTTCCGGCCCCGTTCCCATGTATGAAAACTAGGATCCGACGCCAGTTTGGCAGGATGATACACCCAGTAGCTTAGACTAATCTGAGAAGTTTTTAAAAAGTTAGCACGTTTACTACTGACGTCAGAGGACATTGTAACGCCTGAAACTTCAAAATGTTTTACGCTTGATTTTACACACCACAATGTTATCTGCTGCAGTGTTGTAAAGGATCCCTTTCTGTGCTTTTTTTATATCGAGCAGATCATATCAAGTCAAGGTACATCTTCACGGCACCTGATTTTGACCAGATTGGGGTGGTGGGCTATGACACCTCTACTGTTGTACGTGTAGTGAGCTTTTTACGGAAAAAGTGGATTGGATACCCAAAAAGTGGGGTGCTTGGTACCAAAATCTCCCCCACCTGGCTGAAAAATGGGTTAAATGTGCTCTGTAACCCGACTTACGTGTATGGGTAACGGTAAAACGTCTTTGGAATAGTAAAAAAATGCACATATAAAACGTTTAACTATAAATTTGTAACCAGGCCGTAACTCCAGAACTGTTCATGCTAATGCTTTTTCGTTTTGCTTGCGGTTAATACGTATATGGAAGGTGTGCAGCGTCGTAATTTCGTTCGATTTGATGAAAAATTGTCAAAATGACAGTATTTTGAAAATAGTAAAAATTTTGTTCGAACGTACAAAGATGTGACATTTTGTCCAGGCCGTAACTCCAATACTGTTCGTGCTAATGCTTTTTCGTTTTGCATGCAGTTAATATGTATATTGAAGGTGTGCAGCGTCGTGGTTTCGTTCGATTTGATGAAAAATTGTAAAAATGACTGTGTTTTGAAAATACATAAAAATTTAGTTCGAATTTACAAAGATGTGACTTCTTGTCCAGGCCGTAACTCTAAAAACTGTCCATGCTAATAGTTTTTCGTTTTGGTTGCGGTTAATACGCATATTGAAGGTGTACAACTGAAGCTCTAGTTGACATTGTCGGTGGGGTCACTTCGTCCCTAGTACAAATTGGCAGTTCCAGAAATGCTAAAAGAATTATCTTTGTTTTCAGTAGATTCAGGTACTAGTTATTAATGCTATTAATAATGTGCAGCTGGTCTTCCCGGTGCAGATATTTGTTTAATGTGGTTAAGAAGTGTAGGAAGATGTAAGAATGCCCTTCAACACGATGTCTTCAGCAAAATGTCTTTCGACAGAATGTCTGGATACCCTTATGACAAGGCGTAGACTTAGCTCAAAATTAACGACAGAAATTTCTCTAGAAAAATGTTTGGGTTACTGTATTTATAGCTCGAAGGAAATCTGTTTGTTCATATAGAGACGCTCGATATGTGTCAGCGTTTTTACAAGGCTAGATTGCTTTATTCTGGTAAATAAAAAATCTAATACCTTGGGAATATTAGCAAATCCAGAGGCCGAAATCCGATCCAGTCATGTGTGATTGGCATTCATTTGGAAAAGTGGAATTGTGGCAACACTATAGAAACTTGAGGCATTGCCAAGATACATGGCTCTGTGTTACTTAGTAATTCATTTGCACTTCTGATATTTAGCATAAGCTTATTTATTATTTACCGAAAGAGCATAAATTCAATTGAAGTGGTAGCACAGAATATTTCGCATGAATCGGCATGTGAAGTTTTTATAATGAAGTCGCCAATGTATGAAAACTTCACTATATTAGTTGACAGTGGTGGGTATATGAATGCAGCCAAACTGTCCGTATGTTGGACACTTTGGATACCTGTTATTTCTGGACCACTACGGTACAGCAGTACAGATATTTCGCCCACATTGGCGTGCGGCCTCCCAACAGCAGAAGAGTGACATCACCCTTCCATGATCGAATTTGGCTTTTCCCCACAATATTGTGTGATAGTGCAATGTCCATCCAGTCGTGTTTAATGTTAAATTTATGCTCAAATTTGGGTAACTTTATCAAAATGTGTCAAGGGAGATCTATTTATCCATACTCATTGTCAGGAATAATACCTCCAAATTAAAACATAATCCACTGCCATGTTTGAGTTGTCAGTCTCATTCACTCTGATTCACATTTTAAAACCACACCCTTTGATTGCCTGCAGAGCCTCTAGGACTGGAGATGTGTATTTTTTCCTGGCGGAGGCATGGGATATAGAAATGCCTCATGTGCGTCCGTTATCACTTTTGTCTAGGCCAAATCTCCGTAATCGTTGATCACAGGCATACCATACCTCGGGGAATGAAAGAACATATGCTGTTGTAGTTTTGCAACGTCGGGTTGATTTTCGATTTCAGCGAAAAATGCCAAAGTTATGGACTTTTGAAATGTTTGGGCTTAGTCGTTTACTTAGGGTACCTTGTTCTTCTCTGTTACCATGCGGCGCGGCGGGAAAGGATGTACCCGCTACGATTGTCTTGTTTATTTGTTTATTTTTTGGCAGAAGTAAAATGATAACGTTTATAGGGTCTTGTATAAAACTCTGCGATTCATTTTTCTGCACAAAATCCCTTTCATTTTTTTTCCCGGAAACTATTAGCCTTTGGCGTGCACAAAATCAATATACAAAATCTATTATTTTGCAACAAGCGGAAAGAGGAAAAAATGTAAATTTTCATGATAGCGCGCCATTGCTTAGTTTTACCAGATGGCTTGTGTTTGATTTCTGCTTGCAAAAAAATAAAATATAACTTTTGCCGTACTGCGTTTTTAGTGTGGGTGTGATGGGTCTTTCCGTATTAGACAATTCTTTGGTCTCTGGGTTGTCGCGTCCTGTTCGCCCACTGTCGTGATGACGGTCTTGGTTAACATATATCCAACGTATATGTAACGTTGATGTGGCTGGCAACCCGTATTACTTTTTTATGGTTAAAATTATCAAACGTAAGCTTTGAAGAAATAATCTTCGCCTAACGTTTCAAGATTTGTAGAGTGCTGTCTGATTCGTCCTTCGGTCTATTATGGGGCAGTGTGACAACATTAAGTAAAACCGTTTTTTTTTTTTTTCATCTGACTGAAGGAGAGAACAAGCGACCAGCTGTCCGTATAGATGGTTATGGCAACACATGCCTATGTGTCTTCTGACATGCAGTCCCTCAATGCCAACACCGTACAGGTGCAGCAGGTGAGAAACACCAACTTCCCGGCAGCAATATTTTGCAAGTCATAATTTGCTCGTATTAAAGGGGTAGCGCCAAATTAGTGTTGGGAGTTGTTCATTTCTTGTAGAAACGGCCAACGTGATTAAATGTTGCTGCTGATCGTTTTGTGTATGAAGGCACGTTGGTTATAAAATTGCGAGTGTTCTCCTTTGAATGGTAGTTTTCGTTATATCTTTTTACTTCAGAAACACCTACAAACAAAATAATATTAATTTATACAGGCTACAACAGGCCAGAACAATGTAGGACAGAAAACTGTAGCCCTGTCAAGTCACACGGGAGCCACGATCTTGCAGCCTGCACAAGCTCACAGCGGACAGCAGTTTATTGTCACCAGTGAGTTCGCAGCTGGTTTGCCCAGCAACAAGGCTAATTGTAATTTCTAGCTATTAAGTAACGGAAGACTTGTGAATAATAAGATTTGGAAGTACTCAAATGTTTTAACTATTAATAGATATGATACTTGCGAAATCGCCATAATCAAAATTTATATAAAAATATACCCAACTGGTTCTGCAAACAATTTGAAAAAGTCGGTCCGCAGGGGGAAAATTGTGTTTATAATACATGTCTCTACTATTTGGTTTGATCATTGATCATTCGTTCTTTGAATTGAGATTCTGGCTTCACTAATCTGCCTGGAAAAAAGGTGGCCTAAAAAGTCATTTTTGAAAAATAATGCATTGGTTTATTGGCCTTTTGTGTACCTTAGCCTGGATAATATTATTTTTCTCTTTGTGCTGTTATTCAGCGTAAAAGATACGTGGCGTACACTTTCAATTTTTGAGAAAAAATGTTACATATATACTAAAATTTGTGTTGTCATCTTTCTGTTTAAGTTTCTGGTGAGCCAAGTAACGAGAATGCGCATGCGCTACAGGAAGTGCAAATTCAGCAAGGCACGCCCAGCCAAGTGATCTACCAGTCCGCCCACCCACAGTATGTAGACGACTCCCCCGAACCCCAACACCCTCTGTATGCCAGCAGTAACGGACACACGTACGGTCAATGAAGATAAATTCTTAAGAAAAACACGAATGATTTGTGTTGGTGGTTTTCGAGACCTGTTTTGACACTTAGCGCAGAAAATGTCTTTACTGCCCATCCCTTTTGATCTCAAAAGTCCTGAAGAAGCGAGGTTATTACCCGATCCATTTCAGTAAATAAAGGCTAAAACTGGTCGTTTCAGTTCCAGTTGCCTGGTTTATATAAAAAGAATTGGAGTGGGCGTGAACTTATTTTGCAGGCCTCTTTGACAAAGATTCACTGGGAATTTGAGATACTGAGATATACCACGTTGAAAAAAAAAGAAGAGAAAAAAGTTCGCTCTCTCGACATGCAAATTAACATGCCGGTGTTGATTCGTTTAGTCTTGTCAATTTTTTTAATTACACGTAACACTCGTATTTTCTGCATAATTTAACGGTGCATCAAACAGATAGGTATGTACAAAAAAATGTGGTGATTATCGATTGATTTTAAGTGTTTTGATCTTTCAGACAAACATACACGGACTATGGCCAGTTCAACAGTGTTTCCGGGGCGTACTACCATACAGCGGGTTCTGGATCCCAGGTAATGGGTGTGCTAACGCACAGTTGTGTAAAGGCCAATCCGCCTGGACCACAACAAGCAAGCTTTACCCAGTGCCAACTGCTTGAAATATTTTCTCCAGACCTTGGTTTACTGTCATATGACTTGTAATTTGGCAGAGTTTCTAGATATCTTCGTCCTCGAGAAAGTAGTGGAATGGCGAAAAGCAATAATAAATTCATTCTCTTAAAATTTTGCATTACTTTGAAATTCAAACTGGGGGTAAGCGGTTTGTTGAGGAAAATAGAGCAGAGTGAATCTTTTTTAGCCTTGTAAAATGCAGCTGAGAGAAAATCATAGAATCAGGATGTGTTTTACTAAAGATGATGGAGTTCTTTCGTGCAGTGACTGTCGGAATGTTTGAAGTGATGCAGTTGATTTAGCGAGGTGTTTTGTTAACCCAGATGGCGCAACTTGGTGGTCAGATGCTGGCCCAGGGGGGCACCTACCTGGTGCAGGGAACCATGGACGGTGAGGGGCATCCCATCACGCACACCACCCGTGCCTCACCAGCAACAGTGAGTTGCCTTGTCAACATTTCTTACACCTTGCAAGCAGACACATACGTCATGTGAATGACAGGGTTTAACCTGTAAAGTGTGGTAGATTTTTTTTTTTTAAATTCAGTATCCTAAATTAAGTTGAAACTGGTTGTTTTACACAGCAGCCCCGGCGTACGTGAATTATATGTAATGGTGAAGCGTATAAAGGGATAAGAGATTCCGTTTCCGGTCAAGCCCACCTTGACTTCATTGGTTTGGCTGCTGTGAATGCGTATCCCTTTGTTGTGAGACCGATTTTTAGGCTTTTGAATGAAATTGTCCTGGAATGAAATGGGTCATGAAACAAACTGTGGGATAAACCCGGGGTCTGTGGTGGCGGGAAAAGAATGTAAATTTTACTAATAGGGTAAAAACGAGCAATCAAAACAAACAGGACGGAAACAAAAAGAATATCAGAAGTGGCCAATGGGGTGTATGAATGCGAGATTGGTTAGAAAACCTTATATGTGCGGTAAATGTGCATGCCGTGTGACTGCATCTCCGCAGTGTAGCTTGTCACTATTTTCATTTCTGTTCACCACATAAATTTATTTGGATAGTGTGTGCTTGTGGGGCGAAGCGCGGATGAGTGGGGAAAAAAACAGTGCGAGAGTGATCGTAAGGTAGAATCGGTAGGTAAAGTGAAACAGTCTATAACAAGCGCCAGCTCGGCTCTTTGCACAGAACTATGATTCGCATTGGAAAAAAAATTCTTTCTATGTATTCACATTTTGCTTCCGATACACATTCTGCCTGAAAAATGTGCTTGCCTTAGAGAGTGTCATTGTCGTTGCGGAACAATCCCTCTACCTCTTTTTGTGTACTAGTCTGAGAATCAAAAACTGAAATACATTAGATAACTGTCTGGAGGTTGTCACATCTTACATGTTTGGGCTATGAAAGATCAGTGAAATGGTTCTTCCGTGTAAACATCTCATTCAGATGCGTGGTAAAATCAATTTTTGAAATGTGGGAAATGCTGGCTGGTGGTCAGTGTTGGTGCTGTAAGGTTAGCTGATGATCAGACCAATCGATATTACTGAAAAAGAGAACTCGTAGATAAGGTACTGTAAGATGCCTTTCGGTGTCTGAACTTCATTCATGATGAAGGAAAGTAGTTACCTAAAATCAATTCGACGCAGAAAACTGGGATGTGTGTTTGGCTACAAAAATACTTTTAACGCTAATCGTGTTTCGGTGAGTGGAGTTATTATTTGTGGGTCGTTATATAGTATTGTTATTTGTGTGTATCTGTGTGAAGTTTCCACGTTATTTCTACGTAAATCCAACACTGGCTGCACATGGCTCAGCGGGCAGAGTTTCAGAGTTAACCATTTTGTTTGGTTGCGTATAATTAGGAGGCCTGTGCCCAACAGAGAAGCTCCCATTTTGACGTGAAATCCTGGCAGCGAGAAGTAAGTTGTGACAATCGGTGTCGTTGTGGAGCAGTTAGTGTGCATGCTTTATTGTGTTTTACTGTGTACACGTTCTCTCCCCCCCCCCCCCGCCTCCCCTTCTACCCCCCGCCACGTCCGCTGCTTGGGGTGTAAAGTCTAGTTGCTGTAAGAACAAACTCCTGCCAAGCCTATGGATCGCTTTTTTTTGGGCGCGTTTAGATTGGGTTGTTCTTAAGGCGATTCGGCTGGATTCCTTTGGTCTTCCTCCGAGCCAGCGGTAGTTTGGGCACCAGTGCATGACTGGGCAGTGTGCCCCCCTCTTCGGAATTGACTGCTCTGTGGCCAGTAGCTATCCTATTTGGTATGCGTTGTTAGTAGCTTTTTAAGACTCGATCGTGATATTGCAGTTTGGTGAAAATGTGTAGAAGTGGTGAAGAAAATAGGAAGCAAAGCATGTATATTAGTTTGATGTGGCAAGTGGTGTTTGCCCTCATTACGCATGGTGTAGCTGTTAGGCTGCAAGTTGTTGTGGTAACATCCCAGGCAACGTTCTGTATGTCTTGATCGATAGTGTGCAGTGACATTGATACATCTATAATAACTGAGTAAGAAGAGATGGGTATGGTCAAGGTCAAAGGTATTGCAGCCTGAAGATGTCAATAAAAAATGCATGGCTCATGCCACACATTACTCCGTTTTGCAGTTTTACGTACGGCGCGAGAATCATTAGCTTAGATATCTCATACATTGGAATCTTCCGGCTTTTCCGGCTTTTTTTTTTTTTTTTTTGCCAAATGGACCACTTTTTTGCGACCCCGTTCCCATGTATGGTAAAATTTCCCGGCTTTTTTTCGTACTTGGAAAAAAAGTTTATTGGAGGATGAGATTGACGTCGCATAAAGGCGAAGTTTGGATGGCAACCATTTTTTTTCATTGAGGGATTATAAATTTAAGAACGCAGGCCAAATCACGTCCTTTGCATAACCTGCTTCGAGGATCTGTTTAAAAAGTGGGTGTGACTAGCCACTGGACAGCATGTAAGGAAATTGGGCCCTCATTTCTGGTTACTAAGTAGGAAAGTATCGCTGTTGACAGGTGCAATGGTTGATCGACAACTACGAGACAGCGGAGGGCGTCAGCCTGCCCCGAAGCACGCTCTACAATCACTACCTGCGTCATTGCCAGGAGCAGAAGATCGACCCGATGAACCCAGCGTCATTTGGCAAGCTTATCCGCTCAGTATTCCTCGGTCTTCGTACGCGTAGACTGGGCACCAGGCAAGAATTACGCAAATGTTGTTTTCCCGTGGGGTAAATATAGGGATAGTGTGCTTGGTGTTTTGGAATGAACTATAACGTGTAAGACCATTAATCCAAAATATTTGCAACAAATGGTAGTAATAGTATAAACAAAGTGGCGTTTTCAAATTATAAAAATGGTTTCCGGTGTGTGTTCTGAAATTTGAAATTATGGTTGTTTCGATGAGCAAATGGGAAAATGATCTTTTAAATCGTAGTGTTTTTTTTCGGAACAGGGGGAATTCAAAATACCACTACTACGGCATACGCATCAAGCCGACGTCACCGCTGAACGCTTTCACGGACGACCATGCGCTGCCTATGAGGCAGCAGCCTATGACCAGCGCCAGAAAGTGAGTCCCGTCTCCCTCCCTGTTCTTGTAGTCGTAGTAGCTATCTGAACACGGTCTTGCGAACAAGAGAAAAATGAAATAAAAAATAAAAATAATTTAAATAAAACGGTATTTTCAGCGTCTATAGCAGTGGTAAAGGTAAGCCGTCACGGTAGACAGACACACTTTTTTATTGGCAACATAGCTTATGATATTACGCAAGTTTGCAGGGTCTTTGAGGAACAATGGCGTAGATAGATGCAATAGAAAATGAGAAGTGTTTGAAAGATCATAAGAGAGTAGTTTTCTTTTTACTTATTTTTTAGCATTGCAAGGTAATAGAATATTTCATCACAGATACGATCCCTCTGCTTGACAGATTCAAGACATCGCCAGGTGGCGGTGCCGACGTGGATGGCGCTGTGGGTGGTGGCGGTGGCGCCGGCACGCCAGAGACGACACAGCAGCAGCAGCAGCACCAGCAGTTCCTCGGCGACACGACGGCCGCCATCCCGCTGTTCGGCCACATCGAGGTGGCTAATGAGGTTCTGCCGGACGGCATCACCGTGGAGCATCTGCGCGTCTTCGAAGATCTCTACAAGAAGCACTGCGAGGTGGGTACGGGTAGTTGTGAATGACAAGACCATCTGTTCTCGTTGCTGAAGGGTGTGGCTTGAGTTCGTCAGCGGGAATCGCGAAGGTGGAAAAAAAAGGAATTTACAGTGGTTGTTCAAATAATGCAAGTGTCTGTAGTGATGGATAGTATCAAGAATAATCAGTGCGCAAGTAATAATAAAAGTACCAAGAAAGTTGAGTAGAAAGAAGTGCCATTGAGTACAGAAGAAATAAATTCTGATTAGCAAGGGGAGGGGGGGCTGTAATTGTGAGTATTGATTCGTGTGTTTTACATTACAGGCGATTTTGGGCATCGTGGTGAATCTACATTTTAATGAGATAGAGAGATTGTGGCAACGCTTCTGGAGGACAAGTCCTGCTGAATGCAGGCAAAAGTTAGTCTCGTTTTCGGCTTCCTTGTTTCAGAACCTTTCGTGTTTCTCAAAGATTATACTTATCCCCACCTTCGCAAAAATGAACAGGGTCATTAATTAAATGTGCGCAAATCGATGTTAAGGTTTTCAACACTCTATTAGAATATAACAAGAAGCTGCATATTATATAGAATTATTTCCCTTTGAATCAAAATGATTGAGGCGTTTCTATTGATATTAAGGGGGTAAAAATAATAAGTAACACTGTTGTTTCTGTATGTAGCAGTGACGCCATCGCTGAACAGCGGTTGCCCATAGAGAAGCTGTACGTCATGTGCCGTCTGCCTGTCGTACAGAAGTACGTGCGACGGTCGGACTACGTCTTCTACCAGGCCATCGTCGAGGTGCTCATCCCAGACGTGCTCAGACCCATCCCCAGTAAGTCCTCCTCATTTTGCTGTTATACACAATCAAGCTCTTAAAACAACCCGATATATTAAGTATTTAGTGTGGGGAATAAAAAAACTTGTCAAGGCGTTACTTTAAGACTGTCGTTTCGATGCGCTGTATATCTAATGTTTGGCGTCATTCTGTCAGGTTCACTGACTCAGGCGGTGCGGAACTTCGCCAAGAGCTTGGAAGGCTGGTTGAAGGGTGCTTTGGTAGGCGTGCCAGAGGAGATGGTCAAAACTAAGGTCAGCTCATGAAAAAATAACATTTTGCCATTGCCTTCAGTAAGCCCGCCTTGTGGCTGGGAGTTTGTTGTGAATCAGCTTTGTTATATGTGAAGAGTGGCACCGTTAAAAAATATAGAAAAAAAAATGCGGAAACGTATGGTATTTGAGTGTTACCTGTATTCTGCAAAAATGAAAAGCAGTAATGTTTTTAGGAGACAAATGAATTAAATTTATAAAAAAATTTAAATGAATAAAATCATAACTTCGAAATCAGTAAAAATATTAAATAAATAAATGAATATGAACAATTACTAATGATAATTAATGAATAAATAAATAATAATAAAAATAATAGTAATAACGAAACGAATGGAAAAAGGTTTTAGCGTAGTTTGTTGCGTCGTAAGAAGATACAGGCAGCAAATGCTATTTTTCAAAGTATCGCTGTATGACAACAAAGAGTGGGGGGTAAAGGAAAGCGCGTGGTGTGTTGTCTCCAGGTGAAGGCGGTGTCAGCCTTTGCACAGACCTTGCGACGCTACACGTCTCTGAATCACCTGGCTCAGGCGGCCCGCGCCGTGCTGCAAAACACCACCCAGATCAACCAGATGCTGGCTGATCTCAACAGGGTGGATTTTACCAATGTGCAGGTTAGCAGATAAATCAAAATTTGCTTTAAAAGCATAGCATGATTACATGATCGGCTCATTATTGCGTGGCATGTCCTTTTAGACCCTCCACTTTAAGAAATACTGCATGCAGGCGTCCCTTGTATTGCTATAATTTGGAATTCAACGGGAAAAGTTGCATGGATCTGCATTACGTTATGGAGATCATTGATTAGCCAATCGCTGACAACATGCGAGAATGTGGTAGCATCTAGGTGCCCCTGTTTGAGCTGACACGACCAGAGCGAATTTTGTCCCTGTGTGACAGGAGCAGGCATCGTGGGTGTGTGAGTGCGAGGACACGACCGTCCACCAGCTGGAGCAGGATTTCAAGGCCACGTTGCAGGGCCAGAACTCGCTGGAGCAGTGGGCCGTCTGGCTCGAGAACGTCGTCAACCAGGTGCTACAGCCCTACGAAGGCAGCCCGACGTTTGCCAAGGCAGCAAGGCAGTTCCTCCTCAAGTGGTCCTTCTACAGGTAAGTCATCGTCACAGACATCAGATTTCTCAATGTTATCCTCTGTGACTTGCATTTGCTTATAAGCACTGCTTATAAGTTAAGATATTATATTGGTTGAACTTCGCTTTATGGAGTTTTCAGGCTCAAATGTGACAAATAGAATTTGGGCAGATTTGCTGTGTTATGCCGGACCTTGCTTCTAATCGATAGCCACGTGTGTTTCCGCATGTTTCAGTTCGATGGTGATCCGTGACCTGACCCTACGCAGCGCGGCTAGCTTCGGCTCGTTTCACCTCATCCGCCTGCTATACGATGAGTACATGTTCTATCTGATAGAGCACAAGGTGGCTGCCGCCGTCGAGGAGTCGCCAATTGCCGTCATGGGAGAGGTACGTCACACTAGTTCTCACATCACTCGATGCCGTTCTGCCGTTTTAGGCTTGATGTGTTTCCTACCCGCATACATTTTTGGATGTTTTGAGAGTAAGGACTGAACGGGTCGATGCGGAACTTTTATGGTCAGTGTTGTTGAAATATTAAGAGGTGTAATCAGTTTCTTTTGCAGAATCTTGTTTAACGGAAATCGTATTATGTAAAATAAATCCTTGGCAGCATTTCATGCGATATAATTTGAATGGTATGAACCACTTAGATAAAAGTTCAGGAAGAGTTTCAATAGTTGTTTGGTGTTGCTTGAAGTGGTGTTTTGTTTACTGCTTTCAGTCAGTAGATGGCAGCAACATAGCGTCCGTGGCGCCCATGTCCATGCTGAATGACAGCAAGCTGCATGCTCAGCAGTCGATTCTGGCCACAAGCGCTATCCGCACCACAAGCATGCCGCAGATCAAGTCAAGCCCGAGCATGGCCCACCAGCAGGGCGCGAGTAGCCACTCGTCGCCCCTCGTCCAGCAGGCGTCCGTGTCGGGCACGCCCACGCTGGCGCACATCAACAACTCGCACCCCGCCACCGTGGCTGTGGTGGCGTCCGGCGGCGGCGCCAACAACGCCACCAAGACCATTGTCGTCGTGCCCGTGTCGACCGGCGCCAGTGGCGATGCGCAGCCGCCGCTCAAGAAAATCAAAACACATATCGCCCAGTAGCTGCATTTATTACGTCACGGGCGGATGTGCGTCAGCCAGCGACCCTTTACAGACTTGGGAGAAAAGCAAGCCAAGCGTGTACTTCACCTCAGAAAATCATATCTTTGATATGTTGGTATTAGGAACTGTGTAAATAAAGAAGAGAACTATATTTGTACGTGTTAGTTTATTTATTTCTGCGTCTTTTTTGTTGAGGAACATGCCTTGTTGTGTGCGATGACCTTGCACTTGATGCGGGTGTGAAATCAGTATTGATAAGGCCGCCGACAAGTGTGGCCGGCAGATATCTATATATTTTCATGGCAGATTTTTTTTCATTCTTTCTTTCTTTCTCTTTCTTTCTCGTGGCATAAGTGATACTATAGGACAGTGGATAGACTGCTATTTTATGGTCTGTTGTTATCACGCTGGTTACTTGTGTAGATAATACGTGATGCCTTATATATATATGTGTGTGTTGTGGAGAGTGCAAGTGTGTGCGTGGAGAGTACGCACATTTGTAGATGGAGAGAATGTGCGTGGAGAGTGCGAGTTTATTTGTGCATGGAGAATGTAAGTATATTCGCGGAGAGTGTGAGCATGTGCATGAAGAATGCCTAGCATGCATACTTGGAGAGTGCGAGTGTATATGTATATGGGGAATGGAAGCAGGTGCATGGACTATCTGACTACAGTGAACACTTCTTTATATTGGTTTTCCCTTTTAAGTTGCCGCCGTCGATGTACACAATTTAATGCATGTCTTTTTTTTCTTCAGTTAGCCTATTATTTCTTGTTTGTTTATTTTGTGGTTTCCGTAGCTATGTCGTTGGCCGTAAGATCTCGTTTTCTTTCCTTGTACATTTTGTTAATATAGCATAAAATTTATTTGATATTATAACTGATAATGGCGTGGGCGAGAAGTAGGCCGTGACAACACAGACAGTGACGGTCTGTGCGGGAGGGGGGGAGGAGGAGGGGAGTAGCACTGGAACGCATGAACGTGTCACGTGACGCGCCACTCGCACCGGGCAGACAGAGCGTGGACACTGGTGTGGATAGGGTGTGGCAGAGGACAGTTGGCCTGCTAACGAAATCCATTGTGTGCCAAGATCAACATTGTAATATAAACTACCTGCAGCGTTTGCGTTGCCAGCGTACATATATGATAAAATTACACAGAAATTCCACATTGCACGCTGAGAGCTGCGTTCTACTTAGACGCTTAAAATGTGGTCCCGCAATATAAATTATTTTCTCCTAAAAACTCACTTTTATAACCATCAGAAAATTGGACTTGAAAATTTTCAGTCGTGACGTCAATGCTGCTTCTAGCAGTTGTAAAGAGGTTTTGACGGAAAAGTAGAATCATTTTTCCATTAAATATAGTGAGTCCGGCAAAATTGGTCCTGAAACAGTCTTTTCGGCAGTGGTGAACTTGCAGTTATACTGGATGCTTCGTAATAAGAGGTTTTGATAAAAGTCCTTTTAAAAATCACACGCTTGCTATACGTCTATGTGAACGATAATTTACAAACATTAAGGTGGCACCCATTTGTGTGTCCAGGGCTGGAAACGCACCCTTGTAGAGCAACACTTCATCAGAAAAAACGTCATTTTTCCCTTGTAAATAGTTACAGCAGCATCTCGCCATCGTGTTATCTGCATAGCCTTGTGACAGGGAAGTTTGTTGGGGGGAGGGGAGGGGAGAGTGCAACCCTTTGTTTTGTGCTGGGGAACGGGGTGGGGGTGATACCATCAGCTCACTGCGCCGGTCTCACAGAACGGGGCTTCAGCTGTTAGGTACGGTCAGCTCACTGCGCCGGTCTCACAGCACGGGGCTCCAGCTGTTAGGTGCGGTCAGCTCACGGCGCCGGCTGACAGCAGGGGGTCCAGGTGTTGGGCACCGTCAGCTCACTGCGCCGGCTGACAGCAGGGGCTTCAGCTGTTAGGTGCGGTCAGCTCACGGCGCCGGCTGACCGCAGGGGGTCCAGGTTTTGGGTACCGTCAGCTCACTGCGCCGGTCTCACAGCACGGGGCTTCAGCTGTTAGGTACGGTCAGCTCACTGCGCCGGTCTCACAGCACGGGGCTTCAGCTGTTAGGTACGGTCAGCTCACTGCGCCGGTCTCACAGCAGGGGCTTCAGCTGTTAGGTACGGTCAGCTCACGGCGCCGGCTGACAGCAGGGGGTCCAGGTGTTGGGCACCGTCAGCTCACTGCGCCAGTCTCACAGCACGGGGCTTCAGCTGTTAGGTACGGTCAGCTCACTGCGCCGGTCTCACAGCACGGGGCTTCAGCTGTTAGGTACGGTCAGCTCACTGCGCCGGTCTCACAGCAGGGGCTTCAGCTGTTAGGTTCGGTCAGCTCACGGCGCCGGCTGACAGCAGGGGGTCCAGGTGTTGGGCACCGTCAGCTCACTGCGCCGGCTGACAGCAGGGGCTTCAGCTGTTAGGTGCGGTCAGCTCACGGCGCCGGCTGACCGCAGGGGGTCCAGGTTTTGGGTACCGTCAGCTCACTGCGCCGGTCTCACAGCAGGGGCTTCAGCTGTTAGGTTCGGTCAGCTCACGGCGCCGGCTGACAGCAGGGGGTCCAGGTGTTGGGCACCGTCAGCTCACTGCGCCGGTCTCACAGCACGGGGCTTCAGCTGTTAGGTGCGGTCAGCTCACGGCGCCGGCTGACCGCAGGGGGTCCAGGTTTTGGGTACCGTCAGCTCACTGCGCCGGTCTCACAGCACGGGGCTCCAGCTGTTAGGTTCGGTCAGCTCACGGCGCCGGCTGACAGCAGGGGCTTCAGCTGTTAGGTGCGGTCAGCTCACGGCGCCGGCTGACAGCAGGGGGTCCAGGTGTTGGGTACCGTCAGCTCACTGCGCCGGTCTCACAGCAGGGGCTCCAGCTGTTAGGTTCGGTCAGCTCACGGCGCCGGCTGACAGCAGGGGCTTCAGCTGTTAGGTGCGGTCAGCTCACGGCGCCGGCTGACAGCAGGGGGTCCAGGTGTTGGGTACCGTCAGCTCACTGCGCCGGTCTCACAGCAGGGGCTTCAGCTGTTAGGTTCGGTCAGCTCACGGCGCCGGCTGACAGCAGGGGCTTCAGCTGTTAGGTGCGGTCAGCTCACGGCGCCGGCTGACAGCAGGGGGTCCAGGTGTTGGGTACCGTCAGCTCACTGCGCCGGTCTCACAGCAGGGGCTCCAGCTGTTAGGTTCGGTCAGCTCACGGCGCCGGCTGACAGCAGGGGCTTAAGCTGTTAGGTGCGGTCAGCTCACGGCGCCGGCTGACAGCAGGGGGTCCAGGTGTTGGGTACCGTCAGCTCACTGCGCCGGCTGACAGCAGGGGCTTCAGCAGGTGGGTTGCAATTCTTCAGTTCATTCATTATATTGTGTTCATTTTAGTTGTGCACATTGTTGATTAACACTGCCATTATTTAAATTTTGTTGTTTATTTGCAGGCATAATATTTAAGCAGAAAAAGTGAACTTATTTTTTTTTAATATTTTAAAATTAACACACATTAAATAAAAATAATACTATAATAATTATAATTAAAAATAGTAAATAATTACTTGTTGATTATTAATTATTAATAATCAACAAGTAATTATTTACTATTTTTATTAAAAATAGGCTTGATATTCAGTTGGTTATGTATAAGCAGCGTGGAACTTTTAATAGCGTTCTTTTTTTTTTCTTTTTCTTTTTTTTTTTTTTTTTTTTTTTTTTTTTGCCTCTTCATGTTGCGAATTGAATTGCAAATTCAAATAGAAGTTTACTTTTTTCTCGGTGATATGGAAACACATAACAATACAAATTTGCATAGAGAACAGTTGTGGAATTTGTTCTTCCATACGGTAATAAAAATAAGCTCTCTTTGAAAGTAATAATTTACAATGAAGACTTTTACTACAAATTGTCATGGCTTTTTTTTTTTGTTTTTTTTTTTTTAAATTTTTTTCTCAGCACGAACCATCAGCTGGTGGAGTGCTTCTTAATTTCGACCCAGTCCCTTGATTATGCGCCTTGTAATGGTATGAGTGAGAGCATCTGCTGAAGACTATGATGCTAATCAGTAATCTGGATGCAGTGCTGCTGGGCGGGTCAAAAGAGAAGGTGTACAAAGATACTATTTATTGTAGTCAGTTGATATGTGATATTTGTACATTGTAAAATAAACTTTAACGTAAGCAAATTCTATATTCTTACTTTTTGTGTTCTATTTGCCACTATACCTCTGTCACATAATGTTGGCCTGCAGTTTTAATAACAGCGCGAGTCAGGCACGATCAAAGCCACTACAACCTTTCCAGTTTTTATTCTACAAATAAGAAAAACTACAGCAAGGAAAAAAGGCACTATCCCACAGCGTTTCCTCATATAGTGCTTTCACTTCATTTATTCCCCATATAAAGGGGGGAATATGCGCGATCGACTGTCTGTCGGTCTGTCATCAACAGCTTGTTACCACGATAACTTAAAAACTGTTGCAAGGATTTTCATGAAACTTGGTATGTAGTTTCTATTGGAACAAACACAGATCGGTATTGTAAATGGGCCAGGTTCGTCCAAGGAAACTGCACCAGCTGGACTTGGAAAATTTAAACTCTTAAGTTTACTATGATGGCCGTGTTTAACTGATGGGGGGCCTGTGGGGAATATGTGGGCTATGCATACTCCTCTAGTGTGTAATTACCAGCCTTATCCATATTATTCTTGGTCGGAGCAGGAGGCATATGCGAGCTGCCTTTAAAAAAATGAGTAGATGATATTTCTGGTAAGACAACAGTTTTTGCTTATTACACAGGTCCCGCTACATTGGAATTTTGCAAGAGCCCTGGCAAGTTCTGGAATTTAGTGAAAGAATACTGGAAAATCCTGGAAATTGAAACTAATTAATTAAAATAATAACGCGCACTGAGTGACTGCACTCTCGTATGAAGGAATTATAAGCAAATTTTGCGTCATCTAACTACGAACGAAAGCTCACTTTCACTTGGTATAGACCAACGCGAGTCATGGAAAATTGTTTCAAAAAGTCATTGAAATTTACCTAAAAATTCTGAAATTTCGTCAGTGAAAAGAGCAAGAACCCTGTATTATCATGATACTAATAATGTCGTGTTTACATGGTTTCCGCCGTCCTGGAAAATCATGTAATTTTGTGAGAGTAGAAAGTCCTGGAA